>JAODKE010000041.1:360538-370699 GCA_026779605.1 Mormyrus hasselquistii
TTTTGAGAAACAGTCGTACTCCGAATGTTGGTTTGTTTGTTTGGGAAATGCACCCCTGGAGTACAACATGCACATGAGGGGTGTTAACCTCTCTGATCAGCTGCTTCAGTACTACACAAACACAAAACAATGAAGTAGTACAAAAAAGTATCTTTGCATTTCTTGGACAGCCACAAATATATGCAGTTGTTGTCAAAATTTTGAGAATGACATAAGTATTGGTTTTCACAAAGTTTGCCGCTTCAGTGTTTGTAGATCTTTTCATCGTATGTTTCTATGGTATGCTGAAGTATTTTTTTTTTTTTTTTTTGTGTAGCATTTCTATAAAACCTGTGACATTGCTCAATAACTATAACTAATATGATAACATACAAGATCTGGAGCCTTTTTGATGTCAATGTGTAAGACTGCTATTCCGATAAGCATTACCCTCCTGCAGGCCTGTCTTCCACCATATTTATCTTCATTAGTGTTTCATGATGGGCAGCTGGTGATGTGGATACACAGATGAAACATTTCAAAATCAGCAACAGTTAGTCTCAAGCTCTCTGGCATCAGAGCCAGGCAGCAGTCTGTTAAATGGTTATGGTTTCAAAGAGGGTATCAAAAGCCTGTCCATTTGTTCTAATAGTAAAGGGACACAGGGACAAAGCAAGACCTCATTACAGAAGATAAAAGCACTGAAGTCCACATAAAAATGAATTTTCGGCTTTAATTCAGTCTTCAGCTCACTTCTATGTAATAAGGCATGTTAACTAGGCTCCAGCTCACAGCCCTAAGCAGAATATGGATGGATGGCCAACATGCCCATCCAATCACAAAGCTACAGCATAACAACAGAGGAGACATAATTATGTACTCAAATAACTTATTTAACTCGATACTTATTACAGAAGAAAGTAATACGAATGATTCATAATGTTAAAATATGGAGAACATACAAATGAATTGTTCATAAAATCAAAATTAGAAGATTTAGTGAAATTACGGACATTACTAATTATGTTTAGGGCTAAAAATAAATTATTGCCTCTCAAGTTACAAAGATTATTTTCAATGTGTTTAGGAGATGAGGACAGCAGAAGGAAATATTATTTTAAGCATCAGTTCGCTAGGACTACACAAAGAGTATTGAGTCCAACGGTTATGGGTATACGATTGTAGAGCTCTCTTCAATATAATCTTAAGAGTTGTACAAATTTATATTGTTTTAAAAAATGATACATGTTTAAAATAATAAATCAATATGAAGAATTTGAAAGAAATTATTTTTAAAAACTGAAGGAAATTTTTTCTCCTTATTTTTATTTTATTTACTTTTCTCCCTGTTATTGTGTGATGTGGTATATTGCTGATTGTATTTTTATTGTTGGTTTGAGCTATGATTTGTAGATTAATGTTAATGTGTTCCTTGGTTGATGGTGACTCCCTGTAATATTATTTGGAATGTAGATAAGGGGTAGGGCTTAATAAGAATGTTTTCTTCTTCCTGTTCCTTTTCACTCATGGGTTATTTTAAGGGAAATCAGGTTTGTTTGTATGAATTTGTTTGTATGATAAACTGTTGGAACTGTTGAAGTGTCAGAGTGCGAGCAGGCAAGGGAGGCAAGAGCAGCCGGATTGACGGGTGAACAGGGTTTATTAAAGGGAATCGACAGGTCGAACAGACAGGACGAATACTCACACTACGCATTGACGATGACAGATCTGGGGGAAACTAACCGAGACACGGACTAAATACACAAGACAAGCTGAACTCAACAAGCAACAGGTGGTAATCAGGCATTAAAACGAGGTAACGAGGTGGGCGTGGCACACAGGAGAATCGGACGGAGCTGGGTGTGACACCAAGTGTGAAATAGATAAATAATAATAAATAGTTCCATTCATCCATCTTCTGTAATGGCTTGTCCTATTCAGGGTGGTAAAGGGTTCGGAGCCTATCCTGAAGGCTTTAAGTGCAAGACAGACAACAACCCAGGATGGGGCACCAACCCTTCACAGGGCGCACTTATACATGCACACCTATGGGCAATTTGGTAACTCCAATTAGCCTCAGCAGGTTTTTGGACTGTGGGGGGAGACCAGAGTACCTGGAGGAAACTCCATGACGACATACAACATTCAACCTCCATGGCACAAGCTTGAACCGTGGTCCAAGAGGTGTGAGGCAATAATGCTAACCACCTGTACTTCTGTGTAGTATCTATGCCTGTAGTCACATTTTTGGGGAGGTGCGCGTCAGTCTAAGGTACAGACTAGGACATGGTGTAGGGCATGGAGTAGGGTGTGATGTAGGGTACAACTTAAAAGTATAGTATAGGGCATGGAGTAGGGTATGGAGTAGGGTGTGCTGTAGAGCATGAAGTAGGGTACAGAATAGGGTATGGTGGAGTTAGAGGTGGACAAGAACAAATGCAATGTATAACACAAATACAGTTAGCACAAAGCACAGAGAACAAAGCGGCAGCACAATGCATGGTCTGTGGTCAACGTGGGATAGCTAGTCAAACAGAAAATGCTGAAAGGTCAGCTGAATACAGAACAACCCGCCCAGAGCCCAGGGTCCATGTGGACATAACTTCACACATAATAGTATGGAGGCACTTTCAGTTGAACCATGGACATTTTGCTAGCATTAGGAGTGATGGGGTCTGTTTACAGGACTAACAAAAAATAAGCATCACAGTGCATTTGAAGGTGTTAATGCTAAAGAAAGGTCATTCAAAAAAGAAAATAATACTGAAGTTCCTCACTGTTTTATGACTGAGAGAAACGAGAGACTCTGCCCTCTAGTGAATGGGTTCTGCTAGCAGTAGCATTGGTATTATTTATCCAGCATCAAATTTTCTTCTGTGTGGTTTATCATATTGACATATGAATTTACAGGACATTTAAAAAGTTGGAACAAGTGGTGATGGCTTGCTGGAAGGTTAATTTGCCCAGCAGCCTTAGACACTGTCTAAAACCAAACCACTGTGAATGATATTGTAGATGAAAGCTGTATCGTCAAACCCATTTACCTGTTTGACCACTTTCGGTGTGATGGCTTAAGAGCATCTCACTGGCCTTGGTTTCAGTGAAATGCTGCAGAGTGAAGAAAAACTACAGAAAACAGAAGGAGAACTGCAAAAAACAGAGTGAAAAAAAACTGCAGAAAACACAGTGAAGAAAAACTGCAGAAAACAGAGAAGGGAAACTGCAAAAAGCAGAGTTAAAGAGAACTGCAGAGAACAGAGTGAAGAAAAACTGCAGAAAACAGAGAGAAGGAGAACTGCAAAAAGAGTGAAAGAAAACTGCGGAGAACAGAGTGAAGAAAAACTGCAGAAAACAGAGAGAAGGAGAACTGCAAAAAGCAGAGTGAAAGAAAACTGCGGAGAACAGAGTGAAGAAAAACTGCAGACAGCAGCAAACAAGAGCAGACTTGAGTCGTGGACCAATGAGACATTGAATGCTTCAAGAAATGTGGACCCCCTTCTGGATCATCACATGCAATGTTTAACATTTAAAATGAGATCCTGGGTCTTGCAAATAGCTTAAAGTAAAGCTGCCCAAACTCTCAGGGTGGATCGTTTGCTTTCACAGAGACAAATTGAGTTTAAGGTAAAAATAAAATCTTCGTTCATGAGCTTTTATTTTTTAAAAAATACAGAACCGACACAATTGCACACATAATCTCACTGGAAAGAGTATGTATAAAAATCCTTTGAAAATGGTTCTCACAATTTTTAAGTGGATCACTGTTTTATGCATAATTAATATAACTGGAGGATGTTAATGATTTCTTAGCTTGATTTCTTAAATTGTTAAATTCATCATAATACAAACTTAAAATCACAGCCCAATTTTTAGAGGTGTATTTGTTCAAACATTTATTCACAGCTAACTTACAGTTATTGAATAGCAACATACAAACCAACACTTAGTTCAAATTTGCAGTGTTTATTCTGAGTTGCTTTTCGCAGTTAATTTCGTAGTTGATAGCTTCCTGTCACCTGGGCTATGACGATCCAATGAGAAAACCAACAAAACATAAATATACAAAATTGATGTTTGCTCTACAGTTAGAGAAGCTGCGTGTAACTTGTTTATGACAGATCTGTATAATTCACTTAGTGCTACACTAGCAACAAAGCAACGACACATATTACCTACAATACAGGCACGTCCTGTTACATCAAGTTTTCGTGTCAAGCAGGAACTCTACTGTCTAGCACTATATAAGATATCAAAATCCGTTGTGCTTGACAACAACAGCGAGACAATACGGCCAATAGGCAAAACTAAGCGGTTACATTTCAACGGTGCGAATGAATTAAGGCGACAACTGTAGTTTCGGATTATTCTTGGCAAAAAGTATTTATTATTATTATTATTATTATTATTATTATTATTATTATTATTATTATACTGTAACAAACAGTTTTAGCAATCTCTCTGACTGTTTTGATAGAAACTCATTGTGATTGCAGACACCCCACCCCCATTAATACATCTGTGCATTAAAAATTAAACATTAAATCCAGAAACTGTTTAAGAGTTTACATTTTTGACAGTAATAATCCGTCAAATACACGACTGCAATTAAAAACATTCGTTTGTAATGTTCTTTTTTAAAAAACAGAAACGAAGCAGCCCTCGCCTTTTATGAATTATTTTGCAGAATGCCTTTTTAATGAGTCAAGTCTAATTCGGCCTTTGCATTTCGTCTAGTATCTCCTTTCCTCTCGTTATTATTATTATTATTATTATTATTATTATTATTGGCAGTAGGGCCCTCGTAATAAGCGATTATACTGATGGATGGATACATTCAAGTTAAAGGCAATTCGATACGATTAATTCGGTAATATGTGATACTAATTTATTAACTTTATTAATGCGAAATTAGAAAGAATTTGTTTAAAAACAAAAGGATCGTGACTAATATAGCATAAAAACATTCACGTACTATATAATTTTGTAACATACTTTTCACTAATCACCTTTGTTGCAACATTTTATATAAATTCAAATAAAATGTTACTACTAAAAGCCTGAACGATTAATAACATGAATATTTTATTATGTGCGTGAGGATTTGTGTGCTTATTTATATCTTGTACGTCTATTCTTGTGTGTAGCATATTTCTTTTCTTCAAAAAGATGCTGTAATTGTTAAGACATCTGCTTCGTTCAAACCCACAGTGAGATATTACATCGTAAATGAGTTTACCGGAATAGTGAGCGCGTCTGTGTTTGGAGGGGGGGTTGTTAATGTAAAGTGGGCGGGGTTTACAGATTGACAATTTATATAACGAGCTCCTGGACAGAAAGCATGTATAAGCCACGGAGAAAACATGCCGTTTGCTTACAGAGACTGCGCGCCAGCAAGGAGCTTCTATGCGTTTTTCTGAAGAAATACAGAGGACATTTCATCCTCGACAGTGCATAGACCGCCTACTTCGTGATAATTGGGAGTGCAAAATAAGGAAAAAGAAAGCTCAGACCGGGTATGCGCATGTGAATAACTTGGATTTCAGATCATCTGAAGTTCTTACAACTGGATGAACAATGTTTGTTGTTGAAAATGGATGTGTCCACTTAAACTGTTGCTGTCAATTTTAAAGTTTGCTACGTGCACCTGGAATATAATATCTCGGGTGTTTTAAAGACAAACTCGTCTGTTCTGGGGAAGTGGACAGGATGTCAGCTTGGCTCACCTTTGCGGTTGCATTGAACCCGATCGTTTTAGCACAGGTAAACTGACGTTGATTCTGAAGCATGTTTGCTGTTTTACAACAACTGTATTAGGCCTATGTAAAAAGTTAAATGTGTCTCTGTTATGTTCTGAATTAACGAAATGTCTTAAAATTATATTCTTTTCTTTGAAGGTGTTCGAATCCGGTGTTTTCGAGCTTAATCTTCTTGAGTTTAAGAATAATATGGGGTTGCTGGCGAATGGCAATACGTGCAAACCAGACTGCAGGACTTTTTTCCGAGTTTGCCTGAAGAATTACCAGACTGTGGTGTCCCCAGGTAACTGTATCTTTGGTAGTGTCGTTACTCCCGTATTGGGGACAAACTCGTTCAGCGCAACGGAAGGTGGCAGCGTAAACAGACTGATTCGCCTGCCTTTCACTTTCGGATGGCCGGTAAGATACATTATGCCACATTATGAAATTTTCAAATGCGCTCAGATTTCACTTCAAAATAAATAAACAAATAAATAAAGCTGAGATTTGTTTTATCATGCAGAAGTCATTTGGATTGTTTTACCACGCCTGTTTCATGACTAACATGCTATTTCTCAAGTGAATTTTCTTACAATATGCATCAACAACACCATAAGACTTTTGTTTATTTGTTGCTCGTTTTAAAACTTCTAGGGGTCATTTTCTCTAATTATTGAAGCGTGGCATTCGCCTTCAACAGACGTACCTGCTGGTAAGTGATTTTATTTTCCCAGCAGAGGGAGAACTTTTTTATGTTTAACATGCAAGAAGTTTGAAAGCTTGAAATTTGAAATATCTTTCTTACTGTGTATAGACTTACAACAAGATTGTGCTTCGGGGATTGATTTTTTTTTTTGAGATTTGGACTTTATTCTTTTACTCTGCTTTTTAAAATAATCCTGTAGCATGTCACATACTGTAGGCCTTCTGTGTTCTAGAGGAAAAAAGCAAGTGCACTTCCTTTGAATTATTTTTGGCGTGGGAAAGAGATCTGTTCTTTGGTGAGAATACTTAGCCTTGCCAAAATCTTAGGACTGCCTTTTCCTGTATTTTACACCTTTTGCATTCCATTCGTGATTTCAATTTTAATGGTTTATAAGTATTTAATGAACATAATTGAAAGATGAATCCAAACTGAAGGAATTGCTCAAAGACAAACAACTTTAACATTATTTTATACAATGAGTATAAAATGTTGATTCCGTTGACTAAATTGGTTACACTTCAAGTCCATCCCCTAATGAATTGTTTTTATTTTCTCTTTCAGGACCAAATGACCCTGAGTTATTGATAAGCATCTTTGCTATCCAGAGAAAGTTTGATGTGGGTGATGGGTGGCGTGAGGAGATGCAGATGGGGAGGCAGACGCAGCTCCGCTACTCCTTCCGCTTTGTCTGCAGCGAGCATTACTATGGCGACAGCTGCTCCAGAAAATGCTCCCCCCGGGACGACCGCTTCGGCCACTATACTTGCACCGCGGACGGCTATATTTCCTGCCTCCCAGGCTGGAAGGGAGAATACTGCGTAGAGCGTAAGCATTTGGAAGGGGTGTGAACGGGAGCGGTGACTCACGCAGAGTCACGTTTAATTTCCTCCTATTTGTCTATTGGCTCCAAAATTGCTCAAATGCCCCCCTTAGAGCTGGGGGGGTCAGTCCACCCCAATGAGCTTGATGTGGATTCAGAGAGAAGCTCACAGAACCTCTCAAGGCTTGTGGAATATCTCAGTTACATATTCATCACTTTAACTGCTATTCTACTGCTTTGTTTCTAATTTGTTTTATGGCAGCTTGGTTGGCGGTGAAGTTGTACTGAAAATAAAACAGATGGCTACTGAGCCGTCTGAAATAAAAGCATTTGAAGCTAACTGTGGTGACTGCAGCCTGATTCAACTCTATACATCTATCACTACTGATAAATTTATAGTCTCTCTCGCTCTCTCTCTCTCTCTCTCTCTCTCTCTCTCTCTCTCTCTCACTCACTCTCTCTCATGTGCACTCCCCCCCCCCCCATCTGCAGCAATCTGTCTTGAGGGGTGCAGCAAGCAAAATGGAAACTGCTCTAGACCCGGTGAATGTCTGTAAGTTTGCACCCAATGTGTTTTGACACGTCTTTCCCTTTGATGTGGTAGCTTCGCCCCTTCCAGACAGATAGGAGATCGATGCAAATCCCAGGAAAAATATGTTCAGCGTCTTTTACCTCCCAGCAGCCAAAGGAAATTTTGCGTGTGATGTGGTGCTGTGTGGCAACAGGTGCAGAGATGGCTGGCAGGGCGCCCTCTGTGACCAGTGCAGAAAGTACCCCAGCTGTAAACACGGCACCTGCCAACAGCCCTGGCAGTGCGACTGTGAGGAGGGCTGGGGGGGGCTCTTCTGTGACCAGGGTGAGTTGGGAGGGGCCTTTTATTAAGTACCGATGACATCACTGATTTTAGTCCTTCATCTGACACTTTTTCCACCACGGTGTGGCAAAACACAGCAGAGGACAGTGACAGTATTTATATCAACTGCTTATTTGACAGATAAGGGTAACATTAATAAACAATTATACATACAGCTCTGGAAAAACCACAGAATTATTCTTTGTTTCATTCATTTCTCAATTTATGGACGTCTCTGAAATTTATATGTTTGTGTGTTTATATATATATATATATATATATGGAATCTTTGGCCTGGCTCTTCCCTGCTTCTCATTCATGAAGGGCTTGTTTTATGAGTCTTCAGCTCTGCTTCTAAGAGCCAGTTATGGATTGTCAAAGCTGTTACACATTCTTTTTGAAGGTCACTTGAGGTCACCCTCTGATTTATGTGATTTATGAGACACTGTAGGATAAATTGACGGTCATCTCAGGCATGAAAAAGTCACTTCTCCCTCTGCCTGGCTGATTTTCGGATATTGCCAGTGTCTCGTGCTCCGCATTGTCTCGCTGTCTTAGATACTTTGAACCTGGAAGCAGTCTGCTTCTCAGCAGAGCCTTGTGCCAGCAGAACTAGCATTAAACTCGGATTGAACAATGCAGATTCTTAAAAATATGGAGTGGTCCCTCAGTGTTTTCCAGAGCTGTATCTGAACTGTCAGTCTCTGGAACATAAGTCATTCCTTTCAATGTCCATCAGGTTTTATATATATATATATATATATATGCCTGTGGCAGAGCAGGAGTGTAACTAGTGCAGATAAAACCTGCAGGAATTTAAACCCTAACACTACAGCCTGATCTCTGCTGTGCTGTGGCAGCTAAATGCTTAACGCAAACAGGCAGGTGCTTGGAAAAGACCATAAATGCAGAAACAGGAAATGTCACTGATCACCTCTTCGTCTGTCAGAGCTGCAAGGAAGATCACATGTTATCATGCACATCTGCAGATCTGAACTACTGCACCCACCATAAGCCCTGTCGCAATGGCGCCACCTGCATGAACACAGGCCAGGGCAGCTACACCTGCGCCTGCCCACCCGGCTTCACCGGTGACGACTGCCAGCTGGGGGCGCCGGAGTGCAGCAGCAGCCCCTGCCAGAACGGGGGGGAGTGTGTGGTGGGTGTCGGCTTGCACTCACAGCCCATTTCCCTTCGTGACTCTCGGAATGCGATTCGCATTTTAGGAACCAAAAGAACCAATTCCCGTTCTGCCTGGACCAGTGAAGCCTGGAGTGGAACCAAGGACTTGAATTTCATCTGAGCGCCAATAGGGAGCCAGTGAAGACTGACAAGGATAGATGTGACACAGGATCGTTTAGGCTGAATGAGTATGATACCTGCAGCTGCCTTTTGAATCATATGTAGTGGTCTGACAGCACGAGCTGGTAGACCTGCCAGTGGAGTATTGCAGTAGCCTGGACTAGAAGCTGAGCTCCATACTCAGACAGAAATGGTATACAGGGTAAACCTGCAAGATTGGGAGAGCACTGGTATGTGCTCAGCAATGCACAGCTGGTCCTCTGTCATCACCCCTCAGTTCCTAGCAGACCTTTATAGAAATAGTGTGCTTGATCCAAGTTGAACAATGATGTTATGGTGGAGGGTAAGGTTGGCAGGGAGCACAAGAAGCTCAATTTTGGATCGATTAAGTTGGAGGTGATGGTCCCTCATCTACCCTGCAATGTCAGCTAAGCATGCAGATAGATACCTGAGCATAGACTGTGGTGTCAACAGGAGAGAAGGTCAGGTAGATCAAGATATCATTGGCATAGCAGTGGTAGGAGAAGCCATGAGACCGAGAGGTCATGTAAAGCGTGACCAAGAACAGAGCCTTGGGGGACATGGTTAGTTACCTGATGCAATGTGGACCCCTCTGTACTGCACTGGACCCCTCTGTATGCCACTGGACCCCTCTGTACTGCACTGGACCCTCTGTATGCCACTGGACCCCTCTGTATGCCACTGGACCCCTCTGTACTGCACTGGACCCCTCTGTATGCCACTGGACACCTCTGCCCTCCACTTT
>JAODKE010000041.1:370799-384397 GCA_026779605.1 Mormyrus hasselquistii
CCTCTGTATGCCACTGGACCCCTCTGTACTGCACTGGACCCCTCTGTATGCCACTGGACACCTCTGCCCTCCACTTTACTGCTTAATATACTTACTGTCATTTTACAGACTATCCAGGGCCCCTGACACTGGCCGCTTTTTTTGCACGCAGGACCTGGAAAATGGCTACCAGTGCATCTGTCCAAGAGGCATGGACGGTGCCCACTGCCAGCACCGGATCCTCACTTGTGCCGACGTCCCCTGCTTCCACAGTGGGAGGTGCAGGGACACGCAGGGTGGGCGGGGTTATGTCTGCGAGTGCCCCTGGGGCTTCACCGGGCTCAACTGTGAGAGGAAGCTGGACCGGTGCTCATCGCTGCCATGTGCCAATGGTAAGCAGGCCAGGGCATACTTACCACAGCGGCGTCAGTGCCACTGCAGATCCGTTTGGGGGGTGGGGTCCCTTGTGCATGGCTAAGCATATGAATTAGTGTGGTCTACTTTTTGTCACCCTCTGTACAGCCAGCCAGACCTCTAACGCCTGTTCTGAATCCTGCTACCCTTTTATGTTTTTCCCTCCCCAAGGTCTCCTTGGGTTGATGCTGGTCCAGCTGAGTCTCTATAAGCCCTCAGAAGGGGCCACTCTCCCCGAATGCATCCTTGTGCTCTCCGAGCACAGCAATTCTCACATGGCCACAGCTCGCCCTGACCTCTTAGTGCTGCTGTTATGTGTAGGGCCCATGTGAGGAAGCTTAAAATGTAACTGGTGAAGTTCCTCTAGGGAGAGAACTGCGTTAGAGGCAGCCGCATTTCCTGCAGGTGTGCCGCTGCATGCGTTGGCTGTGAAGTCATTTTCAGAAACAAACATGGGTCCAGCTAAAGCTGAAACTATCACGGGTCTGCAGAGTGTGTGGTTTGAGTTCTTAGTGAGTCATCAGTGTAAGACCATAACTTATATTAATCGCGATTTATATGCATTTTCCGCCCCATCCTGGAGACTAGCATTAACGCAGACAAGCTAACAAGGCGTCATGCTCCCCCAGGTGGCTGGTGCGTCCTTCAGAGCGGCCGGCCTGTATGTAGCTGTCCGGCAGGATTTGCGGGTCCTCGCTGCATGATCAACACCAACTGGTGCAATGGAAGCCCCTGTGCCAATGGGGCCACCTGCGTGCCTCACGCCAAGGACTACAGCTGCACCTGCCCCCCCGGGCACACGGGTCGGCGCTGTGACACACCCACCGAACCGTGCATCGCCCAGCCCTGCCTCCACGGTGGCACCTGTCTCGGCAACAGCACCAGCCAATCCTGCGTCTGCCCCACCCACTACACCGGCCCCCACTGCCAGTACCAAATCATGACCCTGCCACTCGCTCCTAGCGAAGAGTCCAGGAGCACCCTCCAGTGGGCGGCCATGTCCAGTGGAGTCGGGCTGGTCATCCTGCTGCTACTGTTAAGCATGGTGGCTGTCACACTGAACAAAATCCACCGGCAGAGAAATGGGGATGGACGCGATGGCGATGCTGTCAACAACATGTCTCATGTGGACAGGGACAACCTGATACCCACCCTTCAGCTAAAGAAGACCAACGAGAAGGTCGCCGTGGAGGAGAGCCTCGCTCAGGGGAAATCCAACCAAAGACACAGCAGCTACCACTTGGACTACAGCTCCGCTAAAGACTTCAAGGACGACTGGGCAGCTAGTGAAAAGAGACAGAGCAATGAAAGAAGGATAGGAGGGAAAATATCTTTAAGTAGAATGTACAGGTAAGAGGATTCTTACAGGACACTGTCCCAGAAGAGTCCCACTGTGTCAATTATAAGTACATCTAGTAAGTTTTTTTGTAGAAATGGAAACTGTTGGCCATATATAACAGAAAAAATAGTCATTTCTTTGACTTCCAATATCTTGAGGCTACATGACCTCACTGACTGGTGAAATGGACATTAAATGTGTATGTGAATATTGCAGTTTTGTTACTGTCTCTGCTGTGAAGCATAATTGCAGCGTGCAATAAAAATCTGTGTCATGTGTTTTCGCTTTGACCCACAGTGATGTGGTTTGTGATTGCAGCGAGACGCCGAAGTGTAAAATATCAACAGTATGCTCCCCTGGAGAATCAACATATCAGGCTCTGTTTTTGATAGCAGACAGGAGCAACCGGTGTTTTACAGTAACTGAGGTGAATATGACCTTGTCTTCTAAATATTTTTTTTTTTTTTGGGCCAGATTTATTTTTGTTGGAGAAAAGCTACTGAACCGTCGCTGTGTAAACAAGGTTTCTCTGGCAATTCTTAAAATATGCAGTGCTTCCTTTTCCTTTTGTGACACACTGCTTCCACTCCGTTTCTACAGGTTTAAACTCAGAAGGGCTGAATAGAAGAGGCACCAAGGCGATGGCCCTCAGACCTGTTTACATGTGCGAGTGTGTGTGCAAATACTGTATATATCGGAGATGTTGGAGTTAATAATGTATCGCTGTTCTTAAGGACTGAAGAGAATGGACATGTGTCACGTTAAGGCGACGTGATTTATTCATGGACAAAAATGTCCCAGAGACTAAACAAGAAAATTAATATGGGTGATTTTGGCCTAACAACACCAAAAGGATCAAAGCGCTAACAGAGACATCGCTGATTGTGAACCCCTCCTACGCAAAATTGTACCACGATAAACTGTTTAACCAAATATATGGTTAATCAAGTATGAGGTCTTAGGAAATACTTTGGACAGCTACCCATACTTTAGACTTTATATAAATAAATCAAACAGTTATAATGCTCAGTTTCCCTGCTTTTCATGGATCATATGCAAGACAGTTTGAACACTCCAGCCTGAAAGGTGATGGCGACCTTAAGGAAACCATAGTGCAGTCTGTAAGCACTTCGGTGATTAGCTAATAATAATGTACTGCAGCCTTGCATTGACTTGCGTTTGGAATCGGGACCGGGCCCACTGCACTCAAGTCAATTTGGGGATCTCGATATTGTAGCTGTCCATCACGTATACGTTACTGCATGTGTACTGTATTACAGGTTAGACATGGGCAGTGTGTCATTGTATGGCTGGCAGCTCTGGCCCGCACCTGTTACTCTATGCTATTACTCTGTGTTGTTACCCACTAACATCCTGTTACATCCGCTTTCAGGCGTCTCTTGATCAGTGTGTATTATTTACTATGTACCTCAGAATTTGGACGTGACTCAGTCAGGTGTCATTCCATGTAAGACTAATTTCATTTCAGTACTTCAGCAGTGTTTTAACAGATGATTTTGTATATAGTGCCTGTTTATAAGGAACAAGTACCAAATGTAAATGTTCAATGAAATTTCAAACTCGTAATCTCATGCTCTGGAAAAGTGTAATTGTTTCTGTTGTGTTATAATTTTTGGACTATGAGTTTAGTGGCACACAGCCCCTCCCCTGCAGCATACAGTTTGTTCAATGCATGACACAACCCCTTTGCTGTAGCACATAGCCCCATCCGTGCAGCACACAGCCCCTTCACTGCAGCCATTGACCTTCCCTTCACTGCATTGCCAGTGAAGAATCATGATGCCACTGACAATCAGGATGTGAAGCAGCACTGGCACAGTAATCCCACACACACATAAGACAGATGAGCTGGTGTCCTCTGGACTATCTACAGAAACTGTTCTGCATTAAGTTGTTCATAAACCAAATAACAAATTTTTCTTTCTTAAGTACAAAGTACATAAGTACAAATCAGCAAATTAATCTTAATCATAAAAGAGAGACATTTATACTGCAGAGGCATCTACTTCTACCACAAAAGATTTTGAGGGGTCTGGTTGCTGGAGGACGAGTGCAGTGCTAAATACGACTTTAAGTATCTCCAGAGTTGCCTCAGCCATGGATGTGCACATCCCAGAGAATCGGTCTATGGTGGTCAGAGTTGCTGTATGTCCCTGGGACCGAGGAATGTCAGTGATGAAGTCCAGGACCATGTGGGATGTGGGCCCCCCTGGCCTTAAGAACAGACAGCTACAGTACTGAAACCATGAATGAACCGGTGGTATAAATTGCCAAAGCCTAAGACGCTTTTCACCGTGCAGGGTTTGGGCCGCTCCCACACAGCTTTTGCCTTCCCCTCATCCATCCCCATACCTCTGTGTTGGATCTGGTACCCCAAGAACTTAATGGCAGGGAAATGGAATTCACACTTCTTGCCTTCCACATAGAGGTGGTTGTCTTGATGGTGTTGTAGCACCTGTCAGACGTGTCCCATGTGGACATTAAAAGAAGGGGAATAGATGAGGATATTGTCTATAACAATATAATGTGAACTATAACAAAGCGATGGAGCATGTCAGACAACACCTGGCACATAAAATTCTGGAAAATGGACAGGCTGTTAGCCAGTCTGTATGGCATGACAAGATACTCATACTGCCCTTCATCACCACCACTGGATGTTTTCTATTCGCCACCCACTCAAATGCGCACTAGATTGTAAGTGCTACACAGGTCTAGCTTGGTGAAGACTCTGGCCTTCCAAAGTTTCTCCAGAGCTGGAGGAACTAGAAGCTGAGGCTCCCAATGCTTGTGGGTGATGGCATTGAGGCCCTGGTAGTTGATACAGGTACTCAGACTCCTGAGGAGATGGGAGAGGTGAAGGAACGGATGGACTTGAGTGAGGGCCTCCTTTACATGCATCCTTATGGCCTCCTCCTCGGGTTGGGACAGTGCATAGAGCCAGGTGGCACCCTCATCTAATTTGATGGCACAGTCCGAACTGTAGTGCGGCAGTAGCCCAAAGGACTGAGATTTACTGAAGGAATCAGCGAAGTCACTGTACTCTGGTGGAATCTGGGCGTGTCCTTCTGGAAGGGGGCTTTCTACGGATGACACTTGACAGGGTAATGTGATACAGTGGGTGAAACACAACAGGGCCCAGGTAAGGATCTCTCCCCTCCTCCGATCTATGTGTGGGTTATGGCGTTGTAACCATGGGTGGCCTAGGATAAGCCCATCTCATGGTAGACAAAAATAAGAACTGGATCACCTCCCAGTGGGTGGTTCCCACCTGCATCCAGAGTGACCTAGTATGGTGGAGTACCTGACCTGCAGCAAGGCGGGCACCATCAACTCTGCAAACCAATAACGGGGTCTCCAAAGAGATGGAGTGGAGCATCACAGGTTGCTAGTCAATGAAGTTCCCCACTGCACAAGAATCCACCAGGGCCTGCCAATCAAACTGACCGCCTGACCAGGAAAAGAACACTGCCATCTGCTTGGCTGAAGTAGTGAGAGGACCCGGCACATCTACCTAAGTCTGAGGGTACAGGGAAGAGCCTAGGCCAACTGGACAGGCGTGGCCAGCCTTTCCACAGTATAACACAGGTGCAGCTGCATGCAGCATTGTTGCTCTGCAGGGTAGAGTGGGGCGCAGCCCAGCTGCATTGGCTCCTCTTTGGCGGGACATTATGTGGACAGCACACAGGGAGCTTCTGAAGCTGACTGACCAGCTTGCTAAGTTGATCAATTTACACCAGGGTGTCTTGTAGCTGGTGTTGAACATCTGCTGGATCCATTTGTGAGGCGAGGAATTCTGTCACACCAGAAAACACTTGAAAAAGCACAAAGCGTTGTGGCTGCAAAAGGTTTATTAAGCAAAGGGCAAACAGAAACGGCAAGCTAGATCATGGTCGAGGCAGCGAGCGTAGGGTCGAGGAAGCCAGGGGGATCAGTTCGACGAAGAAGGCACATGAGGGGGAATTACACATGGCGTGGATCTGGGGAGTTGAGACAGGAATAGGACCATGACAGGAAGGCTGGGTCAGGGCTGCATGGAAGACAAGAGAGAATCACTCAGTATGTTGCATGGAATCAACAATACCTCGCAGTGGGGCAAGCTCTTATGTGATCTCCACTGATCAGCTAGTGAGCTTATGAGGGCGTGACACAATGCATTTGAAATTTTAAGCAATTTTAGCATTTGGCTCTTTACATGCAAGATCATTCCCTCCTCCTATGAAGAACAATAATAAATACAGAACTATAAAAAAAGTTCATGAGGCAGCAAATAAAAATGATCATAAAAACTGTATAATGCAATAAATTCTACTATTTGACAAACTAAAATAAACTATTACGAAGTTCTTTTAAATCTTACTGTCTAGTTGATTTTCAAAATATTTGCCAAACAGAAAAAATGTGCCAAGAGGAGCAGCAAAGCTAATTTTAGAGGCAATAAATCCAGAAGCTCAGTTCACACATCCTGTTTATTCTAAGATCCCTGAGTTTCTGTGTATGAAGGAGGCCTCACGTACTCGGTCACACATTTTGTGAGGAAGTTGGGCTGTGGCCTGCCCCAGCACCCATCCGTAGATGGCGGGCATTGCTGACTGAGGCAGCCCCAATGCTCACCAATAGACAGTGAGCGTTCCTGACTGAGGCAGCTCCAACACCAAGCAACAGACGGCAAGCATTACTGACCGAGGCAGCCCGACGCACACCAACAAATGGCTAGTGTTCCTGACCGAGGCATCTCTGGTGCCCACTAACAGATAGCGAGCATTCCTGACCAAGGCATCTCCTGTGCCCACCAACAGATGGCGAGCGTTCCTGACTGAGGCATTCCCAACACCCACCAACAAACGGGGAGCATTCCTGACTGAGGCAGCCCCAGCGCCCACCAATAGACGCTGAGTGTTCCTGACCAAGGCAGCCCAGGCACTCACTAACAGATGACGAGTGTTCCTAACTGAGGCATCTCCGGTGCCCACCAACAGACGGCAAGCATTCCTGACCGAGGCAGCTCCAACACCTAGCATCAGACGACAAGCATTATTGACCGAGGCAGCCCGACGCCCACCAAGAGATGGTGAGCGTTCCAGACCAAGGCATCTCTTGCGCTCACCAACAGACGGCAAGCGTTCCTGACTGAGGCAGCCCTGGAGCTCAACAAAAGACAGCGAGCGTTCCTGACCGAGGCAGCTCCAACACCTAGCACCAGACAGCGAGCATTAATGACCGAGGCAGCCCCAGCACTCATTTAGACACAATGAGTATTCTTGACCGAGGCAGCCCCGGCACTCACTAAGAGACAAGTTTCTGTGTAGGAAGGAGGCATCACGCACTCAGCCGCACATTTTGTGAGGAAGTTGGGCTGCGGCCTGCCCCAGTGCCCATCTGTAGACGGTGAGCGTTCCTGGCCGAGGCAGCTCCGACACCTAGCAACAGATGGCGAGCGTTCCTGACCGAGGCATCTCCAGTGCCCAGCAACAGACCATGAGTGTTCCTGACCGAGGCATCTCCGGTGCCCACCAACAGACCGCGTGCGTTCCTGACTGAGGCAGCCTCGGCACCCCCAAAAGAAGGCGAATGTTCCTGACCGAGGCAGCCCAGACACTTACTAATAGACTATGACTGTTCCTAACCGAACCAGTCCCAGCCTTTGGGTTCCCAGCACACAGCCAAGCATTTTCATTGTGTTACAATCACAGTATCCTGTTTGTCACTGCATGACATAACTTTTTGCATCCGTTCCAATTAAAATGCTGAACACACTGGCCTGACTGTTTTTCCTCATGCACTGCTTCTCAATGCTGTAATTCCCTTCATTCAGGATATTCCCTCATAAACAGCAAATGGGTCATATTTTCTTCCTGAAATGTTTGCATATAATTAATAACACAACATTGTTATTTGTGTTTATGGTTAGCATGGAAACATCCCACACTTAATGACACATATTTCCATCATTAGTCACCAAGACTCAAAAATCCCAATAACACTTGAAATAGTATGTGATAGTGAGTGCATGCCCTGAGATGGACGGGTGTGTCCTATGCAGGGTGCCCCTCCCATGTGAAAACTGGTTGTAGAAAAATTATTATTACTATATTATTTACATTTACATATTTAGCAGACAGTTTTGTACAAAGTGACATACAAGTAAGACAAATAGTACATACAAACACAAATGCTGTCCTTGGATCAATGTGGCTTAAGTATGGATAAGCTGAGCTTCCAATGAAAGCCCAAGCAGAGGGGTGAACAGGGCTGGAGCAGGATCAAGGGCCAGTAACCACAGCATAAGAGCATTCAAGGAACAATCATGTTGCCAGAAGAATTCCAAGGACAGACGGGTCTTCAGACATTTCTTGAAAGCGTACCACAATACCTTTGAATAATCTCTCAGATTAGCATAGCATACAAAGCTTTGCAACTTTTTAGGGACATTAGATGGCAATGACAAGCAAGACGCAGTAACGCAGACATGAGCAGTGTGTTAGAAACAATGAGGAAATCACATGCAGTGACAGAGTATCATAAATTAGAATAGTCTCTCAAAACAGCATATCTTGAATCACTTTGAAACCTTTTGCGACATTTAGATAGCAATGACAATTCATTTCAATTCAATACATCTTTTATTGTCATTAAGACAATGTGCAGGCATGTGTTTACAGACATGCGGCAACAGAGAATGGAATGTATGTAAGTATACATACATAACATGCAGAAATTAGACATATGTTATGTACATTATACATAAATTATATATGCATATATGCACATATGCGTGGACAGTGCTGGCTTGATGGTTAGGGAAACACACTTCTAATCAAAAGATTACAGATTCGAATCCCCCACCAGCAAGTCACCACTGAGATACCCTGAGCAAGGTACTGTCCCCAAGCACTGCTACGCGGGCACTGAATTAGCTGCCCCCTGTTGTGTCACGAAAGTCACATATGGGTTAAATGCAGAGGACACATTTCGTTGTTGCACACTGTGTGCTGTGCTGTGGTGTGTTAACAATGACCACTGATCACCAAATTCTAACATGCATAGATAAATTACACATGCAGGTTGTGCATACCGATATAGATATGCATATCAAGTAAGTGATAGATGTATTTTATCTTAGTGATAGATGTCTTTTATTGCAGGGAGCTGGGTACCGATACCGTTTGTGTAAACAGGAAGTTGTTTTTAAAAAGTGGGCGTTTATCACTACACCGACGTCGGCTCCACAGTCCAAGCGTAGCCTAACAGAAGCAGCAGCCTTATTAAACTCCACGTCCCGAAGCACTGTTGCGCCGGCCCGACGGGAAGAGCGACGCAAAGCGATTGTCCACGGTGTTCACGATTGCATTTGCAACAATCGATTGCTGCCCGACTGTTCTCGCTTCTGACAAAGTTCTGATGGTCTCTGCTGAGGCCAATATGCTGCTTAATAAGGCTGCTGCTTCTGTTAGGCTACCCGTGGACTGTGGAGCCGACATCGTTCTAGTGATAAATGCCCACTTTTAAAAAAAAACTTCCTGTTTAAGTGGAATGCCTTGCACACATACTGCTGAAACTGTATCATATAAATGAAAATCTCTCTCAAAAACTAGTTTACTTAGGTTACTTTTGACGTTACATAGTACATTGCAATTTTCAGTGTACTATGTGAAGGTTTTTGGTTCCATATATGTTTTTGCATGGTTTCACATATGTATATGCATGGTATTTCTGAATAAAATCCCTGTTTGTAACCATTTACAAATTAATTACATTTTAGCTGTGTACACAAAAAAATAGGGCCAGTGGGACTTGATAAAATCGAACTTCATTTAGCTATTAAGTTTTATATCTCACTACAGTATAATTACGATGTTTTATTAAACCATCCCTACAGCATACGTATTAGTTTGTCGCTTTAACATACACAAAATATAGTTATGCTTGAAAGAATTTCCATGCGAAAAAGTCCATGTTTCGGTTTAAAACCGTTTTATCACACGTTTCAAGTTGCTTTCAATTTGTCTACAAGTATTTGGAAACTTACATTTCCATGTATACCATTAAATATTAATATTCGCTCATCCATCAATCTATACACTGCAGTGTTTTATTAAATTCTGTTATACATGTAATATAAAGTATTCGATCAAATACTATATTAAATTGCTAGTATTGTTCTTTAAAGTAATATCTTCAGATGGATAAATCTCATCTTTGTTATTTCTGGCAATGTTTCTTTTTAACACTGCAGTAAAATCAACTGATGCAATACTTCAGGTCATTGCCTGCTTTCCACTGATTGAAACACTGCGTCTTGTTGCATCAGCCGACTGCAAAAAAAAGAATTATAAATGACAGTATTGCAATCCAATCTAGAACGAGCTCTTTTGACTGACACTTGCTTTTACCAGTAATGCCGTTATATGTTCATGCTTGGTTTGCCCAATAGAAATGCTTAAAATCCTTGGGACACGTTGTTCTCAGTTGGTAGAGAGATTTGATTGGTGAAACTTAATTCCTCATCTCAATTTCTGTAATATGATTGGTTTAAACTTTACATAGGCGTCACACGTTAATTCGGAACCCATATATATAACAGGATATCTCAAACCAGCCGCAGGAAGAGACGGTAGCTGGTCGAATTGCTTCGTATAGCAGGCGTGTAATGTTTAGAGTACGTTGTCTTAAGACCGAATAGACCGCAGTAAGGGAGATTATTAAAATAAAATTAAAATTTATCTAGCTACTGGTAATTATTGTAAGCGGTTGGATAGTAACAGTTATTACTCTTTTAATTATTTTTTGCTCGAATTAGAGATCAAAATGATTCTGTAGTTGGAAAATGCGGTAACACTATTGCATCGGCATGCATCGTACAAGGCAAAGCTGCACCGCTAAAACTGCTCAGCAGTTAGGCTCAAATACCGTCCGCGGTATTTCTGCGAGCCATCCAATACCACTACTGCTCGATCGAAGGAAATATTCAGCACCTTGAATTTGCCACCTAGTCTGTACTCTACTCCATTAACACATCTGTAAAACTTAACCACAATGAAGTTAAAAGGCATCCCGTCGGAGAAGAGCCTGTGGATATTCGGATACGGTTCCTTAGTTTGGAAACCCGATTTTAAATACAAAAGGAGCGAAGTCGGGTATATCCAAGGCTACAAGAGACGGTTTTGGCACGGGGACAATTTTCACCGTGGAAACGATGAAATGGTAAGCTGCTTTAAAAATGGCTGAAATGCGAATCATTGATCTTACACTATGTAATTATTAACAGCGTCGAATTTTAAATATATCATTTAAAATATGAGTTTTAAATGAATAGGAGAAACATCGCGGTAATTTTTTTTTCTCTGACGTTCCTATTTTCAGCCTGGTCGGGTGGTGACTTTGGTTAAAGATGATGACGTAAGTGTTTTTCCCTTCCGGCATTGTCGTAATGGCATGACGGCAGCCTTTATTATATAATTTATTTCCTTCTGTCTCATCACAGATCATGCTTTTGTAGAGTTCACAAATTGTCAGTGTATTTACAGTAAAGGTAAATGTTTGTTTACCTGATATGGCATGATTCCTTTTTCCTGACTGACCTCTTCTTGGTTTTGCCCTGTAGGCCTGCACGTGGGGAGTGGCTTATGAAGTGACCGGCTCCCAAATCGAGGAATCCATGAAGTACCTGAATGTTAGAGAGGGCAAGCTTGGTGGATACGTCACCAAGGTGGTGGAGTTTGTGCCTCGGGTTGAGAATGAGCCCCACCACCAGGCCCTGGTCTACATCGCCACCGTAGATGCAGCCAACTACCTGGGACGTGCAAGCCACAGGCAGATCGCCGCCCAGATCGCAGTCTGCAAGGGCAAGGCCGGACACAACATCGAGTATCTCCTCCGTCTGGCTCAGTTCATGTGGCAGCAGTGCCCCGAGGTAGAAGACCGGCACCTCTTCTCCATCGTGGCCTGCACCTTACACCTGGTGTTCCAGCTCTTGGCTTTGAAGTAGCCTCCAGCCTCTGCAGTCTGGCTGTGACTAGCCACATGTGTCCAGTCTGTAGAGAACAAAGATATACTGCTGCTCTTCATTACTAGTAATCATGATTGTTGTGTGTCACCCTGAGCACATGTAAATGGTGCTGTAGCTTCAATATCAGTGCTGTTCAGCAGTTTTGTGGAGTCTGATGCTGAGTGTCTACTGTGGCACCTGTGTGCACATATCTAATGGAAGAAAATAAAGTGTTTCCACGTGATCACTGTACATCTGCTTCTGTTTTCTGCCTGTATCTTACAAAGCTGTTCTGCACTTCACCAGTGGCCTGGGTTTGTTTTGTTTGCCAGCTGTGATTCATTCATTGTTTGAAATTAATCAAAATATAGGCCTTTAAGAATAGCATTGGTGCCAAGTGTTTTATTAAATTGATGCCTACAGATTGGTTTCACCAAGCAGGTCAGTGCCAGCCATGACCCCACATTGCAGCCAGCCGACGTTAATCACATCGTATGCCAACCCAATTAATGTAGTGTTTCTCCTCACAACAGAATTGACTATGACCATTTATTAATTTACAAGGAGACAGAATAAAACAGGAAAAAATTCATAATGCTTTTTCTTGTATTTTATACATTTTTCCATTATGAAAGTTTGGAGGAAATCCTACAAAGATGTCACAATTCAGAATCTATACAACAAATATAATGGAAACGGTGCCCATACCCATAGGTTTTGATAGCAGTCATATCTATTGAAAGAGGCGCTGTTTGTTTCATGTGAAGGATCGTTGGTCTGATCAGCCCAGAAGGCAGTGCCCCCTGAGGTGAGTGGGCTGGCGTAGTGGAAGGATCATATATGGAGAGTTACCTTGTTAACATTCAAGCATATTTCAGAAAACTGAAAGCAAGATACTAACTTGACCCTGTGCTCCTGCCCACCCACCACCCTGATTATTCAGACACCCTCTGTTTTCATTCCTGAAGCAGATATTTCACATTAATCTTGAGTCTGAGTATTAATACACAATTTGAATGTGGACGAACCACTGAAGCAGCTAGATACTGATCCATTCTAGCTGCAGTTCTCCTGTCCATTATCTCTTACACACAGTGTAATTCAATAAGCATGTCTCCTGAAGTGTGGGACAAAGGAAATCAGTGCTTAACTTGTGGCACCGTCACTCACTTCTTTGTACGATGTGGAGTAAATACTCTGCAAATGGATACGTTTAATTGTATTAGTTGAGATCTTAACTTTTTACAGAAAACATTTTTACAGCAAAAATATAAAACATAAAATACGAAACAGATCAACAGTGATGCAATTTACTAATCAGGGTCCGATCTGTAAACAGTTTAAGTGGCTCAGCAAGAAAAAAAAAAAGTCAACATTTTTCAATGATCACTATATAACAACAATGATCACAATGCATTTTTTGTTCTTCCCCTAAAAGGAGGCTGAGAGACCTCCAACAGGGAATCAAAAAAAAGTATTTAGCCCTTAAACTGTTGTACTAAATGGGTTTCTGTACTATGCCAAATGAGCACTGCTCAGGTGTTACTGTGTACTGCTGGCGTCCCTGTCAGTATCCCTCTCCGTGTCCCCTTCAGCGCCCCCCCGTGTCCCTCTGAGTGTCGCAGGTTCTCCTTTCATTCATGTTGCTGGTCCCTGCAGCATAACGTCTGGGAAGAGGGTTAGGGTTTGGCACAAGTAGACCTCACCGTATTAAAGTGCAAATACAGTGGGGGGGGAAATGTACATTTCTACATTCGATTTGAATTACAAAGCTTAATAATAATAATAATAATAATAATAACAATAACAACAACAATAATAATAATAAAGCACACCCCCCTGATTCTCATGGATATT
>JAODKE010000041.1:384497-395474 GCA_026779605.1 Mormyrus hasselquistii
TAATAATAATAATAATAATAACAATAACAACAACAATAATAATAATAAAGCACACCCCCCTGATTCTCATGGATATTTAGTAATAGGAAGTGCTATCAGACAAACGTATCTCTGACTCGCTGCTGATCTGCAGACAAAAGCAAGCGGTGTGACAGGGACACCTCAGCTCACTGGGCGGATCCCTGGGAAACGCGACACAAAGGAACCGGACGGGTATCTGCTGAATTTCACTCAAAGCTACGTAAACTGCAAAACTGGCATTTAAAACCATCTAGACTGTTATGTTTTAGCTCATATTACAATAACCTAAAATCTTTAAAAAAATCACCAATTACAATCTCCTTAACTTACTTACAAGGGACAGTCTGCTGAAAGTCGTCTCTGCATCTGAAAGGGTAACTGGCCCTCCACCATACGAAGGCATTTACGGACTGACAGCAAATGATTTGTTTTTTTACATATGCTCTCTCAATACGAGCTGGTGAGTGGGGGTTTATTCTGCCTGCAACCCCCCACCCTCCCAGCCCTGAGTCCATAGAGGAAGATAAGGGACAATAGGACCAAAAACGCCGTGACAGTTCAGCGTTTGCCAAAGGTCGTGCTCTTGTTTTGGGTGGCGCTCAGAGCAGCAGACGTCCCGCTGGGCAGGAAGGTAGCGGCTGTGGGACGGGCCAGCGAGGGTGGCAGGGATCCGGACGCCTGCATCCCTGAGGGCAGATGGGAGTGACAGGGTGTTGGTATACAATCCCTATCACACAGATTATAGGGTCAGGGTCAGTGTGGCTGATCTAGCCGGGGGAGGGGGGGAGTGACAGGGTGTTGGTATACAATCTCTATCTCACAGACTGTAGGGTCAGGGTCACCATTCCCGTACCTTTTGCTACGCTGTAGCCATAAGCCGCGTAAGCAGCCGCTGATGCTGCCGCCGCCCCCGCCATGGCCCCTGCCATTGCTGCTGCGCTGCCTGCCGTGGACTTGCGGCCACGCCCTTTCCCCCCCGACTTCCCTCCTCCGCCTGAGCCCTTGGGTCGGCCCCGACTCCGGGCCCCCCTCCCACGGCCTGGACTGGAGGTGTCCTGAGCAGAAACACCTGGGAAGGAAGACAAATTTAGAATAGGGTTAGTGCCAAAAGATGGACAGAGAAACAGGCAGGCAGGCAGGCAGAAAGAATGAAAGATGGACAGGCAGTTAAAGTCAGGCAGGAAGACAGCCAGACAGGCAAGTACACAGGCATAGAGACAGACAGGCAGATAGGTAGACAGAGACTGAGAGGCAGACAGACAGACAAATAGGCAGAAACAGATAGACACTGACAGCCAGACGGACAGGCAGGTAGGCGCACAAACAGACAGGCAGACAGATATAGACAGGTAGGCAGGCACAGGTAGCCTGGCAGTCAAACAAGACAGGCAGGGAGGCAGATAGGGACAGGATGACAGACATAAAAAGACAAGCAGACAGACAGACACAGGTAGACACACAGACAGGCAGATGGGCAGGTGGACATAGACAGACAGATAGGCAGACAAAAGCAGACAGGTAGAAAAATGGACAGAGGCAGACACAGACAGATAGACAGTCAAAAGCAGACAGACACAGACAAATGGACAGACAGGCAGACAGACAGATACAGACAGACATTCTCCTATGCAGGTCACAGGCCAACACTTGGACAGTACAAAAAATATAAAGTAGGTATGCTACATAAAGGATTGCAGCCCAAATAGATTAATGATACCAACTCATATACAACTTGTATATATACTCATACAGTTTTTATCTCATTAGTATTTATCTAAGTAGTGGTTAACATTTACTTTGAATGGTTTTGTTTTGGATGGTTTTATGTCCTATCAGACCCGCATAAACACAGCTCACCGTTCATGTTGTCCGACACAGAGCCCGCAACAGACACCGGCGAGTTTGTGGCTCGAGACTGCGGGGCGGACGACACCGGGTCATCCACAATGACGAGCATGTCGCTGCTGCTCTCGTCGGGAGGGATGGAGCCGGGCTGCAGCTCGCTGCTCAGGGAGATCTGGGGGGGTAAAAGGGGAGGAAGGAAGGACAGCCATGTCAGGACCAGAGAAGGGGGGGGGGGTGAGCAGAGCAGCTGGGGCAAAATCACTGTAGAGAGATCTGCATCTTCACTGGGAAAACTCAGTGACTTTCTCCCTGGGGGGCAGTGCTGTCTCATATAAATACATCATTTGTTTAGCTGTGACATAGTCATGCCTTTTTTGCCTTGTTTAATCGTGTTTTATATTAGTTTTACTCCTCTGAGCATACTTAACTTCATAGCTTAAAATAATGTAATCCTGACTGTTACTTTCCAACGTCCCTCCCATGTCCACTTATTCTCTTACTGTCACTCCCTCACTCTCCCACTATCACTCTCTCACTGTCACTCTCACCTTCTCAGTCACTCCCTCACACTCTCACTGTCACTGCCACTCTCTCTCACTCTCCCACTATCACTCTCTCACTGTCACTCTCACCTTCTCAGTCACTCCCTCACACTCTCACTGTCACTGCTACTCTCTCACTATCACTCTCTCACTGTCAGTCTCACCTTCTCAGTCACTCCCTCACACTCTCACTCACTGCCACTCTCTCCCACTATCACTCTCACCTTCTCAGTCACTCCCTCACACTCTCACTGTCACTGCCACTCTCTCTCATTCTCCCACTATCACTCTCTCTCCCATTGTTTTCCTAGAGTTTTCTTTCCCTCTTCACCTCGCTGAATGGGCTGGGTATGGCTGAGTCCATGTCCACGCTGATGAAGGAGTCATCGCCGTCCGCCGAGAGGTTGGAATTGTCTGCCGATGGTGCAAAGGGGATGACAATGTTCACACCCTCCTTCCTCTTCTTCACCTCCATCTCATCCTCCCTTTTCCTCTGTAGCGCACAAAACAGGAGCCGCTCTTCAGCCTCACAAAGTCTTGACGGTTTCCCACCCAGGTTCTGCTTTAGCTCCACAGCGGGGGCACAAACTCGCGATGACCTCAGGTTACCTTCTCCGCATACTTTTCCCGCTTCCTCTTGCGGTCCTTCACCTTGGTGCTCTCCTCCTGCTGCCTCTTCTCCTCCTGCCTCAACCGCACTGGAAGGAAACCAAAACACCATAACAGCAGTCAGTTGCAGAGACCCAACTTTGGCTTACAGCCAATCACAGAGAAACACTTTATTTTGCAGCCAAGGAAATGCAGCTTCAGTTTACAGTCAAAATAGTTATTAATTGCTCTATAGCAAATCAAATACCTTTTAAGACTGATACTAACAAGGTGTTTATAAACACTTACCTCCTCCAGCTTGTACATAACACCCTAATAATGCTGGCATGAAACCACACGGGACCATGAAGAATGGGAACCAGGAAGGTCATCTCTAAAGGTCATCTCTAAAGCACACTTTCCAGAGCTCAACTCTGGAGTCACAGGCAGGTGTGTCATGGAGGCACTCACGCTTCTTCTCCAGCTCCTCATCATCCAGCAGCAGGCTCACGACCTCCTTGGGCTTCAGTGTGTCAGGCTTAAAGTTCCCCCCGGATATAACCATCCTCTGGATCTGTGGCCAAAAGAGAGGTACAGCGCTCTGAGTTTATCACCTAATCCTTCTGCTCTTCTGATTCCATAGACAGCCTTCCAAATGAGACCAGGAGAATCTCCAAGATCCAGAACATTCACAACATGCTTGAGCATTCAGGTTTAAACATCCATAATCGTTATTACTGCAGGCTAAACCTTCTGCACATGGCTGGGTTGGGCTACAAAGCCCCCCCACCCCCACCCCGGCGCCCACGGCCCCCACGGCCCTCACCTCGCTCTTCTCCTTGGCCCGCTGCAGGATGCGCTCTTCGATGGTGCCCTGGCAGATGAGGCGGTACACAGTCACCTGCTTGGTCTGCCCAAGCCGGTGGGCGCGGTCCATGGCCTGCTGGTCCACCGTGGGGTTCCAGTCACTGTCGTAGAAGATCACCTGCGGGGGGGCAGTCAGGCTCCGTCACCCACAGCCACGAGCAGAGGCACATCCAGGACTGCTGTACTGAAAAACTGTCCCCTTACACTGGTACCGGTCCAAACCCATGGACCACCGCCGGTGCCCCCTATCAGAGGTAGTGTAATTGTCTTGCTAAGTTGGCACCCTCTCACAAGATGGTGCCCTAAGCAGCTGCTTGTGTCGGCCAATGGGTTTACTGACTCTGCCTTACAGCACTGCTTACCATAAGTTTGTCATCTTTCGCTTGAGCTACAAAGAAACAGTAAGAAAAACACTAACCAAGACACTACTATAGGCAGCATCTCAGCTTAAAACATTATATGAACAAAATGATTAGCTATTCTTGTTTTTGTCATCCAAATGGCCAGACAGAATCTCTCATTGCCATGGCTTAAAGGCCCCGGTGGTCACTCCCGCTCTTCAGAAGCACCTGTGCGTTCTGCCAGCAGACAGGCATCGCTTAGGGCAGCCTCATCCTGAGGTCCTGAGGACTTACAGTGTCAGCTGCAGTGAGGTTAATGCCGAGGCCTCCAGCGCGTGTGCTCAGCAGGAAGACGAAGATATCTGTCCTGTGTACGGGACAGAGAGCGAAAGCCGCAGGTGAAAAGAGGAACTGGAGGAGAAACTCGCACAGAATCCTGGGAGACATCTCACCCGCTTCCAAAGAAAACTGCCCACAGTCAGACTCTTCAACTAATAACTCACATTCAAAATTACACACAAAACGTTTAGCCACAAAACAGAGCTAACTTAAAACGGAGATCTGAAGTGTGCAATACACTCCATGGCAGGTGACCACTGAAAATAAATGCCAGCTGTGCTAAACAGCGGCCGACACTCAAGTGTGTGAGGCTCTTCTTGTTCTGACTGGGATGAGAAATGGGTCTTGTTATGGCCTCTGCAGCCAGAGTCCGCTGGGTCGCTACTCACCGGCTCTGAAAGTCGGCCACCATGTCGCGACGCTCAGAGATCTTGGAGGAGCCGTCCAAGCGCATGTAGGTGTGCTTCCGGTGCACCATGTACTCCTGAGACAGAAAGATGCAGACAGAGTCAAGCCTGTGGGAGCGGAGTGAGCCGCCCAGGGCCCGGCAGTCTATAAGCTGGGCCGGCGGTCAGCCGCTGGCAGATGGGCCGAGACCCCAATGCCTCCCGGAGGCTGGAGAACTCCCTCCTTCCTCCCCCCACCATGATCAGCTAGAGACAATGTCCAGGGCTATGAAGTAGAGCAGCCACACAGCCAGCATACAAAGAGGAGATTTTCGTTCGACTAACGAAAAATCGCCTATTTTATTGTTTTTTTTTTGGATTCCAGGAAAGCAGTAATTAACTATAAAAGTCAACCACAAGGGCAGGGAGTGGCTCAGAGGGATAGGGATCAGTGCCTAAGTCCAGAAGGTTGTGGGCTCCGCACCCTGGGTGTGTAAGAGTAATCGTAGCACCGCCAGGCCCTTCAGCAGCCTTTAGCGAGGCCCCTACCTCAGGACGGTACCAAGCACAGCTGATCCTGCTCACTGCATCTGCAGTATAAATAAATGCAACGTGAAAGGCAGAGCGCAGCCCGCACACACAGCAGGAGTCTGGAAACCCGCAACTCTTAGGTTTCTTGGTTTCAAGCCAATGGGACTATCACCCAGAAAACCGCTTTCAGCCAAGAGACACAGCTTGGTGTGCCTCGCTTCATTCCATACATATCAACTCTCCATCATCATGACTGGTGACCTTGAAGCTATTCCTAAAAACACATCTGGCAAAATAAAAAGTCCTTGACCCCCAAAGCTTGATGAACATTAATAACCATTCCAAAGTCTTGCTGCCAACCTGGCGCCCCCAGGACGTGCTCACCAACCTTAGTGATGGCGTCCCACTCTCATACCATGGCAAGCTGGCCCTTAGTCAACAGGGAGGGGCTGTCGATTCAAAGGGGTTTAACAAATGCTTTTCCTTTTGGAATGTACTGTATTGAATGTAACCATATGGGGCAGAATCATTGTACAATGACAACAGAACATAGTGACGAATCCGATAAGAGTGAAGCATTTTTATGTGGCTCCCTTGGAAAGCATGGCGGCATTCAGGCCCGTCGCCTGTCAGACATGAACCGACACACAAAAGCGCATGTTCAGTACGCATCGGCGATTCGGCGCAGACCTAACACGCCTGCCCATCATTCCCAGGCTGCAAGGAAAAACAGACACTCGATTACATGTACTCTAATTTACAAAACAAAATAAAAACCGACAGACAGGCAGGCAGGTAGACCAACAGACAGGCAGACTGACAGACCAGTAGACAGGCAGACCAGCAGGCAGGCTGGTAGACCAACAGACAGGCAGACTGACAGACCAGCAGACAGGCAGACCAGCAGGCAGGCTGGTAGACCAACAGACAGGCAGACTGACAGACCAGTAGACAGGCAGACCAGCAGGCAGACAGGCAGACCAGCAGACAGACAGACCAGCAGGCAGGCTGGTAGACCATCAGACAGGCAGACTGACAGATCAGCAGACAGACAGACCAGCAGACACTTTATTGATCTCAACAGAAATACAGGCATTCAGTAGCTAACATATAGAGGGACTAAAAAGCTTAAAACATTTCTCTTTGCTTTTCAATAAATTAAATCAGTTTAGTCATACACTGCCACTACAATGTAATTTATTTCTTTTATTTCATTATTATTTTTTTTTAGTTTGTCTTTTAAATATGATTTTAGTGTCTTACTTAAATGTTTTCTGCCTTTGCAAGCCGCTAACTCTTTTCTATCTTATAAAAAAGCGCTCGTATCGCTGATTGCCTGTACTTCTTGCTTGTTCAGGGCCTTGTCCCTCTAATTCTGAGGTCATACTATGTCATTCTTGAAAGGAGGTCACATCGAATTTATATTGTTATTCACCTTGGAGGGATGATTTGCAAATGGCTTCTGCACTCAAACGAAGTTGGTGTCAGCTTGTGTGAGACCGGCTTGAGCGTGTTTGTCGTGTGTGTGAGACTGGATAGTGCGTGTTTGTCATGTGTGTGACCGGCTTGCACGTGTTTGTCATGTGTGTGACCGGCTTGCACGTGTTTGTCATGTGTGTGACCGGCTTGCACGTGTTTGCCGTGTGCGAGACCGGCTTGTGCGTTTTTGTCGTGTGTGTGACCGGCTTTGTGCGTGTTTGTAGTGTGTGTAACCGGCTCGTGCGTTTGTCGTGTGTGTGAGACTGGATTGTGCGTGTTTGTTGTGTGTGTGTGTTTGTATGTCTGCACAATGCCATAAAACCCATTACCTTTCAGCTTGTGACTGCAATCACAAAAACTCACAAAAAAAAAGTCTTATATTTTGTCTGGTTAGTTATGGTTAAATTTAGAGCTGGGTAGGGGTTATGGTCGTCATAATTATGTTTAGGGTCATGCCCACTGAAATGAACACAGCGTCCCCACAATGACGGGAATATATGAGCTGAGCATTTGGGTCACCTCCAGCAGGTCGATCATGCGGGTCATCTGCGAGTAGATCAGCACGCGGTGCCCATGCGACTTCAGCCGCGTCAGCAGCAGGTCCAGCGTGTGCAGCTTCCCGCTGTCGGTGATCAGCGCCTCCTTGTCTGTAACAGGACGGGTACGTTAGTGCTTTTAGGCCAGAACTCTGAAATCAGCAAAACAAATTTTAGTGGGTTGATTATAACCTGCATTCACCTGACTGATTAAAAGAAAAATCCAAAACAAGTTAGTGTCACAAAGTATTAACATTTTTATATATATTTCTGTTATTTTTTCATCTTTTGAAACAGGAAAAGTGACTCGTTTAAACTGCCATTTTTGGCAATTCGAAGCACTGCTAAACAAATAACCTCTGTTATTGTTTTAGCAGCTAAACTGCATGAAGCATCTTTGTCTGCATTGCAGAATTCTAACAGGCAAACATACAAACAAAAACATGTAACATCAGCACCAACAACACAAACAGCTACTGACAGCCATGACTGGAACTGCTGACAAGAAGCTCAATGCCAGAAAAGAGTCAGCAAGATGGCGATGTGCTCATGTGATGTATATATGACACGGTGTGCCATCACAAGTACAAAGACTGGACACAACCCAGCTGCACCCCCACCGAGGGGGCCACTGCCCAGCCGCACCCCCAGGCCGAAGGAGCCACTGCCCAGCCGCACCCCCAGGCCGAAGGAGCCACTGCCCAGCCGCACCCCCAGGCCGAAGGAGCCACTGCCCAGCCGCACCCCCACGCCGAGCCCCTAAAGGATACTCCTGTCCAAGGTTTGCGCCAGAGCCGCATATGTCTATCCATTACAATATCAGGCAGCATGGAATTACAAACCCAGCCATTTACTGCTACTGATGTCAGCAAAAGAATGATGCAGCACAGCAGACGCTTCCAGCTCTGACTTCAATTTGATTTGGCAAATATCAGCAATAGTATCAGCAAAAATAAATTCCAGAGTAGAGTTTTAAAAATTCTTCACCTCCCAGACCTGTGGTGCATGCTAGATCTGCCATTATTTTTATCTTTATGCTGTACAAACACTCAAATCCCTCTCCGCTTTTCAGCGGAAAGGCCAATTCTGCAGCCAGTAACCTTTGAGTAGAAGCTAACAGTTATGGTTCTAGCCCTAGACTTCAGGTCATGTGTGTAGCTTCAAGTCGAGTTTCTATACTTATCAAGCTAAAAATTCAGAATGCATCATTCCTGGATGTTTCACTAAAGCAAGAGCTGTGTGATACTCAATCTCGCACCATTACTGAACATGGCTGTTACCATGGATACAGCTGCAGAAACACCAGTCAACTCCCTCCTAAATATTATGATCAAGCTGCAGTGTCTCCTGATTTAATTAGGTGCTACAGAGAGACTGGCTTGACCTGGGCCACCCGACGAAGGTCCCACAAAAAATAAACATTGCTTGGAAATTAGTCTGGCTGCCAGACACATGACGATGCTGTGGTGAAGGTTGCTTTTGTCCAGACGATGTACTTTTCACACAGGAAAGGCCAGAATGGTCATAAGCACTGAGACACTCATGTCACTGCACACAAAGCAGACTGTTGCGAGTCAGAGAAAAACAAAACCCACATATATTTCAAATAACATTCAATGTTTTTTTACTGTCAACTGGAGGAAACTGTCTCTAAATTAAACCTAAATTAAAATTGCTGTAAAACTGGCTGTTCAATTTTTTCATTTGATAAAACGGATCATGTTTACAGTTTGATAATTAAATAAAACACAAAGTCTACATCTTCACGTAAGTGTAAAAAACAAAAATTGTTAAACATCATAAAACGGTAAGCTGCAGAGGTTCCTGATTTAAGACACAGTAGCTCCCTCTGCTGGTGAATTTTTAGGATCATGGAGGATGAACAAGTTTAAAAATATTCTGAAATATTGGCCAAAAAGTGCACAATTTGACTTTGGAAAGAGTCTCTTGGGTCTAAGAACTAGGAGTTTGCCAAATCCCACAAAACATAGTAGGAAAAAGCCTTTTATTATCAGCAGTGCAATGGTCCAAATCCATATGTCAAAATGCATTTTTGTGTGTTTACACGCCTCTATACACCTCTTTATACATTTGAAAAAAGATAATGTTGCACATCCATCAAATAACTATGTTCCTAGAAAGGATAAGATTTATTAAATACGGTGATCGTTGCACATCTGTTTGCACAGCGGTTTGCAGTGAAGACAATAGCAGCTAACAGTACCTGACATACTGGCAATTTACTGAGATTCTGTGCAAAAAAATAATGTTCAAAGCCCTGGAGAATTCATCAGCAAAAGTGACTCGAGGGTGACAGTAGAGTGACACAAGGGTGACATGACAGCCACATTACTTCTACAACCCAATTAAGTGGCAGTTAAGTGACTCAGCTTGAACTGCAGCAAATGTGTTTCAAAATATTTTAGGACTGCTCACACTTAAAGAACAGGCTGAGAGGTTTGACAAACCAGCCAATCACGTATCACTCAGGGAACAAGTATAATCACTCTGGCATGTGTGTGTGTCTGTGTGTATTACGCACACAGACACACACACTCACACACACACAATTTTATTTATTTTTTTTTAATCAGGAAACTTTCATTCTGTCTGCAGTCAGCAGGGGGCATGTGCCCATCTTACCGGGTATCCTGATGTAGGACCAGCCATGCGGGGGGTTCAGCACCATGACCCCTCCGGAGCTCTCAGGGAAGAAGGCAAGCGGGCGGCCGGCCCAGGCGGCAGCAAGCTCCGGGGCGCCGTACAGGAAACAGTGCCTGGCGGCCAGGCTGCCGCCACCCCTTAGCACACGCCACTCGTACTCCGCACCACGGTCCACGCAGTAGCGCTCCAGGGGGGTCGCGGTCACCTGGTGAGGTGGGAGGGCAGGCAGAGGTGAGAAAGGCACCAGGGTCAGGCTCAAGGTCATTCACTGTGAACATGCAGGTCATGCCTGCTTCATTCTCTTCAAACACTGACTTATTTTCTGGTAAAAAAATGCAGCTGAAAAATTCAGTGAGTAATGAACACACATTATTTCCTGGTAGAACAGTGGCTTATAGTCGGCACCAACTCCCTGAGTGGTGGTTTACAGTTGGCATCGATACCATAAGTGGCGGCTCACGGTCGGTGCAGACACCCTGAGAGGCGGCTTCCTCTCACCCTGGGAGCAGCAGCGAAGAGGAACTTGGGCCAGAGCACTGGCTGGCAGGACCTGAGGAGTGCAGCACCAGTCCGTCGTCCGTGTACCAGGACATCGACGTGGGCACCCAGCCAGGGTTGCGAGCCCATGAACACCAGGTTCTGCAAGACAGAAGTGACAAGGTGGGAATGCTGTTTAAACAAGAGCCATCAAATGAGAAGCACCAGATGGCCAGTGCTGAGTAACCGTGCATTATTCACCAGCACCAGATGGCCAGTGCTGAGTAACCGTGCATTATTCACCAGCACCAGATGGCCAGTGCTGAGTAACCGTGCATTATTCACCAGCACCAGATGGCCA
>JAODKE010000041.1:402222-422743 GCA_026779605.1 Mormyrus hasselquistii
TGAGGGCTACGTGCTAATGGACATACCCTAGCCTGGTGTGTCTGGTGAGGGCTACGTGCTAATGGACATACCCTAGCCTGGTGTATCTGGTAAGCCTCCTCTGCATTCCTCAGGGCCTGGGACTTGTAGTAGTTGCTGTCTGTGGGGAAAAAAAGACATTCAGCTATTTATACAACAAGAAATGAAGGATGAACTCTGCCACTGACACTAACATTCTTAAGGAGCGGTCACACAAGAGCAAAAAAATATCTGCATCTCATTCACTTTCTCTATAGGCGCAAAAATCTGATTCCTTATTTCAGGTAGCAGAGCGATTTTATAGCACATCTTAATTGAACCCACCGTACTCCCACACGATCCCACCGTACTCCCACATGAACCCACGATACTCCCACACAAACCCACCGTACTCCCACACGATCCCACCGTACTCCCACACGAACCCACCGTACTCCCACACGAACCCACCGTACTCCCACACGAACCCACCGTACTCCCACACGAACCCACCGTATTCCCACATGAACCCACCGTATTCCTCCTGGCTGACGTTGACTATCACCCCTCCACCAATGTCAATCTGCCGGTGTGCGGAGTTGTCCTCCAGCTTCTTGAGGATCTCCTCCGTGGCTGCATCTGCCCCAGCCCTGTGCTTGCCCCCCATGAAGTGAGCGTACAGCTCCGTCTGGGTGATGAGGAAGTTCAGCTTCCTCTGCTGTCTCTTGGCCTAAAGTGGCAAAGACAGCCAAAGCGTGTCAGGCCTCCCGCCAGCAGGGGGAACCGCAGGCTCGGATACTTCAAGATTACCTGCATTCACTGCACAACATGTCTGTAAAACATGAGGGTCCATCCACCCTCTTCCACCGGCAGCTCAAAACAAGCCTGGCATCTAATCCCAGACAAGTAGGGGCTGCCACGCCAGAGAAGATGGGAGCTACAGCCTACCTCTCGCATCTCCTCGTCCAGCCGGCGCTGCTCCAGTGCCTCCTTCTCGGCCCGCTTGCGGTGCTCCTTCTCCACCTTGTCATACTTCTTCCAGTAGAGCAGCATCTCCTTGGTGAGGCGCCGTGCTCGGGGCAGCGTCTCCTTGCAGTTCTTCTGGGCCTGGATGGCAGCCCGGCGGACCTCCCGCATGCACTGCTGGGCCAGCTGAGCCAGTCAAGCACACACACTTCGTTACAGCTGAAAAACGGTCTATTCCAGCAAATTCTCTCCCAAAACTACTTAACAAAGGCTTCTGTTCCATTTATCTGCATCTAACAGGATTAGTAGTTATACATCAATAATATTACCTTTTTAGCATTGGTTAAAACAAAATTCCGAGCTGAAGCTTTTTGCTTAAATGCCTGCAATGAGAAAGAACAATGTTACATAAATCAGCACCAGTAGCGAGCTCCAGAAAAGCAGGGAGCGGCTGCAGTGTCTCGGGTCGGTCCTGCTCGCCTTTGGGTTCTCCTTTTTGGCAATGGTGAGCCAAACTTTGCGCCGACGAGCATTCAGCTGCTCAACCGTGAGGTGTTTCTTCTTTGACACAGGAAGAGGAGCATCATGGGAAAACTTGGCAAATATTTTGGTGATATAAGGCCGGCCCTCGCTAGAGAAGTCTTCGCCTCTCTTCTTCCTCTTCTTCACCTTCTTTAATTTGGCTGCAGGTAGAAACAAGGAGTGGGAATTAATCGCTGACACTGATTCTGATGGGTCACCAACTGACCCACTGGCAGTCCATCAGAGTACGCACCCTTCAGCTTCTTATCTTCTTTGATTTTCTTTTTCTTTTGACCCAGTAGATGGCGCTGCTGTTCATAGTAAGGATCATGGGTTGCCAGGAGCCCGGCACTGTAGTATTGGTACTGTTGCAACTGGAATCATATAAGCACAGTCCCTGTTTTTCAGCTCACAGTCGGTTATAGTCGCTATTTAACTCGCGACATGGAAACTGCAGCTGGCACCTCGAGGCGATTCAGGGTCACTGGCTGAGCAGCAGAGCAGGTTTTTGCATTTTGGTCAGGAAACCCACAATTTTCACTGTGCTAAATGGAAAAGCTGCTTGTGAGGGAAACCGCAGGCTAATGATTTTAAAAGTTTGCTGGTTTCTTTGTATGATGCACATTTTCTCCAAAATGCTGCCATGACAGTGTTTCCCTAAAAGAATTATTATGTCGACCTCTGACCTGCAGTGCACGTGGGCCAGATAGAGGGCGCACCTCGCGGTCGGTGTGCAGGCGGCACTGGTGCTCCCGCGTGTACTTGTGCAGCCGCAGCATGTCCTGCAGTTCCTCCCGCGACATGGAGAAGTCCGAGTCGTCCGAGTCCGAGTCCGAGGTGTCGTCACTCAGAAGGATCCCCTGGAGAAAGCAGTCACCCGTCAAAAGGGGCCTTGTCCTTCAGCTAAAGCACCCAAAACTAAACAAATAGCAAGCTCAGCTTCGCAGGCATGCTCTCTAATCCTGGATGGATCTGTACATACCTTCAGCCATTTTCTACTCTTCTTCAGTTTGGAGAAATTGTAGAGATTCGCCTTGTCAGCTCTGCTTTCTGAGGGGGCATTAGGGGCTTCAGCTCAGCTTCTGTCACTCTCTTTCAGGGTGGAATGTGAACATCTGGCTTTAGAGGCGTATTACGCACCTTGCAGGAGTGCTCCATTGAGGGCGCTATTCTCCACCAGTCTGCCAGAAGCAGTTTCCCCTGCATCTGCCCCCCGCAGTGTCTGCAAGGGTGTCTGGGGACTCGAGAGAGCATCTTCTGCCCCCTCGTCACTGTCATCACTGAGCGAGAGAGTAGAGACGCCGGCATCGGACACCGTGCGACTTCCCCGACAGTCTCTCCCTGCTGCACATCCCAGCCGGTGCGGCTCTTCCTTACCTGGACACATCTCTGTTAAAGATGGTGGCTGTTTGCCGAAGGAAGGCATCCAGCTTCAAGGACCTCTCCAGGTACTGCAGATGGAGGGGTCTTGCCAGCCTGGAGCATACAGACTCCTCACCTTCATCCTGCTCCAGGGCCATCTGGGAGCAGGCCTCGGCACAGCTACAGAGGCCCAACAGAGCGCCATGCCGAGGACATGCAGCAGGATGCACAGAATCACTAGTCATCTACATGCCTGTATAACAGCCACGTTTTAAAGAATAATCTTAAAGTGGGGTCAGCACTACAAAGAAGTGAGTTTTCTCTGCTTTAACTGTGTTCTGCCGATGTACATTTTAATTGAAATATATACATTTACGAAATATAATTTCAAACATGATTAATTTAAACATCACAAGTCAAACGTGACAACCTTTTAAAATATCACAGTATGGTCTTCATTTCAGACGTGAAATCCTGAGAAATAGCTGCAGCCTAAAGAAAAACAAAAATCAAACGTTTATTTTCCTTTTTTTACCATATTAAATGACAACTGCATGGACAGACTCAGGTTATACTCCCCAACAAACGGCACTAAGGCCAAAGCACTATTATCATTTATAAGAAGACAGGAAATGATACATGGGAGGAGAGTTTAATTCCATTTAACATAGAACCTGTGGGGGTATAATAATAATAATAATAATAATAATAATAATAATAATAATAATAATAATAATTCCACATACCTGTAAATACGATTCTAATAAAGTATATATTTTTTTTCCTATGAGAGAATGAGAAACAAAGATAAATAGCATTAATTTATCTATCTTTTCATACCCTGAGCTAAACATTAATATAGAGCTTTAATTTTTCAAACACAAAATAATTATAATTAATTATAATTAATGATTATAGGAATAACTAATGCATTGCAGCATAAGGACAGTCACATCAAAGAGTATGGAAATAAATGAAAATAGCATCATCCAAATACTACACAACACCAATAACTTTCAAAGAAAGACTCATACTGACACTGGCATTTTTGTGAGCTCTTGCTTTTATCTATATCAAAATATTTTGTTCTTATGTTGTTATCAAATAAAATGTGCAGCAGTCAAATGTTTTTACCAGAAGAGACTTACATATTTAAAAGCTATTTATTACCAATCTGTAAAGCAATCACCCCAGCATATATAGTCTTCCAATAATACGAACAAAGGACATTTTATATTCCTTACATATTACACCACACGCTGACCAAGCGACCACATGCAGAGAAATGGTATGCAGTCAGAAATATAGGTGACAAGCAATTCATGTACTAGAATTTATTGGACAGCTGTAAGGAAATTATTGTACATATAATAAATTATATCCATAACAGGCCATTAAAATGAGACAAAGCCTTGACTAGGTGTAGAACATACCAATGAACTTCTCAATATAATTGCCCAAACTAGCAATTTATGGATGATTTCTTACACAGTAGTTTAAACAGTAAAATTAAGCCATATTTTGAAATCAATATTATGCTTTCATCTTGTGAATAAACAAATATACATACACACTGGGTGCCCTATGCAAATCCTGGTCGTAAAAAACACAAGATTTCTAATAGAGTGCGGTTGTGCAACAGAAGGTACATAGTCCTGTGAGCTGAACATGCATTACGGGCCTCTGCCAATCGGAATGTGTCCGTGCTTTAGCTGTGGCACCAACTTTTCCTAAAACCGCCTGTTAATCGAAAAAGACTCCTTTATCAAGGTCACCAAGTTAGCACACAGTCAGGTACAACGCCAGTCTTTTTAAGATGACAAATTTAATGACTGAATATAATTCGTAACTGATTAATCTAAACATTAAAATAAATTGTTCTGAATATATAATGCATATTTCAGTTTTTAAGACCTTGTGTTTAATTTAAGAACACGCAATGCTGACAAACTTTTTCTCAAGTGTTTTTAAAACGCAAGCAAATTACATATATCATAGTTTGTGTTTGCATTCCGTATTAGACGTACTAACACTCTGCCATTGTTTTAATGTGATCAAATGGAAAATACCCAACTTAACAGATAGTTTATAAATCGCGTTATTATATGCTTTTAAACTGGTGGGACTATAACTTTTCATACGTAATGCGGGGCGATCCAATCGTGACCCAGCTTTGAATCCCAACCCCGTATTTGCTCTAAAGGTTTAGCTTTAATGCTAACTAGCCTCAACTCAGTGCACTGCAGTCATATATACTAAATTCTGACTGTTGGTGGTAACGTGAATCTTAAATGTCTTATGAGTGACAGTATTAAGACGTGTACAGTAAAATGGGGGTTAAATAATAAAGGGGATCGATGACCTGTGGTTGAGTTTTACCGTTTTACACGTGTGTAATTCGCCCGTGGTGGCGCACATACTTGTGCAGTATAAGCACTAGCTGCCCTGTATCGATAACCTAGCTGGTTACCTACACGAAGCACAAGCAGACGGATCATTAACGCGTATAGAAAATGGATATTTTATGTACGAGGTCATGTGTTATCGGTATGAGATAAGATCGCATTACGGAACGGCTAACTTTCCAATAATGGTACTTTTGTCAGACACAAATTTAGATTGTTTGCCATCACAAAATCCCACGATCAAAGAACTTAGTACTGAAATAAAATCCGGCGAATTTAACGCCCCACTTGACCGTCTACTGTCTCGTTTATTTGAATACAGGGCTTTGGAGCGAGTTGGGGCCCTTTGTTTTGAGTAGGTCGGACACCACAGTATTTTAAAACTTTGACTTCTTCAGTATTTGATTATTCAAATAGGTTCTGTCACTTTAAGGCCACCACCATTCAGGGTAAATGAAAGTATTAGTTCACTATCCACACTAAGACTTTGAACCTGGTGTGTTTTTCTTTTCGGCGAGGCCCACAATCCAGTCCAAAATTTCTCCTCCTTTCCCCGTTAGCAGGCGGAGAGAGAAAGCGGCCTCTACCACCCGATCCCCGCATTCTAATACTTTCTCTCCCTCCCGGCCATCTTCCCCATGGCTCCCCTACCATGGTATTCAAAAGCACTAGCTCACCTCGGCCCCCTTGTCCCCTTTTCTCTCGGTCTCTCAGCTGCTGCCAGCTCTCTGCTCTCTGTCTCCAAGATGGCGGTTCTGGGCAACGAACGAGTCTGTGAGCGCTGAGCCGGCAGCAGCTGAGAGGCGGCCACTTTCAGTAACTGAGAGAGCAGGGACACGGCGCCATAGCGAGGAGAAAGTAGGGAACAGGCATACAAATCGAATACAGAAACTATTTCGCGATTAAATACCGGGTTTTTGTTCAAAGTTTGTTTCCAATATAACATCATGCGCCAACACGCACCAGTATTAACTAGAAATGACTACATTTGGCTACGTATCTAATATTTAAATACTTTTTTAAGGGTATTCCATTTGCGCCATCAGTTTTCTATTGGAATAGTCTGAAAATCCCGATGATTGCCGAACCTTTTGCATGACGTCGATTCGTGACGAAGTTTCTGCCCTATGTATCGCGAGGTTTGATGTACTTTAAAAATCGGAAGTAGCATTATCTTACTGTGTGTATTGGTTCTCTCCCGTGACATTTTTTACAGTTGTGTATTGCACTATATTATTTCTTATATTTTTCTGTCTTTTTCGTGTGACCGATAAAATAAGTATGGAAAGCATCAGTCTTGTTATATTCCAGAGTGCTCACGAAGGTGTAATGCATAAGCTGACACCTGCTTCACATTCTTACTAAAAGAAGGCAGTTAGCCAAGGTCACGTGATTGCCAAAGACGCAGTTTGTGCTGAGCGAGATTTCGCGCAATACTCGTGGAGTTTGGACTTTAGCACAAGTTATGATTACGCGTTTTCTGCCGTTCGTGGCTCGAAATTCTGTTCGTTATCACCGAGAAAGTGGTATGCCACCTAAGTTTAGGGTTGCCACCCGTCCCTCAAGAAACCGGATACCGGAAGTTTGAAATAAGACTAAAATGTGTCTAATGAAACTGTGCATCCAACCCAAGACTCCAACTCCACCGATAAAAACTTAAATCATTGTCCACCTCATGCACGTTAAATATTATATCAAGTATTGTCTATAAAACTAGCTTTAGACGTAGTTGTTACACAGGTTACAGGTTATACTTTTACATTTCAGTAAGGCTGCAGATATGACTTTATGATGTTGACGCTGAAGTCCGTATGTTAATTGAGATGGACTGGCGTACAGTTAAGGGTGAAACCCAATTATGCAGTCTGTACTGCCTGGGATAGGCTCCAGTACCACCATGACCCTGAACAGTATAAGTAGCAATAGGGCAGTACAGCACACAAGGCTGGGCTTCACCCTGGAAGACAAAGCCAGGCCATCACAAGACACAAACCCTACACACAAGGTGGCCTGTGGGAGGTGGGCTGAATTGGCTGTATTGCATTCTCCTGGTGGGCTGGTCAGGTTGGGGAGGATGCACAGCACACGGGTCAGGTCCACCTGCCAAGTGTCCACCTATCTGCTACAGCCAGGTGTTGAGTCCTCTTGCCCTGGTCCAGCCTATCCGGTCCTCAGCTATGAGGATCCTGCAAGCTGGATCACCCTCGGAATCACCCTACATGTCCGTAGTGCATAATACTAATAAAAAGTCACATTGACTCACTGCTAGTAAAAGCTAAGGAGTGAAAATGTGTTTTAGTCGCCTTTTAAAAGTATCAAAAGAGTCAGACTGCTTAATATGCAGGGGGAGAATATTCCATAATCTCAGGTCACGAGCCCCAAAAGCACAGTCCTCTTTCCACTTTATATTGGCTCTAAGAACCACTAAAAAACCTTGGCTAGAGGACCTTAGGGACCCAGAACTCAACTAAACTCTATTCTGAATGTCATTGGGAGCCAGTGGAGGGAGGCCAGCCCTGGAGTAATATGGTCAAAGCGTCTAGACTTTGTAAGAAGATGAGGCACCGCATTTTGAACCAAGTGAAGCCACAGCAGAGTTTTCTGAGGAAGGCACGTAAATAAGGAATTACAGATAGTAAGTATAGTCCAGATGCATGAATAATTATTTCTGTGTACTGAAAAGATAGGGCATGTGTGATTTTTTTTGCAATGTTTCTTAATTCTTAATTGGAAGAAACAACATTGCACTAATTTCTTTACATGTAGAGAAAAATTTCACTGAGAATCAAAGATACTTCCCAAGTTCTTAACACACAAATTCACCTTGGATCCAATGGGACCAAGCACTCCCTGCAGGCCCAGTGATCAAAACCATGGATTTATTTTATTCAACTTTAAATTTGCATGACACCTAGTATTTAAACACTCCTATAACCTCAAATGGATTATCTAATCTACTGAATTCATTGTGTTTAATTGAGAGATATAGCTGACTGTGATCTGTAAGGACTGTTTCATCACCTGCCTTGACTCTCAGAGGAACAATTTTGGATGTGTGTATTACCTGGATTCCTCTGTAGGCAGGATGTGGGTCACTAGACCACAGGTTATGTATCACTTGCTCTCAGATTCCTATGACAAATGCCTCCTTATCTGCCCTCAGAGCCTTTGCGGCCTGAAGGGCTCATGGACAAAATGTATTGCTTGACAAAAGTTACCACAGAGAACCTCTTCCTTGGCTGGGATTCATCACGGGAGACATGCAAACTGCACATACACAGCAGATTGCAGTGGTGTTTTCAGCCACCAAACCAGCCTCGTCTTAAACTTTCCTAGGTTTAAAAATGCTTTTATGATTTAAACTTGACCTGCAATTCTTGTAAACGATTAATTGCCAAAGAATATAATTTTTCCCGTAGTACTATTTATCCATCTATCTTCCAAAGATGTATCCTGATCAGGTATTATTATGATGTGGAATTTCTCTGCAGTAATATGTTAACTTTCAGAAACATCAGTTTCAGTTTATATTTAAGTGCATTTATGACTTAATGTAATGAAACAGTTCATATACGAGATACGAGATTTTTATTTGCCATTTGTGCATAAAACCAACATTACAGGCACATTGAGAGAGCTCCGCACAAGAATAAGAGTCAAGTAAATAGAAGACTTATTTATTAAATTTAAATATAAGTACTAATCTTGAATGAACTATGAAAGAACTTTTTAAATATTTAAATATTTTTAAATAAATATGAGGATTAAATATGAAATCCAGTAATTGGAACAAATCTGTGGCAAATAATTCCAGTTTATGTATCAGTATTAAATCATTTAATCAATATAATGCTGCTGAATTGTGTCAGAGAAGATAAATTCATAAGGAGTCTAGCTATGTGCACACAGAAAATGACAACATTATTGTCATTTCATAGTAAAAAACCAACAGGCACTCAATCACTTTCTTAAAGTAGACAGAAATGGTCACCATTATGGTTTTATACTTAAAAAATTAAATCATACAGAGTGACTGTTTTCAATGAAACCAATAACCAGCAAAAATAAAATGAGAATCAAATACATAAATAAAAATTCCATTTTAATAAATCTCAGAGAATCCACATTGAATTTACTAGTCTTTGAATGTACGGATGTTACAAAAAACAAATACTGATCATCTTAAACGGTGTACAAAAATAGTCAAGATTATCATTAGCTGCACTTCTACACTTAAAAAATAAGGTTTATTTTTTACCTTACACAGTCCTGCTATACAGGTCTTTATTCTCAAGTAATCTGCTATAAATCAATATTTCAGCTGACTATATTAATACAGTAATACTGACTATAATCCGAATTTTAGCTGATATCAGTGACATTCACAGTACACGTAATATTCAAACCGTGGTATTCCAATCTTTCAAACATAAAGACTAAACAAATTTTCCATTAAAATCATTACAGCAGTAATGCTAAAATTAGATTTTACTTTTACAGCATAGTGAAGTTTTTTGACGCGGCTTATTCTGTGTAAGTAAGTATTTCCACGAAACTCACAGAAGCCTTAAGTCTCCTTGGTCAGTAGTACAACTCAAGACCTCACTTTCAAATGTCTGAAAATGCTCCTCACTTCATGTCCCTTCAATTAAACAGAAGAAAAACAACAATTAGCAAGTAAATGTGCAGCATTTTGAAGGGCCAACAAATCTGTAAAAATGTGTTAAATGAAGTCTATTCTATTCAGAACGAGAACATTTTTAAATAATATTCCCAGCACACTAACCAAACAGAATACAGCAAGCTTTTCAGTTTCACATACTTTACAAAGAAACAATACCACTGAGCTCCCAAAATACATTTTCACACCATAAAATGCAAATAAGTAATTTTATGAAAATTGTGAATTATTCTCAGATTTACTCTCTGAACATCTATGCAGGCTATAAATAATGAAGATGCCTGATTAACAGTCAGTATTCCATCCAACCATGGGTTTTCAAATAGCAATGAAAAAATGAAGTTCATCACCACTGAAAATACACGAATAGCTGTCATGTTTCAGTCCCTCTGTCAGTATGGTTCATTAGGCGGACATGGAGATTCCAGGTCCAGAGAGTACAAATCAAGATCACGATTTTGTTCCAGCCCATCAGTTGAGTACTCTGCGACTTTATACTCAATTGGTTGGTTGAAACGAAATCTTGGTCTGGACTTGTACTCTCTGGATCTGAAATCCCCACCTCTGTCATTAAGCGCACAGTGGGCTGTCGACATCCCAAGGCAACACACCTTCCAATTTTGAACCAAATTTTTCCAGTGTCAGATCCACAGATTATATGTGATGGAAGACGTTCTGCGGTTCATATAACGACTTACTTTGTATAGTACTTAGCTCTGTCCAAGAATTTCTTGGCAACTTCTATATACCTTTATCAAGCAATTTAATCTCGGCTTGGAACTCTGAGGAAAGTAAAAAAAAAAAAATATTCCCTTATAGTGCATAATTACACAGTATGTTACAGACAGCACAGGGCATGGATCTCTACTGTTATGTCTTCAAAATCTGCTTTTAATTAACAATGTATACTTCGCTGCCCCCAGAGCCTATGGGAAATTACCACTAATCACATTAATACAAATAAAATCATGAAATAAAACAGCATTTTTATGATCATTTCCATCGAAGCCATACCTGGAAGAGCGGCACCACGCTGGACACCGAATCAGGGTTTGCCGGTTCTTTTACCAGAATGCACAGGTAGTAAATAACTCTTTGCTGAAACATATTTATGAAAATATTATTAATTACAAACCACCCCAAGGACACCAAACACATCACAAAGCACGTGGATTAATTTACTCAGCTATGCCTCATCTTCAAATGCAAATACAAAATAAATAAAAAAATACAAGAAATTGCTTATTTAACATTGGTCGTCAACCACTTTGGGACACTTTCAGGAAAATATTTCTCCTCGGATCTCACCATATAAATAGCCTCATTAATAACAATGTCCTTAATCCTGCTCATTTCGATGAAGGTCGTGCTCTCCCTGCCCGATGCATAGGACGCCGACACCTGGATGCCCAAAGAGCCGATGATCAGCAGCGTTTCGTGGTCGATCTTGATGAAGTGGATGTGCACCATCATCCCAACGAGCGTCACAAGGATGGCAGCGGACAGCACCGCTGTGTTCTGCAATGCAACCCAAGCGACTTTAACACGACTCACCGCCAAATTATGCAGAAAGTAACATGTGCATCTAGACTGGTGAACCGTCTTACCTCGGTGACGAAAAACACGGCGTAGGCAAATAACCAAACCGTACTAGTGTACACCATGACCTTAAGCAAGGACACTTTAGGGGCGCTTACTATGAACTCTCTACAGAAACTGGAATGAAAACGGTATTCCAGCGAAAGTGGTTTACCATTTATGTCGGTAAATTCATCATCTGCCATGATTAAGCGTGAATCCAACTCCTTCCTGAATTGCAATTGGGAGAACTTTTTGGAAAATCGTGGAGCATATGATGGATCCGTGAATTATTAGTTACCAAATCCGTATGATGAACAATACGAAATAATCCCAGGTTTAGTTTACATACAAAGACAGATACGTAAAAGATAAAGTTACCGAGCCCGAGAGAAGACAATCCAAATTACTTCCGTTTCTCGAAAGCGGTGCATATTGGGAAATGCAGTCATTTCTGGTTCGCTCAATATTACAATTCATCTCCATTGCTTTGGCACATTTAAACATAAGCGTAACATTCTTAAGACTCAAAACAAAAAAGAGCATTTCTCAAAACATGTCATGCTTACAGTTCACAAACACTACGGTTTAGCTACAAAAGCCTGTAACTCACCCAAAACAATTATCTCATGTCTCAAAAGCAAATAACTTCACCAATGAATGTCAGTGCCACCAAAATAAAAGGTTGAATCAGTGTCGTTTTAAAATGCTTAGATATATTGTCAAAATTTCTGTATAATATGCTTTTGAGCTCCAAGAATCTGAATGATAGTCAGTTCCCATTGTCAGTTGTTTCATTGTCAATGACTTATTTTTCTTGAGCAAATTGATAGTATTGTAGGGAACGGAAACTTTCAATATTAAATTAATTTACCCTATGTGCCACTTATTTAATTAAATAATAATCATTAAGCATTAATTCCAGCTTATCAGTATTAAAATGTCTAATTGTGGAAAGCGAGATAATCATAATTATATATGCACAACTGCCTTAATTTTAATACAGATTGCATTAAATGTACTTCAGTGCGATCCAAACCGCAATAAGTTCTGCAGAAACTCATTTTTCCACACGGAGGCAGAAGAGCGTCCTTTATATCCATTCTTCTGACAGACATACAAACAAGTTTACCAAGCTTGGAGCTGGAACCTTGTAGATGTTTTACAAGTAAGTAATTTCCTGTTAACCTTTAGGTTGCCTCTGAACACCATCAGATATGATGGAATTAAAAACATCACTTATTGCATTAAGTGAATATCCGCTTTCTTTTGTATCTACGGAAGGATGCGTCAGACATTGATCACATTTTCTCATTTCTGTATAGCAGGTTTGACAGTGATCCCACTGCTCATGGAAGTCAAGTGCAGATTTAAGACTGGATTTACATTGGAACCTCTGCTCAGCGAATGGATCTATCCAGACTGAAAAGCAGATCGCCATTTAAAAGCCACAACACAGATCACCTTATGCACACATTTTACGCAGACAGTGTTTTTAAAGAGTATGACACTTGGAGAATATTCTGCTACTGCTGTTTATGCATATAGTTTCAACACCTGGGTCCCATATCGCAAAGCCTGCTTAGCCGGATAAGTTTTCAGATTTAAGACAGGCTGGGCTCAATGTAAGTGAACAAATTGGGGTATCTTAAATCCACTGCATCATCATTGTGTTACAACTGGAGAGCTATATGCCTATAAACTACAGCAAAACAGTGATATCAAAACATTTTGAATATGATAAGAGTAATGGTGTCTTAATGGTTAGGGAAGCGCTCTTGTAACTGAAATACTGCTGGTTGGAATCCCCGACCAGCAAAGCACCACTGAGGTACTCTGAGCACGGTACCACCCCCAAGCACTGCTCCGCGGGCGCTGAATTAGCTGCCCCCTGCTATGTCACAACGTCACATATGGGTCAAATGCAGAGAACACATTTTGTTGTTGTGCTGTGGTGTGTCAGTAATGACCACAGATCACCAAATTCTAAGATTGGAACTTAAACAGATCTTTTTTTTCAAAACTAGCTTTTAAATGTCATTGCATCTACATGAATGACACTGCACAACTGAAGGATGATGTTAAAATTGACACTGCAGGACTTTTTAGCACATAATGCCATGCGAGTTTGCTGCTATTTGACAGTGTTGAATGGAGCAGCCTCTATACAAGCTTTGACCGATTCTCCAGGTAGAGGAGGCCAACCTGATCTCCAGTCACAAGTTTTCCAATAAGGTATCAAAGGACACTACAACGTTAATCGTGAATATACAGGGAAAAAAAAAAAGATACATTAACTAAGGGATCGTGAGCCAGTGATTTTTGAGGATCAGGGTAGTTCTCGGGTGTCATCATCTTGAGCCTCATGGCCTGCAGGCAGTTTCCATGACAGCCACTCCCCTACGTTAAACTAATAGTGCAATAACAGAGACTTCACTGATCCCAATGGGGAAACACTCTCTATTCATCCCCCAACTTGCTCTCTGTAGCCGCTAACTAACTGCAGACAGTGACAAACCCCAAGCTGCCCTGCAAGTAACACTGTTCTCGGAGTGATTGTGTCATAATTTGTGTCAACGTTCCTTCAGAATAACATATTTCTATATATAGCAGAGAAAATGTATTTTGTAAATCATTACGCATTTTAATTCTTTCTGAAATATGGAACATTTGCATGAAACAACTGTTTGACCACAAAATAAACTGATCCTTTAGTCTAAATTGCACTTGCAGAGGTCATTAATAAAACAAGGCCTTCAAGAAAAGGTTATCTGAGTAGAGTGTAAGTCTGGGACAAGGACTGATGGCCAAGTGTGAGCTTGCCCTGGGGCCAAGAACTGCCCCTCCACATAGACGTTCGACGCAGCCGTGTGGCCGTCTTCAGATGCGGTTGGCAGTGGCTGGGAGCTCGCCTGCCTCAGCAGCCCTTTGCCAGTGCGTTCCCGTCCCCGTAGTCACAGCTGTATGGGAAGTAGTAGAGGTCGTGTCGAACGGCCATCAGGAGACCGGGCAGGCCGCGGCGACCCCCGAGCTGCGAGGAAAACACCACGCTAGGCACAGAGTCCTTGCTGGCAGGGTGGGGGGAAGGGATGGTCCGCAGCAGGCGCCCATCACCTAGGCTCCACAGGCGGGTGTAACAGTCCTGTCCCACTGGGGAGGAAACGGCACATAAGCACACTGCACACACAGATGGGGCGGCCGACAAGCCAGCGGCTCCCTAACTCACCTGCCAGCAGCAGCCCCTCCGGCTCGCAGACGTGCAGTGGCAGGTAGGCGTGCTCGTTGTGGTGACCGTCGTACTGCCGCACTGCCTTGGTGACGCGCACGTCCCAAAGCTTGATCTGCTCACCCAGAGACACACAGAACTTCTGCTTATTAGAGGCACAGATACCCTGAGCTCTTTGCTATATCCAGTCGGGAATCCTCAAAGTAAAATAAAAGGGGTTCCCTTGAAGACACAGGTCACAGGGAGGAGAGTTAACTGATCATTCGATTTGACGCGCTATAAAAGAACAAGACTGGGGTTAAAAGGAGAGCGGCTTCAGCGACAGACCGTTCCCTTCATGTCGGCAGCCACCAGATAGTTCTCATCCTGCAGCACGTGGACCGAGGTGATGGCGGATTCCTGGTGGAAGCGACAAGCCTTCCAGCCGTGGCCACGACGGGCTCGCTGTCTGAGGTCGATGCTGAAGATCTCCCCCGAACGCCCCCCGTTGTATAGGACCGGGGCCTGGTGGAAGACAGGGGGAGCAGGGTCACGCAAAGATGCAAGACAGCTGCTGCTGTTCTCGGTGTGGAATCCCGGGGAGACGCCAGAGTGTGTTCCGTGGGAGCTGCTGAGAGGAGCTGCAGCATTTGCAGTCAGCACACAGCACATTCACAAAGGATCTTTCAGGCTTCTAGGTATTTTATGTTCTTTGATATCCCATAAACCTGAAAATTATACTTGTAACTTTTTTTGTTTGTTACTTGAAGGTGCAATTTTTTGATTTAAACAAATCAATGTTATAAATTTTGTTAAAATCTTTGTTTAATTTTGTTTTAATCGTTTACCTTTTTCTTTGCACTAAGTCAACAATTGTATAACAAAACTCCCAGCTACAGCCACCTTCAATGTTCATTTAATAATAGTAACGGTTTCACTACCGTTTATTATTAACTCCTCATTTAAACGGATTTGCTGATTCTCTTAGTTTTAATAAAGAAATGTCTGTCGAATGGAACATTTCTTTTTGCTGTGGAATTGAATTATATATCAAAAATGTATTTTTTGATATGATTTCCATGGTCTCAGTATCAACTGCTAAAATTTTCTTGCTCACACCCGCAAGGTGTCTCATTCACACCTGCACCAGGCGCATGGCATTGCTCACTCACCCGTAGGGCGAACTGCTGTGCCAACACGTCACTGCCAACACCGTAGGTCTGCCGCCGACCCGTCACAGCGTCCGTCACGATGACACGTCTTGACAGCCCTGCGACGGCACAGTGGTTCGGAAGGGTTCAGCCCAGCAAATGCCCCCCTTCCGGTCATGCAGCCCCAGGGGCCTGCACTCACTCACCTGTGCTGAAGTTCTTGTCAGCCTGTGGGTTCAGACACCAGGCACAGGACCAAGCCGTTGAGATCTTAAAACTGCACAGCATTCCAGGCTGGTCTACAACACAGGGACCAAGCATTTCTCATCTCATTCGCTTCCACAGACAACCGAAAAGTTTTTGAGCAAATAGACATATTATACACTACCTGGGTAAAATATCCTAGGATGTAACTAGTGAGCGCATGAGTGCGTACACACACAGACACACACACAGACACACGTACCCTGAGCAAGGTACCGCCCCCAAGCACTGCCCCCCGGGCCCTATATTAGCTGCCCCCTGCTATGTCACAACGTCACATATGGGTCAAATGCAGAGAACACATTTTGTTGTTGTGCTGTGGTGTGTCAGTAATGACCACAGATCACCAAATTCTAAGACTGCAACTTAAACAGATCTTTATTTTCAAAACTAGCTTTTAAATGTCATTGTATCTACATGAACGATACTGCACAACTGAAGGATGATGTTAAAATTGACACTGCAGGACTTTTTAGCACAAAATGCCATGTGAGTTTGTCAAATAGCAGCAGTCTTGAATGGAGCAGCCTCTATACAAGCTTCGACCGATTCTCCAGGTAGAGGAGGCCAACCTGATCTCCAGTCACAAGCTTTCCGATAAGGTCACGATGTCACATATGGGTTGTTGAGTTGTTGGGCACTGTGTGCTGTGGTGCGTCAACAATGACAACCACTTTCACTTCACTCACATTACATAAACAGGCTAAGGAATAAGGAATCTCATCTCACCAGTGTTCGAGTTGCTAAACAGAGATGCTGGCAGCAAACTGACGCAGCCCGGCGTCTGGGCTATTCCAACCAGACACAGTCTGCAGAAACCCATTAAGGAAGCAGGTATTGTCTCTGCCATTTGGTCCCCTTATGTACCAAAGACCAACGAAGAGACAGTCAACACATGGCCCCGATATGCATGAAGGATACAGCACGTGTGAATCTGGATGGGTGACGGAGGCCCAGCAAATTGAGTTCACCTGGAAACAGAAGGATGCATCAGCTCTTGCTGTCCCAGTCGCAACCTCATATCCATACATTCATTGTCTTCAGCCAAGACGATCATAGCACCGACACCCGGTGACGCTATCCCCCTCTTACCTTACGATTGGTGAAGTACAGGTTGTCGCACATCTCGACGGACAGTGAGCCCTTACTGCCTGCCTGGAAATTCATGATGCCATACTTGCAGCCCCCGTGGTCCACGTCATTGACGGTGAAAACGCGCTCGCAAGCCGAGTCGGCCTGGGGGCAGGAAAGTGTGCTGGGGAGGGCTTACCACTGCCAGAGTGACGGGGGCGGGGCAATCAGAGCTATATTAAATCAGCTTTAAGGTAGGCCAGGACCAAAACACAAACCCTGCCCAGGCCTGCTTACACTACATGTTGTCTTTGCCAGCAGCTACATCGAAAGGAGGCACCGTTACTCGCCACAATGAGGAGGAAGGAGGCGCCGTTACTCGCCACAATGAGGAGGAAGGAGGCGCCGTTACTCACTACAATAAGGCGGAAATTGTCTGTGTCGGGGCTGCTGGAGTCGGGGCTGCGCACCTCCAGTCGCTGGCGCCTCATGCTGCACACCTTCAGCTCATGGATAAGCCTCAGCAATCAGAAGGACAATTCATTTGCTCAAAATACCAGTAAAATGTCAATGTATATATTCAAAATCCAAAAATCCATCCATAGCGAGGCATAGTACTGCTGAGGACCAGCTACGCCCCAGAAACGCAGTCAAAGCCATTTGGCAGGTTACCTGCTGTACGAGTTTCCTGGAATACGCCCCAGGAGCCTTTTCTGCAGGAGCAGCGTAGAGTTGAGGCCAACCCGAGGCGACTTCTAGAGAAAAGAAAAATCCCGGTACGCTGTTTTTGACCTGCACTGTTGCCATAGAAATGGGTACAGCTATTTCCAAAGTCATAGCGATGAACTGGACATATAAAAATTTACATAAAATCCAGAGCTGGCAGTACGGACACCTGGCCACGAGGGGCCACACACTGGCCTGGTGCTCACCGCTCCTACGCTGGCCGCCTCCTCCTCCAAGAGCCGCAGCCGCCGGCGCTCCTGCTCTTCCCGCTGCAGGCCCTCCCTGGTCAGCGGGTTGCAATTGTTGTGTCCTGGCAACAGACGGAAGTAGCGGTTCTTCTCAGCATCAAAGTAGAACCCTGGCAATTCTGTAAAAAAAATGCAAAACAAAAAAGTATGAAAAAGACTGCAAAATACACAAATGACACTGGCCAGATAGAGCAACAGTGTATTAATGCGTTACCAAGTATCAGCACTGAAAAAAATATGAAACACAAATGCCACGCATTGCATAAACAAATTGTAATCCACATTTAGAAAACATATAACCTAGACTTCCAAATATCATAAAATAATACTTCTCCCAAAAAAAGCAGTTTATTACCTGGGGCAGACATCTGAGTGCTGAAGGATGAGCTCCTGGTGTCTGTGAGCAGATCAGGGCCCTTGGCAGAAGCACAAACTCCCTCAAGGCTGCAGAAAGACTACAATTAAAATTTCACAGGAATAACCAGCATAGCTGAGGGTGCATGTTAAGGACACCAGCATAAAACAAAGATATTAAGGGCGTCCTTAAGCATCCAGTACAATCTTTTTGGAGGAGATGAAACACAAGTATTGTGCTTTAAATATCTGGCCCAAAGTATCTATCAAATTCCATATTAATATCAGATGGAACACTGGCAGACTTTTTGTATTTGACATTTCAGAAGTTTATCCCAAAATAGCCTGACGAATCATAACCAACAAGATGTTGTGATTTATGTAAAATTGACTGGTGTGTTTAGACATAAAAACATGAAATAATCAAAGTCACGGGAATGAGAAAACTCCTGCTTAATCACTGTGTAGTCTGTGAAGTCTGTGCACAGACTGAAAAAACAAAACGTGAAATGCAATACAGATAGTGTGTTTCAGCATGTTCATCGTCACGATTTTATAGTGAATGAAAGAGCAAAAGGCAATTTGATGGTGTGTAACTGAAACCATATTGATAATCAACACGATACGGTGTAACTCCATGTAGCGCGTCTGTCGGTGCCGTACGGTAACTCCGCTCCTAAGCCCTGCGGTTACTGCCGTGTCTCCGCCGTCCTGAGCCACAGAGGTGCCGTCTGCGCTCATTCCCTCTATTCTGCATTTTCAGTTACATTCCTATTACCAGTGCATAACGAAAAGTGTGCTAATCCGGAAACGCACCTACCATTTTACCGCACATACTGCAGTGTGTTGTTCTCTTCCAAAGCACTAAACCCGCCTTACTTGGCTCAACCAAAGTTTTCAATCACGATTCGTATAGGATTGACTGGAATGTGTCGTTAACTATACCGATGCCAACCTTACATCCACTAAGAAAAACAAAAGTTTGTACCACTCTTGTACCACATTAGGGCGAAATTACCAGGCAAGCTAGGTGGCTAACATATAATAGCATCGAACTTAACAGAAACCTATATCAATAAGAAAACAGCACAGCTTATAACAACAGTTTCCTATCACGCAATAAGTTAGTTTTAACAGAATATTCTGAAAGATACCTATATAAATACACATACGATACACAGCGCCATTGCCATCATTCCACTTCGTTACCTGCACAACGTCGTTCCACGTGATTTCGAATAAACCCGCCTCTCGACTGCGATTGGCAAACGAGATTAAATAAAATAGCGTAATTCAGTTACGCGATTGGTGGATAAGCCCATCAATACGTGTTTTTTGTATGGTACGCAACAATTTAATTACAGAAACAAAACAGACAAAAACGTTTTATAAGGCATTTTGGAAAACAAAGTTCATGTATTGACAAAGTAACAGCTCGAGTGAAGACGAGTAAATAGAATGAGGAAAAAATTATAATACATTAAAATCAAATTTACATGAAACTTTTCAGACAGAAAATTGATTCTATAAAGTTATAGTTTTCTGGTTTTAGAGTTTTACTAGATTTTATAATGTATTAATATGTCAGTAAATATGCATTAAACACAATGAAGTTTGGCTTTTAAACAGCAGATATAAAAGAATGTAGATAGAATTCCGAAAAAGCAAAATAAGGACAGGTAGATAGTATAAGATTTATTATAAAAAAACTGGTGAGTTAGTGTTTGAAATTCCAAATGGAATGTCTTTCCTTTTGTTCAGTTTTGTTAATTTGATTCAGTTGTTCTGTTTATGATGCTCTTAAAGCGTTTTTTACTGCCAATGGATAATTTATGACTGCTATTTCCATGAGCTTTTAACATTTTGATTGCTTGACTGCTTTGGAGGCTAAGGATGACGTTAAAAGTTTCTTCCAGTATTTTAACTCTAAAAGAGCTCTAAAGGCTGAAATTGCTAATCTGCAGGATAGTAAGGGTCTTATAATTGAAAAC
>JAODKE010000041.1:465366-491098 GCA_026779605.1 Mormyrus hasselquistii
TGTGGTGGTTTTTCTTTCTGTCTTTTTTTGTCGCTCTGTCTCTCTCTTTGTGTGTGTGTGTGTGTGTGTGTGTGTATGTGTGTGTCTTGCTGTATGTGTGTGTGTCTTGCTGTGTGTGTGTGTCTTGCTATGTGTGTGTGTCTTGCTGTGTGTGTGTGTGTGTGTGTGTATGGGTATGTGTGTGTCTTGCTGTGTGTGTGTGTGTGTGTATGTGTGTGTCTTGCTGTGTGTGTGTGTATGTGTGTGTCTTGCTGTGTGTGTGTGTGTGCGTGTGTGTGTGTGTGTGTGTGTGTCTTGCTGTGTGTATCTTGCTGTGTTTGTGTGTGTGTCTTGCTGTGTGTGTGTTTGTCTTGCTGTATGTGTGTGTGTCTTGCTGTGTGTGTGTGTGTCTTGCTGGGTGTGTGTGTGTGTGTGTGTGTGTGTGTGTGTGTGTGTGTCTTGCTGTGCCTCGCAGGGCTACATGCCCACCTCCGAGGGAAATGCACAGTCAGCATTTTGCACTGTGAGTTGAGAGCAAGACAGCTCATCTGAATAATAAATCATTCTTGTTCTTTACCAAGCAAAGCCCAGAGAAAGTGTCTGACTCACCAGTTTGCATGATATTTATCAAATGGGGCTTGGTCAGACAACATACAGCCCGCTTTTACACTGGAGATGGAAGATTTCGTGGAGGAGCTTCACTCCCACGTGGTGTGGAGGGGGGCAGAGGCCGCCATGTGGCCCAGCAGCCCAAGAGTAGGTGGGTGAAGGCTGGGGGGGTACAGCAGCCGTAATGAGGAGCAGCTGATGAGTTGCCATCCCCCCCCCATCTGCCCGGGCTGTGACCTCAAGCCAGCATTTAGGCTCCAGTGGAACTTGAAGTCATTGAAGCAGCAAACTCCTACTGCTCACTGCCGTCAGACCTAGTGCTCGGCCTGCAGGGCTGCACCACTCAAGGCTCCCAGGGGGGCTGAGGTTGACTGGCGCGATGCATGTTTAAAGGGGGGGGGGGCAGTTAATGCCGGCAGCCTCTCACAGACACGGGCGCAGTAGGAAGTGCAGCTTGAGGTCAGAGTGCAGTCCGGATTCACAGGATTCATCAGGGCATTGAGGAAACAGTGACAGCATCCCAACAATGCCCAGCTGACAGGCGGTGGGCTAGGCTCCCTACGGGCATGTACAGAGCCCGCTCACTCCGATGTAAGGGAGAGAAAAGGAGCAACTTGCTGTGTGAAGCCCAGAGCCAGAGCTGCCCACCCTCCCCAGCATGCTTGTCAAGATTCAGCATGTCTTTGGACTGCCAAAAATGAAATCATGTGAAACTCAAACAAATGTACACACTACTCACTCTGGCTTCAAAAGCCTGTATGACAGGCAGGTGCAGTGCCTAGAGAGCAGCACTGTGTCTACATACCACCTTGGCTGTGGGTATCCATCCCTCTCTGGAACCATCCAGAATGTTACTCTGTGTTCAATGGCAATGGTTCAAAGTGCTCTGGCAGTCTCCCTAACCTGCCGATATGTGACTGCTCGTTAAGGCTGCACTGGCCCCCCATCCAGGGCACTTTTCAGCCTCTGGACTCACAGAGGCCCCCTGCTGGATGCAGGGTGATGGAAAACGGTGGATATTTAGCTGGAGCTGAGAAATATTAGATATGATAGAAAATATAACATTTGTGCGTATCTGAAAATGTGAGCAATAAGTGGGAAAGTGCTAAGTGCTTTACACTGTACCTTTAATTTAATGTAAAATAAAGTTGTCCTCCGAAGAGGGGTGGGCGGTGGTGAGCAGGAAGAAAAAAAAAACGGCAATTTATGGCACCTTTACACGTTTCCAAAGTTCAATGGATACATGTCATGCTTGGGGGAAACACTGATTTAAACACAGTTATTTTACACATTAGTAACTGGCCTTGGATACAACTACATTCTGTCATATGTGAAACATTTGGAGCCCAAGCTGTCATGGCTGTTGAAGGAAGGACAAACTAGATCTTTTTTAAGTTGTTCTTTACCTCCCCCTGTTAAGCTGTTAAGGCTGTGCGGGAGGCGGAGCCCAAGCTGTCATGTCAAAAAAAGGGGGACAGCGGCGTGGTTTGATGAGTCACCTCTTCACTCGCCCTACATCAGGACAGGTTCACATTTGCAGAGAATCAAAGTTGGCTTCAGCCCATCATTACTAGCCATCTGCTGTGAGGCATTAGGTTAGATGATTCCTCTGCATGTTTGAATAACGGTCAAGGAATATGAAGCCATTTGAGAAGATCGGGTGTACCATACCGGCTTCCACATGATGGCCCTCTGCTACAGAAGACTGACAGAGGGTTCATGGATTCCAGGATCAGGTAAAGTACCTTTAATGGCCTCCACAGTCACCAGATACATACATCATTGTACCTTCATGGAACATTCTAAAGAGAAGAGTGGAAAGTAGATTTCAACCTCCACAAATCCCCAAAGAACCAGAGGCTTTTCTTCAAGACAAACAATCCAATATTCTACTGCACACTGTTCAGGACGTGTATGACAGGACTGAAGCTGTTATGAAGACAGAATGGCCAAACTCATTAACAGATCCTTGAAATTCATATAATATTAGGTGTTTCCATAATTTTGATTATATGGATGAACGTTAACACAAGTGTATTAACTAAAACCAATTAATGATCTGACTTTGCTGGACTCTAGTGCCAGCTGGTGGGTGGCAGGTAATCAAATTAAACCAAACACTGCAGAGGTGGCTGGGAGGTGATACCAGTCAAAAACGTGAGGACATTAACTGTGCCATAAATCACCATCACCAGTTCAGGTCCAAGAACAAAAAAATCCAGACCACGCTTTTGTTTCCACCAATCAGTTGAAAATAGGGTGTTTCCTGTACCTACTTAACGCTACATCGTTTGTAAGTTCATAAGATAGAACTAAGAATGAAATAGCATTAAGGCTTCAGGAAACTCAATAAACAGACCAATAAACAGTCACAGAGTACTCAACTGACTGGCTAAAACAAAATCTTGATCTGGACTTTTACTTTCTGGAGGTCAACTAAACATCTCTGACCTTTCACAGGATTACAGTAACAAACGTATTGATTTCAATGTAAAAAAATAAATTATGTCATTTATATAGAACAATGTTCACCAATACAGTTAGAAATTGTCTGATCCATTGTTCAAGTGCTTCAATTCAGAACAAAAATGACTCCATCAGTGCCCATGTCAGTCAGGGCGGCAGGAGACCGGTTTATCGCAGAATATTGATTCCATGACTGCACATACAGAATTGCATGCTGGCTACAGTGAGCCCTGCCCCGCTTCCAAGTCCTAGAAAACCTTTTCCGTAATTCCAGTGTTTATACAAAAAGAATGACACATTTGTAACCAAGGCTACATTTTCATAGAAACCTTCCTAGTGAGCCCGAGTGTAAAATCCCATCTGTGATTCACTCTGAAGAGATTAACATTAAGCAGGAACTTCAGACATCCTCCATGCAAACAGTATGAGCAAAGGCAGCATCTGAAGTGCATTTGGCTGAATCAGATGAAACATGGTGCCAGTTTCCCCGCCTCTGCCACAGGACCACAACTGCAGCTCACCTTCACCCGGGGGACAGGTCTGCACCTGTACCTCCTCCATGTCTGTAGATTGCTGTGAGAACCGTGAAAAACATTTCATATAAAGTGGTGTGGATGTCATGTAGGGCTTGGATAACACTGTATATATGCAACAAACACCTTTTTGGTACTGCAGCCTGGACGTGTAGGTGAAGATATGGAACCTCTTCTATGTTAAATGCACATGCATAGAAGTTTAGTACTTGAAAATGTGAGGCAGAAACATGGTTTGTTTCAGTCATAACCATAATTACCCATGTTTAAGGGCTGAATAAGAAACAGCAAAGTCTTAGTTGGTTAGTTATTGAAGCAGCTGTAAACGTGACAAGTGCATTCATGCTTCCCCGAGACACAGCCCATCTCAGCGCCATTAGACAAGGCTGCAGTGACTGATGCCCCACCCACTGTCGGCAGGTGACACTCAAACCAGGCCGACCACAGAGATAACGGTCACGTTCTCGTGACTCACCAAACCAGAAGCAGACAGCCAACGCCTCCACTGAAGAGGAACCAGCTAGCTCTAAGGGAAAGATTTGAAAAAAAACTTCAAGCAGTTTGAGGAGAATTGGGCCCAGCACTGCGTTGTTTATTAGCAGGCTCTAGTCCAAATATCAACCGGCGTCCACTGTGCCTGGCACCCTGAGCGTATTTCAGATGCACAAGAACTCTAAAGTCAACTTCCTGCATTCAAACCGCAGTGAAAGCAGGGACATAAACAACGGTGTAAGGATTTTGAAGCGTTTTCCATCTCCTGGGGGTGGAAAATGTTTTGAAATCACACAACATTTCTCTTATTGGTGGGGACTGTGGAGATGCTGTTAGATGTTGCTGGTATCACCAGCAGGAGACGCGCTTTGATATATGTTTCAGGTGAGTCATCTGATTCTTCAGCTATCACTGGGTGGTTTCCATGAAAGGGTGTAGACCACAGCTGCATTTTGGGAGTTGACATTGATGGTCACACCCTTGTCGCTGGTGGATTTTTTTTTTTTTTTTTTTTTAAACAAAGCAAGCAGCCACCTCTTAGCTCCACCTCTGGTGAGTGAAACGTATGCATCACTTCCTAACTGCAGTTTATTTGACAAGGCCGGTATCTTAATGGATAAGCTCTCAATTACTCCTTTCGCGCAAGTTTTCTGGAAGCTTTAATCAGTGAGCACAAGCTGCCCTAATCAGGCTTTTCCTATTTGCAGAAAGAAGTGTCTTTCAATTCCTTATCCATAAATCCTTATGCCTAAGATGAAACCTGTGAGAAAAAAAGTATTTGCTTGATAAGACGCCTTACTGTCTGCAAGCTTCATGTTTATCTATATTTTTTAAAAAACTAATTTACAAAAATAAGTTTATAAAGTCATCAGAAATCCTTCTGTAAATTTTTGCCCATATAATGTACCAATATTTAAACTATACATGAAATTACCAAACAAATTCCATTACACATACCTGAAATTTGCTCTGGTTTGCCAGACTCCAAACAATGGAGTCTACACTGATAAGTTACTTATGCTGATCATGGATTATTCCAGTGCTACAATGTTGCCAACGCTTTTCAGAGGTGAGGTATTGTTATATAAAATACTTTATTTTTGTATTAATGTCATACAAAATTATGCTACATTGTTATATTCTGACTGATGCTAAAGGAACACTACCCTGATCAGAGCAAAAAAAGAAAAAAAAGGTACCAGATAATGAGACAGCAGGTGACTCCGCATATAATCCTTCATTTTTTAGATTGGTTTCCATTGTAAATCCCTCAGTCATTTTAAACTAATCTCAAAGTCAAGCAATTCATATCTGTACTTCGCATAGCTGACAGTGTACCTCAGCTCCGTGGCAAAATGCATACTACCCTTCTTACAACAAACACAATCCCATTTCATCAACCCCACTTAAGACTGTAAGCATTCTGAACCTTAATTCTGAGCATGACGATAATGTGGGGACTGGGGAAAAAGTGTAGAATAACCAGATGATCCGCTTTCCTCCAAGACACACACATTAGACAAAGCCAAAATTGCCTTTTGGTGGGGGAGGGGGCATTTATCAATCAAAGTACAATTATTAAGTCAAATGTGACAAACGTACAAAGAAAATGTAAAAGCCTGGCATTTTTAAGAAAAATAATAAAATAAATGCTTACGTTCATTATAAAGAAAAATAAGAGAATCAACTTTATTCTTCTGAGAAGTCGTGTTATTTATTAACTGACTGCGTTAACTTCTCACTTTTGCAACAGTCACAGCGATTAAGATTTATAATTTGATGTTAGCCAAGTTAGCCCCTCGTACAGTCCGTCACCCGTCGTCGCACAGGAGGGCTGCACGTACCAATTCCTATCTCTGATGCGGGTTAAACCCAGTTTCTCTTGTATCTCGTGCGGCTTCATGGCATCGGGCAGGTCTTGCTTATTGGCAAAAATCAAGATGATGGCGTCCCTCATCTCCCGGTCATTAATGATGCGGTGCAGCTCCTGTCTGGCCTCGTCTATCCGATCTCTATCGGCGCAATCCACCACGAAGATCAGCCCCTGCGTTCCCGTATAGTAGTGCCGCCACAGGGGCCGGATTTTGTCCTGGCCGCCGACATCCCACACGTTGAACTTCACGTTCTTGTAGGTGACGGTCTCCACATTGAAGCCGACAGTGGGAATGGTTGTGACAGACTGGCCCAGCTTCAGTTTGTAAAGGATCGTAGTCTTTCCTGCTGCATCCAGTCCCAGCATTAATATCCTCATCTCCTTATTGCCAAATATCTTGGAAAGCATTTTCCCCATTTTGTAAACTTTGCATAAATATCCAGGAACTTAGAAAAATTACTTCTGGTCGCTATGCGCCTCTGGCAATTTTTTTTTTGTTTTTTGTAAGTAAAGTGTGACCGGCAAGAAGTCTGTAAACCAGGAAGGCTTAACTAATATACGGCACTTCTAGAACACTTTCTGGTGATTTAAGTATTAACAGAGGTATTCAGAAAATTACGGACTGGTGTCTTCAGTTAAAGTTCTTCGAAGAGGCTTAAAACGATGAAAAACCGACAGACACTGTGCACTGGCGGTACCGATCTGCGTTGGTTTTCCTTTGTTTTGACTTCAGCTTAAAGTCATGATGGCAGCAGCAGCCTGACATGCGAAGGATTCCGCGTACCGAAAGCCCGGACAGCGCTGCGTGCGGGAACTTTTTAGACCCACGCCTACAGCGAGCGCCCGAACACATGCATTGCTTTATATTTCACTTTTCGAATAATGCCAGTTGTCTCCAACATTAAAATACAGTAACTGAACTTTGGGAATCTCTCCGATGACGTACTGAACGTTAAAATCGATCTCACAAAAAGAAATAATTGATAAGATTCAAAAGATGAGATGTCTGGATTAGGCCCTCGAAGCCTATAACAGTTCTGACTTCCTCCTGGTCTGGCGAGGTCCTCCTTTCGGCTTTATTCCGATCTGCAAATAACTGCCAAGCCCTGCAATTTCCAGATGATCCCCGATAAAGCTTCAAAGATGAAATAACAGCATCGCCAATGGGAACAGAACCACCTGGACCGCAGTAACTCCAAATGTCATTGATTCATCCGAGAGATACCTCTTCTCTTCTCCCTGTAACATTAGAGCGGTTCAGAAAAGGGAGGGGGAGGTAAAGAACAACTTAAAAAAGATCTAGTTTGTCCTTCCTTCAACATAATATACTATAATCACAAATTTTAGCGCGCATTACTTATCTCCAATACGGATTTTTTCCGATACCTGCAACTGCAGCAACCCCCGCGCCGCCCCGGTGGATCCTCCCCGCCTCTCTCGCTGCTCTCGGTCGCACAGCGGCGCCCGATGTACCGGAAAAGGTGCGGACCTCTATCGGCCGCCACTTCCTCTCGCAGTTCACGCAGTAGTCATCCAGTCAGCATGCGCGCACACGGGCGCCTCTCTATGGCATCAGCATGTGCGCATGCTCACTGATCATCGGGCTGCAACGGGAAGTCAAACTCCGCCTTCTTTGCACGCAGTTGAGCCGAGCCAGACAAAACCACGGATCGCCGTAGGGGTGCGGTTACCGTGCAGTTACAGCGCAATTACGGCACATAAAGCTATAGGTATGCGGTTTGGAACCGGAAGCAACTTTTCCCCCGAGAAACTTTTTGCTGTTGACTGCACATTAACCATTTTTTTTTGGTTGGAAGTTGAGCATTTATTTAATGTGTTTTATAGTAAAAATGAAATTGGAAAACGATATTATTTTCTTTTATGGAAAGATTGATATTGAAAGTAAAAGGAAATTTTATTTTTTAAAAAATATTTTTATTTTTTACTTTTTATTTTACATGGAAAATATTTTATTCATAAGTGTAAATGGGCAAGAAAATAACCAAAGGTTCCAGGACATTAAAATAGAAATGGGGCTTTTTTTTCTTGATTAAGAAACAAGAAAGCTGTTAAGACAGTGGATTCATATACAGTCTTGAACTTGGTTATATGGTTAATTTTCCTGCTATCGCTATTTTATATTAATATTAGGCCTACTTATTTTTTCCAAAAACTGATTTTCTTGGATTGTCTGATTTCCAGTAAAATAAATGTGAATCTGTAATGTTAACCCTGCAAACTGTGCCCATAGCACAGTTATTGTATTCTAGGTGATGTAAAAAATTCAATATCCTGTTTAATAGTAAATACGTAAATATGAAAACATATCACTCCCCCTAAAGCCCGCACAGAAAGAGCGGACTATAATGTCTGTTTTATCAGGTCTGTACACAATTGTTTAATGCTAAATGCGTAAAATTCATCCAGAAGGCTAGCTCCATCACAGGACTGACCCTGAACAAATTCATCAGGAAGGGCAGCTCTATCACAGGACTGACCCTGGTCCCACTGAAGGCAGTAGCAAACTTTGAGAATAATATGAACAATTCTGCCCCTCTGCTTCAGGGGGCACTATCCTGGAGCACATTTAGCCACCAGCTCATTCCACCATGGTGTGATAAGAAGCCCTACTGGCCGTCCTTCCTGCCTGCTGCCATCAGACACCATAGCGACTCCTCCCAACATGTCACCCCCCCCCCACCCCCAGCCATAGCATGTCGGTGAGGGACCCAGAAAGAATCCTGTGCTGTTTGTGTTTTTTTGTTTAATGCAGATAATACGTTCATTTGGTTGCTTATTATATGTCTGTTTGTCTGCATTGTGTGGTCGGTCTTTCACTTTGTCTTGTGTTGTACTTTGTGTCTGTTTGTCTGCATTGTGTGGTCGGTCTTTCACTTTGTCTTGTGTTGTACTTTGTGTTTGTTTGTCTGCACTTTTAATCCCTTCTGTTGTATGCAAAAGAATTTCCCCCATGGGGTCAATCAAGTGCAATGACGATCAGAAAATGTTCTGGTTTTAAAAATTGATGATGCCATTTCAGTTGCACATCCAATGCTTGAAAATCATGGATATGTAGAATACTTTCTTAACGTTATGACACCAATAATTTCTGAAAAATGCATTCGTAAAATAGCGGCATTAGATTGGAATAACAGCTTTCTGATTTTAAGCAGGCGGAATGCGCTTATGCAATGCGGTCATTTATAAGCACAGCAGACGATGAAAGCTATATTCTGACTGATTTCAGAATAACACAATTGTAAATAACAGATGAACTGAAAATAATTTGCTACAAATTATCAAATAAATACATGGATTAAAAAATACAACTGACTCAGATGTGTGGCGACATAAAGGAACTTATGCTTTTTGTTGTAGCTGGTTGCTGATCCCTTGGAACAAAATCTGGCAGATGAGCTTTTCAATAGAAAAAAAAAAACAGATTAGAATTAACGCTCGCAGTTGATGGACTCTTCTATCTCGTTTATATCTTTTCTGAGATCTATTTAAATATCTCTGAACTCATAGTATGTAACGTTTAATCGTCTTTACCATTGGAGCTGAAAAAAATGTACAATGGCGGAAATAAGTTTTCTTAGAATAGAATAATGCAAGTCAAACTTTATATTTTACAACCAGTCTTAATCCCACTCTTTTATGTTAATTAAAATGAGTGCTTTTTAACCATAGCAACGTCACTCATTACAAACCATCTGTGCTCTCAGATCCGCCCTCTGCTTCATAGGTAATATAGCGCAGGCGTACAAACTTGCGCCCTTTGGCGAGTTGTTGGGAATTAAATGAATGTCGGTGTTTCGTGCGTTATATTGCATTTAATTAGAGTTCGACTACCGTGCTTATTGTAGTCAAAATAAATTTAGATGGATGGTTTTGGTAAGTTTAATGTAAAATGATACATCATGCTGTAACTTAAACGTGATTCATAAGTAGCCGCATCGAGTAGTTTAGTTGTATGTATGGTGTTTGGTGAGGCGGTTTATAATACGTTTTGGAAGTAATTTCTTATACTGCGTCGTACGTCACGGTTACATAATATAACGATTCCATAAAAACCGCAGTTACAATATGAATTAAAAGCACGACTTTGAGGGTAGGACTATTTTATAGACATTTTTTGGAGCTTTTGAATTATCCGTTAGTTGTTTTAAAAAGGGCTACTTAAATTAATGCATGTCCATCAACACCCCCTTTCTCTCCTTAATGACATGCATTTAGTGCAGACTTTAATGCATGAGGATACTGTAATGTTGGTGATACAGGACCTGTGGCATTTTCCCTCTCCAGACAAACCCCCCCTGGAGGAAACCTTGACCAGCATGCTGAGCTTTGACCCAAGCAGGAGCTGTAGCTCTCTGGACTTGGCTGATGGTTTTTCTACTGATCCCCCATCTCAGGATCCATTGTGGATTGAAAGTCTACAGATGGCTTCTGATCCGTTTGTTGTAACTATCAGCACTATACCAGATGAGCCCAGTCTGTTACAGGCTGAACTCCTGTGCACTGATGCCATGAAAATGCCACAGTCCCCCAAACTGGATCAGGTGGGGCAGCTGGATCGCTTGGGCCTGAGTCATGTAGAAGGCTTGGAGATTTTGGAATTGGATCAGGTGGAACATTTGGTAACTTTGGAACGGATTGAATTGGAGCCCTTAGAACTGTCAGAGCAGCCGGGGTTCATGCAGCCTCGGTCGGTGCGGCCGTCTCAAAACGATGAGCATTCAGGGTCTGTGCAGCTGCAGTTGGTGCAGTCGTCCCAGGAGGGTGCGCGTTTGGAGTCTGCGCAGCCGCAGCCGTCCCTGGAGGATGAGCATTTGGAGTCTGCGCAGCTGTCCCAGGAGGGTGAGCATTCAGGGTCTGTGCAGCTGCAGTCTGTGCAGTCGTCCCAGGAGGGCGAGCATTTGGAGTCTGCGCAGCTGTCCCACGCAGAGGAGCAACCGGAAGCTTTAGAATATGGCCAAATGGAAGAGTGTGAACCATCGGGGCTGGAAGCCATAATGACAGCAGAATCTTCAGGATGTGATGCACAATTAACTGTGGAATCGGTACCAGGAAGCCCGACCAACATGGAGCTGGAAGACTCATCCAAGGTTGGAATGAGTGAGGAGGTTCCTTTCTCTGAGGAGTCTGAAAGGTTCTTCAGAGCAGTAGAGGAGAACCCTGAAGATTTCAATAGCTGGACCTACTTACTTCAGCATGTGGAGGAAGAGGTGTGGTTTTGTATCTGGGGCTGTAACATGCTGTACCCATGAGCCCATAAAGTCACTCTTCCTGCTGCTGTCTCAGAATCACACAGGTGCTGCCCGCAAGGCTTTCGACTCCTTTCTCTCCCTGTACCCTTTCTGCTATGGTTACTGGAAGAAGTATGCTGACGTGGAGAAGAGGCTGAGTGGGATACAGATGGCAGATGAGGTACCTGCAGGACTTCAGACTCCAACAGGCCTCCTGGAGCTGGAACACTTCAGGATCTGCTGCTTTTTTGAGGGCATTGATTCCAGAGTGACTGATCTCTCATCTCAAATTCAAAAATTGTCTAGTTTCTGTGGAAACTGGCCCATGTGGTACTAAATATAACTGCGGCTTCACAAATAATGTACAGCTAAGAAATGACTCCCCGTATAGAGCAGCTTCTTCCTGCATGTTGTGCCACTCTAGATCGGCACGGAATGATTGCTCACGAAGCCTTCCCATGCACATATTTTAGTTCATCTTATTACAGCTTTCCTGTAGCGAAAAGGTCGGCTAATCCCTGTACGTCGTCTTTTGTGACTAGATGTTCCGTATGCTGAGAGCTTTACAGTTGAATAGTTGAAATGTTTCATCCTCAGTCCTCCACTGGCCCTGGTGACATTTCGCTGCCCATCCTCCTTGTAGGTGTATCGCCGTGGTTTACAAGCCATCCCGATCAGCGTCGACTTGTGGTTGCACTACATTGACTTTGTGAAGGAGGTTGCTGATGGTGCTGAGGCTGAGAGTCGTGTGCGGCTGTGAGTGCGCCCTTAGCCCGGTCCTCTTTCACTTGTGAACCTTCTCGCATGTAATGCACTTTTGTGTCTAACTTGCATGTACATTCTGTCAGTGGGTGAAGTGTGTAGATCCAGTCTGTAGTATTCCTTTACTGATGACTCTGCAGTGTTTTTGAGCATGCAGTGTTCTCTGCGGGCCTGGATTTCCGCTCTGACCGTCTCTGGGAAGCCTACATTGCCTGGGAGACGGAGGCGGGCAACCTGGCTGCTGTTACAGCTCTTTATGACCGTGTCCTGGCCATTCCCACCCAACTGTATAGCCAACACCATCAGAGGTGAAGCAGAGACGTGCTCATGGTTAAATGTCTCTTTATCAAGGTCAGGGAGTTTTCTGTAACATTAGGGCATATCTGCATTTTTCAATGAGATTCTTCGGATGTTGGAACGCTCTGCACAATGGGGTTTACTTTCTATAGTCTGCGTAATTAAAATTCATACATACTACAGGATGGAATAAACGTGGCTCACTAAGTGGATTTTTGCTGCTATAGGTTTAAGGAGCATGTGCAGAACAACCTGCCAAAACATTTTCTTTCACTGGAGGAATTTTCAAAGCTCCGGAAGGGACTGGCTTCTGTGGACAAACTGAGCGGAGAGGTCGTCTCCCCCAGCGAAGATCTCCCTTTGGGAACCGAGGACTTGGCCGACCCTGCCAAGGTGAGAACTGCACCTGAACAATGTCAGATGGAGGTGTACTGTTTCTGTTCCTAGATTAAATTAAGAAAGATCTCAATCCAAACGTCTTTCTGTGCAGCGTGTGACTGAGATTGAGAATATGCGTCACAGAGTTCTTGAGTTGCGACAAGAAATCTTTAATCACAATGAGAATGAGGTTAACAAACGCTGGACATTTGAGGACGGGGTAAGTTTTTAGAGCCACTTCAGCTGCCCCTCAGAATACAAGTGGCATCTTAATTTGCCTCAGTGTTACTTTTTCACTTCAGTTTGCTTAAATTCCCAAATGATTATTCCTGGCATTCTAAAGTTTCTCCTCTTCTGGCCAGATCAAGCGGCCTTACTTCCACGTGAAGCCCCTGGAACGAGCCCAGCTGGCTATATGGAGAGAGTACTTGGACTTTGAGATGGAGAATGGGTCCCTTGAGCGTGTGGTGATGCTCTTTGAGAGATGCCTGGTGGCTTGTGCTCTCTATGAAGAGTTCTGGATCAAGGTATTAGTCTTTTCTGGCTTTGCATTCCGTAGAAAAATTCAGATTCCTTCCTGCCAAATACCTTATGATGATATATGACTCTGTTGTGTTAGGCGATGGCCTCCTTGCCACCAGATTTGACTGCTGAATTTGAAAGCTACGTTGCATCTCTCCATCCTACCTTACAGAAACTAATCTTAATGGTTCCATGAAGGTGCTGACGGGTCTGAGAATTCTGTGTTCATGTCAGTATCATTGTGGGACAACCAGAATGTGCCTCGTGGTGGCAATTTACCCCCCTCCCTTTTGTCACTCTCTCCCTCTGAAGTATGCTAGGTTTATGATGAACTACAGCATCGATGGGGCACGTGATGTTTATACGAAGGCTTGTTTGACACATCTGCCCAAAAAGCCCTCTATTCATTTGCTGTGGGCAATGTTTGAGGAACAGCAGGGTAAGTTGCTTAGTTTTTGTACAACTACCAAAAAGTAACCTGACACTAAAACATTGGAGGATGTCATCAAGTTGCAGTTCAGTGTAAACAATCTTAAAGTGGTTGACGATTCGAAGGTAATGTTGAAGAAGCCCGGAGAATCCTGAAAGCCCTCGAAGATGTGCTGCCACACTTGGCTGTGGTGAGACTGCGGCGTGTCAACCTGGAGCGTCGCCAGGGCAACATGGAAAAGGCGGAGTCTCTACTAGAGGATGCTATGAAAAATGGGAAAACGTCCAGCGAGGCCACATTTTACTCCCTTAAATTGGCGAGGCTTTTCTTCAAAACGCAGCGTAATCTGCTGAAGGCCAGGAATGTGCTGCTGGATGCCATGGAAGTGGATGAAGTGAGCGGAAATAAAAATGCTTCCATTTCCAAGCTACATTTACATATTCGTCATGCTGCAGTTTTGGTCAAGTAATGTATAACGTGTAAGCAGGGGGTTCATATAGTATTTAGTTCCAGGAAAGAATACAAAATTGGTATTTGTAGTCTTTATTGCAAAAGTAAATTTGAGATTTGCTCTTTGTATGTATCTCAGGTGAGTCCGAAACTGTACCTAAACCTTCTGGAGCTAGAGTACAGTGGGGATGTGCAGGAGAATGAAGACCAGATTGTGGCCTGCTTTGATAGGGCTCTGAGAAGCCCTCTACCCCTAGAATCTCGTCTCACCTTTTCCCAGCGCAAGATGGAGTTTCTAGAGGACTTTGGAAGTGATATCAACATGTATGTCTTTCTCCTTCAGTATGTATTTGTTTTCAATCTGATTCTTTTCCCCAAGTACAATCTTCTTTCACTGTTTCTTAGGCTTATGTCTTCATATGAGGAACATCAGAAGCTTCTGAAAATACACGAGTCCTCTAAGAGAGAGACTGAAAATGAGTAAGGAAGAGCGATGTCATGCGAATGTAACCGTCTGAGTGGTCAGTCCTTGTCCTTAAGGCTCGTTTGACCTTCCCTTAAGTCTTGACTGTACTGGATGTATTATGCAGTTCCCAGGAGCCTGAAGTAAAGAGACGGTGCACAGAAGACGTGAGCATGAACTTCAGCCATATGAGTGCCGATATGCAGACGAGCCAAGCTTCATACAGTTACAGCTGGTATCAGGCGAGTCCCGCAGCCGCCCTAGATGCTCAGTCTCCAGTATCATGTCTGCTATTTTGACTGAAAGTTTAATGGTATTTTTCCTTGTACCTAACACCTTCCTCTCTTTTTAGAATTACAGCTACCAGAACTCATGGGCGTACGGCCAGTACTACACCCCTCCACCAATGTGATGTGTCATCAGAATAACACCTGTATTCAAAATTATTTGAGTTTTTTTTTTTTTTTTTTTTTTTTGGGGGGGGGGTTAAACATGAGCTCAAGTGCTTTTCTTTTGGTATATTCCTTGTACACATGGCTCTGCAATGAACAAAAATGAATGTGACATGGCTGTAAAAACCAACGTATAATAAATCATATGTCTTAGGAGTTTTTTTTTTTTTTTTTTTTTTTTAATATTCTGAGGAAATATTTAAGGTTGCGTTTTGAGTGAAAATATACTGTGACAAAAGCTATGCACCCACATGGGAGTGGAGGAAATTTAAATTAACCTGAAAGTGGTGAAAGGTCAAGTGACTAGTGTGATGATAAATTCAGATCCAATGGACAACAGTCACTAGTGTGGGTACAGGCAGCTGGGCCCATGGCAGCAGGGCCTGGCAGCCCCCCCCCCCTGTTTTCCAGTTAGAATGTTGCCCTATTCAACAATGTCATGCCAGATGGGTGACATGCACATTCTTCGTAATCATCTGGAAAGCCCATGTGATTTTTTATTTTTTTTTGTAGGGTGGGAGTGTAAATATGGACATAAAATGCTAATTTACAGTCCCGGAGGGTGTGGTGTAAAACAGAGGTGTCACACAGCTATGCCTATACAGTGGTACATTTATCATTCAAACTTCAAAGCAGGCTTCTGAAACATTACGATGCAAAAAAATTATACAAAATTCAAAGAATTTGATCTGGAAGTAGATTGACAACAGCTGAGTGCCAGGAGAGGATGCCCAAATGTAAACATCTGGGTGCGTTTCCGAAAAGCATAGCTGCTCACTACGTTATCAATTAACAATTGGAACTGTGCAAACGAATGGGACCAATTATGTAAGATAATAGGGAGCTTTTGGGGAAGGCACATTCGGTTTTGATCGTTTAACGCAGGTACCACGCAACCGTGAGAAGCCAGGCAACGAGGCCTACAAGCTGACGTCACTTTTCCCATCATGCCTTGCGGGGCACTTGTGCGCACGCTTTGAGCCGCTGATTCTTTTCGTCGCGTAGTGTGGCGAGGTACGCAGGGGGAGATATAAAAAGTGAAGAGATTTTCTTTAGTTCCTGTATGTACTGACTTGTTTAGAAGGTAAGACAGACTCCGGCTCGTTTGAGGCTAATGTTTCGTTGACCTGAAATGGTTTGCGAAAAGTTGAGGTGTTTATTTATTGTTCTTTAAAAAACAAAAAAATATCGAAGAGGCCTAAATGCGTGTTTCTGCTCTGGCGAGTTAAGCAGCTCATCTAATCTGTAGTTTCCTAATGCTGATTAAACGATTGCTCTGTTTTTTTCATTTTATCGTAAAGGGCAGAAAGCTGCCTTGTTCTTATGCATATAAATATATAACGACTAGTGTCACGTATTTTACATTTTTTGTTTTCATGTATTCGCTGACATTTGACTGTACCCAATACCGTCAGAAGCGTTTATCAAACGCTTGTTGCCGCTTAAGAATAAATTCTACAGTGAAATGTGATTGTTTGGTAGGTAACTGAAAATTCCAGTTGAGTCTCTAGTTATATTAAATTAAATGGGAACTGTATCCGGGGGCACTAGAATCCCCTGCCTAGATCACTGAAATATATTGTCATCTTACGATCGCATAGATATAGCAGGATATTGATCTTTGCCCATTTCAGGAAGGTTTTTCAAATTCTGTGTCCACCAGAGTAACTAACAACCCGTAATCTTCCATGGACGTTGGCTGACCTTGCTCAATGATCCTCTGTAGTATGTCACGTTGGACAGAAACCTCTGTTAAATGTGAATGTTTCATGCAGGTGACCATGCAGCTGTTTTTGCGGGCGCAGAACACCCACACCTTGGAGGTGACGGGCACTGAGACTATAAGAGACATTAAGGTGAGGCTCGTTAAGCTTCAAATGTCGCGTCTTCCATAGGCTCTCCTGAACTCTGAATATTTGTGTTTTGTTTTTTTTTTGCATACATGCAATTGTACAATGAACAGAGAGCGTGTTGCCAAAATGCGGTTTTAATCGAAAATTATGTCCAAATCTTCACTCAGTCCTTGGAAACCACTATTTTGCTGGTGTGCTCATTGCTTACCGCGTAAAATAATTGCATTTTGGCCAATTCTTAACAAACATGATGGTTTTGTTTGCAGCAATGAGTTCACTGGGAAATTTGATCGAATTAATCCAATCAGAAATGAGTAGCCTGATATAAAGGGTGATGCCGGTGGGGGCTGGATGACGGCGTGCGTGTTCTGCGGCTGCCTGCCATTTCAGTAGTGTCTTGTGGTGCTGCCCTTCAGCTCCAGGTGCAGCTCCTAGAAGGTGTGCCTGCGGACGAGCAGGTGCTGCTGTTAGCTGGTTCCCCCTTGGATGATGCAGCCAGCCTGGGCCAGTGTGGCGTGTCGGAGCACTGCACCCTGGAGGTGCTGGCCAGGATGCTTGGAGGTTGGTGTCCCACAGTGGCTTTGCTTAGTCTGTGTGTTATCAGTTGACCCGTTGGGTTGGATTATTCTAGATAATTCATGGTCCTGTACTTTCTAGCGCAATACCCAGCTGTGAATACTGGTTAGATTCATGATAGATGTAATTTTTGACGTTTTGGTTGGCTCTGGAACACTGATTCTGATTACAAATTGATTAGAATGCTTCTGTCAATGAACACCGATTCTGATTTATATGAAACTTTTTTTTTTTTTTCTTTTAAGCATGGTCTGTTCATTTCCACGTTTTGTGTACGTCACAGAATTTAATCAGTCTCCAGTAGGGAGTAATGGCACATGTTGATTAACTTTTAAATGTTCTTGTCAACATGAGCAAATTGTTTGATCTCAGTCCCTCCCAATGATGTAACCAACCTGTCGCCTTGACCTCATAGGAAAGGTTCACGGCTCCCTGGCTCGTGCTGGCAAGGTCCGTGGACAGACTCCCAAGGTAAGCGGACAGTTGGATTTGATCTGCTTTCGTGTGCCTTTAACCCAAGGCTATGCGAGTGTGCTGTTGCATTTACCAGGGTACCTGTCGTCATGGAAGACCTGGAGAAGTTTGGACTTTTGAATGGATAAGTTCTGGAATTCTTGGATAGAGAGGAAACTAGCCTTGTTCATTTTTGTTTCCCGCTTCGTTCCGCTACACTAATGGAATGTATGAGTGGAAGTCAATAGCTAACCACCTTATACAAACACTGTTCTGTCTACTTTAGTTTTACAAACGTGTGGGTTTTGGAAAATCTTATGGTACTGAAAGTTTTGGAAAAGTCATGGAAACTTTGTGTCAGATTTAGGGGAACCCTGACCCACCCTCAGCTCAGCTGACTTTCTGTTCCAGGTTGACAAACAGGAAAAGAAAAAGAAGAAAACGGGTCGCGCCAAGCGGCGCATCCAGTACAACCGCCGCTTCGTCAATGTGGTTCCCACATTTGGAAAGAAGAAAGGTCCAAACGCCAACTCGTAAAGAGCCACCCGTTCAGCATGAAGTCAAGGGGCATGTGAGCGGGACTGGATATGCTGTCTGGAAGGAGTGACCGGCTCCCGTAGGGAGAGGAAAAGCCATTCTGTTCTTCCCGCTTACTGTAATGACACAGGTGTTGCTGAATGGGGAAACTTGCATGGAAACAGTTCTGCTCATGTGCTTCTGATAAACATTCAAATAAAGTTAAAATGTCAAAATGCCAAAGACATGAATCGAGTCCTTGTGATGGGAGGTAAAAGGCTCAACTCCAGTTTCAGGAGGTGAAAGTATTGCCTTAATTTAAGTCACTGGTTAAATACAATGTTTTAAACATTTCATCATTAGGTTATACTAAAATCAATACATTGTTTCATCACTTTAAATCCTCCATGTTTATATGAAACACACAAGTGGGAATCAGCCTGCATTCTTTGCAGTCGGCATTGTGGGTCTTGTCCAAGTGTCCTCACATACTGACATACCACTTTAGTATCTTAATTGCATCACATTCTACTTGGTAAATTTACCAAACTTTATTTGCATTTATCTGATGTGGGAGAAAAGTCCAGGGATCATGAAGGGGAAAAAATGTAGTGGTGCTCTGTCTGGATTGGACAGGCAGAACAAACATGCAAGCTTGTATAACGCTATGAAAACTGTATAAAGCTTTTTTTTTTTGCACTTGTCTTTCAACACTGTGGCCCAAACAAAGATGGACCCAGATGTGCAGCATTGAGTTCTTGTTCATTGCACGGTCATTTCATTCCCTGGGTTCTGCTCCTTACTCAATGGACACAAGCTCCACCTCGAAGATCAGCTTTGCGTTTGGTGGAATTCTGATTTTAAAAAAATGCAGGTTAAGGTAAAGACACTGACAGTTTCATATTACTGGTGTGTTTTAAATCTGTACCATACACACAAGCTTGAGCAGATCTACACACTGTGTTGCCAATCCTGGTTCAGGATTATACAACCCGGTATAAAAGTGCAAATGAAGACCAAAAGTGCCATCTGACCAATCTTATTTACAATGATGATACAAAAATTTAAACCTTTGCAAAGATTGTAAAACTGGAGCTTCTGGAAATCTATTTCGTAACCACAGTTAAAATTCCCGATTGTGTGAAACTGACATGCTCAAAGGCAACAGGCTAATTGGAGAGACGACACCTTTTGGACTTCTAAAGATTATGGGGCGATTTATAAGACTGCTAGAGGATACTTTGAGTCCGGCTGGCCCTTCTTCCCATAGGCCCACTCTGGTTCTATCTCAATCTTTGCCGTCTCTCCCTTGCTCATCGTCAAGAGTGCTTCATCCCACTGTATGAAAGGTAAATACATCATAGGCATACATAAGCATAATCAAAAAACATATACGGTTAGATCACTGGTAAACAGACACTCGGGATGTCAGGACTCCATCCATACCCCTCTGATGACGCGGCCCACTCCAACCTTGAAGCTCAACGGCTTGCTCTGCTTCTTCTTCTTGGCAGCTACAGCAGAGACGGCAAACAGAATCCCTCAGATTTTAAAGCCTGTTGAAGATTCTAAGGCTGGAGTTTGTGAAATATTCATTCTTGAATTACAAATATGGTCAAACAAATGTGATGTATGAAATGGGGTTAGTGTTTCAGGAGTGTGTAGTATGTCTCACTCTGTCCATTCTACTAGGCATAGGATTCACTGCAATACCAAGGTCATTCGGCCTTCGGCTGACCTTACTTGCGGGGATGTTGGTGTCAAAGACTGTGCCGTCCTCCAAGGTGCCAGTATACCAGCAGCTCACGGTGTCTCCCTTCTTGGGGAAGTTGATCTTGTCTCCTTTCTTTAGCACTGACTTGGTGTACTTCGCTGGGCCCTGAGTGACAGAGACAAAAGTTGCTCAGCACTCACTAACATTTGAACTCTTATCAAGAGTGTTTAACTGCAGCTTATCGAGTGTCATTGTGATCAGGGGTTAAATCAGTTCAAGTGTCATTGGGCTACTAATGAACATCAAAGCTGATGGAAAAAAAAAACATGGGTTTCAGTTCAAAACTGACCTTTAATAAAACCACTCATCTTGAATCTTTTACTTAAGTTTGGAACATTAAGAGAAGAGCTGACTGTGAAACGGACGCAGCCGTGTGCTGGGTGTCTTTGATCCATGGGCGTGACGCACTTCCACATAACCCATCACATCAATGCTTCTGTACTGTGATCAATGATACAGACGAGGCTCCTTTACCTCATCAGCTGGATCTGCTTTGGTTTCTTTGGGTTTATTTTCAATTTTAACTTCTTTCATCTCTTCTGTCATTTCTTCCACTGGGTCTGTTCCTTTAAACCGCTGGTCATGTAAGGAAAATGATGCATACATCATCACAACATTTTTAATTTGACACCGACTAACAGTTTTTGGTTATTATCATTAATACTACTGTTACATCTAGGGTCAGGTGTAAGAAAACTGAAATTTGGCAAAACACCAGCCAGTCAGCCTTGGATTAGTGTTGGGGTTACCCAGGTATGTCACAGTAGCATGAGCAAACTCACATTCAGCAGGTTTCACTGGAAACATAAATACGCAGTATTATAGATAGAGGGGACGTTCCCCAAGTGTCCAAATAAACCACATCATCCCGGCAAGCGCCACGATTTTCAGTATTAGCTAGGAGTTGATTTATTAGCCTTTCAGCAAAGTCTAACTTTCTAACAAACTTGGCTTGACCTGTGCGATCCACAGAATCAGATACTCTGGTTGCTTTCTCATAAAGTATATCCTGATCTCTCATCTGAATTGAGAGATGCACTGACTTCATACAGGACTGAGGAAGCTAGGGAGCATGTAGCTCGCTCACCACAGCAGGGCAAGTGCCGAAATAAAGAACAGACACACACCTAGCACCTCTTCAAAGAGGCCTGTAACGAAATGGAGAACAGAAGCTGTTTTCTTGCAGTACATTTAAAGAACCACAGATGGCATGTCCAAACACCAACTCAGCTGGACTACATCAAAATGATTCCTGAAATGAGTCACAAATGGCAAAGCAATAAAGCGGGATCCCCTCAGTATTTTGGTTCAATAAACACTTTATTATAGCTCAAACATTTTTTTAAAAGGAAGTATGTGTCCCGTTTGAAAATAAATAAGAAAACCCGAGCAGAATGTCTTATAATCAATAAGGCATGATAATTGATAAGGCAAATTGCAAATAATAATAATCAATACTTTATTAATCCCCTTGGGGAAATGAACTAATTCAGAATCAGAATCAGCTTTTAGTCGCCAAGTGCGCTGGGGCACACAAGGAATTTATTTCTGGCAGCTTGAATCACTCATACATCAAAAATCAGCAGGATCACTATTCAATATGGCATGTCGCAAATTAAGTAAATATACATCAATGATCTAATAAAATATATTGCTTATACTATCAAGCTGAATGAAACTGATTTTAACAATAATGAACAAAAACACACCTTTTTAAACATTATATTGAGGTACTGATTTGGAGTGAAATGCAAAAAACGCAAAATACGCCAAGATTCATATTTCAGGTCAGAGTTACAGTACCACATTGCTGGAGAGCAGCAATTTAAACGGATGAAATTTTAAACTGATATTTATACAGGATATTTAGGCACTGCTGATGTAAAAACTGGAAAGCAAAGAGCGAATTCTGAAATCAGTTATGGAGGAAATGCTTAATATCGCAAACAAAGTCAGGAGAATCATTAACTCCAGTTCTCACTAAACAATAAAGCAGGGGTGGGGAACTTGGGTTACATGGGGGCCGGAGTGAATGCAGGTTTTTGGGATGACCTCTCAATCAGCCAATAACAGTGGGTCCCCAGGACTGTTTTATTATTACAGTTTTATTATTGGCTGATTGAGACGACATCCCAAAACCCTGCATCCACACTGGATCTCCATGAAACAGATTCCCCACCCCTGCAATAAAGCGACCACTGTAGTTTGCTGTCACCGGACACAATATGGGTTTATTATAAAACGGCAGGATGAACAGATTGGACAGTGGCAGAAAATGCAACGAGGTACATGCATGTTTGAAACTGGACAGGTGGTACTGATTGGGCAGAAACACAGCGTAAGAGATTCCAGAAGGAAACGCACACGTTCAGGAAAGATTCTCTGTTTGGTTGCATGTTTTAAAATACCAGTAATAAGCAAATGTACATGGTATGATAACCATCAAGTTTCATACCGTGGGGCACCATCAAAGTAGTACAGCACTGCAGCCCTGACTGCAAAACAAAACAAGGGATTTCACCACAGCAGCCGCTTTGATGTATAGTTAATCCCACTGGGATCTCAAAGTCAAGGGTTCAAGCCACAATCTTCTAAAACCCTATTATTCAAATCATGGTCTTCAAGGTCTGAGCACTGCTGGTTTTCCAGCCTTCCTTCCCCTGCGAGCCAGGTGTGAAGCCTCTGACCAATCAGAATCAGTAATTATTAAACTAACTACCTAATAGAAGCAAAAACAAGGCCTGGATTTGGAATCGAGGGCCAGATTTGAAGAACCCTGTTCTAAAACTTAAAAGTGATAAATCAGAATTAATTGTCATTGGGTCAAATTCCACACTCAGCAAAATGATGCCAATTAGCTTCCATTTGGACCACACCACCATGTCCCCTCTCCTCTGGTTCGCAACCTTGGCGTTACCTTTCACCCAACCCTCATGTAAACCACACATATGTTCCACAGTAAAAACATTTTTTCCTTCATCTTTGCAACATCGCTTGGCTTAGGTCCTTCCTGAAGTAGCTCAAAATGCCCCCCCCCGACATGGATTATCTGGTCACCTTCAGGCACTTCAATTACCTCAGGGAGGGGTGCAGTAAAGGGGCAGGGTCTTAGGAAGAGGCACTCTAAAATATTTGGAACATATCTGGATTGGGGGCCCAGTATTTGCAGAGGCACCCTGACCTCAGGCAAGGGCATAACGTTCCCTTAAAAAAAAAAACAAATGAAATTCCTTCCACCAGCAAGTGCAGTCGAACTATAACTCTGGCAAACACAATCAGAGTATTTAGGAATCATAAGAAGCAGAACAAAATTAAAAGTAATGACCTTCTCCCTTCAGTCTTTGTCAGGCCTTCTAAAGGAAATTCTCAAATGTGAATCAGCCTATTAGAATGGAAAAGGGCTGTAATAGTGGGATGGATGGCGAACACATACACACATACCGAAAGGAGAACGGGGATCTACAGGACTATTACAATTCGGGTCGTAATACTAATACTAATAACAACAACTAATAATAACTGCTATTCAGCCTTAGTGCTCTACATATCACGCAATACACTTACCTGGCTCTCAAACAGCTTATTGTAGGCTACAATCAAACGGTCCTTTTTCGCTGTTTTAGCAACATTTTTTATGTTTCCCAGTAGCTTATGTTCAGCGAGAAACTGCAGGGTGACAAATATTGAAATTTTACAATAACAACAATCGGACATGAAAAATAATTAAGATATTACAACCTAATTGACGAAAATATATATGATATTAATAAATTGTGCACCAAAATTCGGCTAAATAAATAAGTGTTGTACGTATGGGTAATACATTCTGCTGTCCGATTCTGACATTTATTTGCATTAATATTTATCAGGTTTTTCCGGTACACAGAGGTTGGAATGGTAACTTAGTTTAGTTGCTAACTGGCTATAGCCTCCATACAGTAACCTGATGCGACATGTGCGCACTTCGGTTAGTGACTCGGTCTAGTTACACCGTAAGCCAGCGCGCAAACCACTGCATTACTCAAACACTGGTCATACCGACTGGGCCGCGTTATCTTGCAAGAATTTGATTATATCTTTTTTTGGAAGATCATCACTTTGAAGCTGCTCGTCATTCCACTCCCTGCTTGGTTCGGCAGCCATCTTGGATGTAAACTCCGCAACCTTTTACCTCACAGTGGTTTGAACAGTTTTACTGGCGCTGGGCGGAGCCACTGCGGAGAAAGCATGGGACAGAAACCGGCCGGATCAGTAGGTGGCAGAAGAGCGGCGCCGCTCTGAGGCTGATTAAAAGTATGGCAAATCGAAAGGTCCCTCATATGCAAGCACACAACAAAACATTATTAGCAATGCAAGGAACTGCAAATATCATAAAGGAATAGGAACTCTTCAAGTAGCTAAGCTGGAGACTATCACTGGTATGGGCAAAATGCATGGATATATCCTGAACAGGATGATGGCCTCCTACAGGGCACACACACACAACACACTATGGACAATTTGGAAACAGAAACTAGCTTCTTTGCAGAGTTTAGAGACGAATAATTCACTTTAATCAATTGTGATATGGAGAGATCAATAAGATGTAATCAGAAATGGAACACTGAATAAAAAGTAACGTTATGCTCCTTAGTAATGCTTGTATAATCCTCCATTTGGGGAGAGAAAAAACGTTTATGTTCTAACATAAAACTGGCAGCTCAGGGGATGAATCCACTCAAATACATGAACATGCGCACTTAGTAGTATCCCAAGAGGAATCGAAAAAACAGACCTTCACAAACAAAGTAACAGCCTGAAGATGGTGAAGAAGCTGAGCAAGCGAAGGAGGTCAGCAGGAGCTCATAGAACGCAAAGGCAGCCAAGTGTAAAGTCGGAAAACCCAGGCCTAACAATGCGAAAAATACATGCCCCCCAGAAAGACAACGTAAATCGATCTCATCGTTGCTATAAAGGATCCTTTACATTAACCATCTACCATCTTCAAGAAATAGCATCTTGTCATGAATAAATATAGGCATGAATAAATATAGGCAACACAAGTAACCTGAATACTTGTTTTAAGACTGCAATACATAATACGAAGCAGTAGAATATTCAAAACCTTTTCATGATTGTATGTGTTAGTATTAATATTTTATTATTATAAAACAATAATTATTAACTATTAGAAGATTATTTCAGGGAGAGGGGTAAATATTAAAAGTGATTGTACTTAGATACATTATAACCATCATATCTTCTACCAGCAGTAATTCTATATAACGCCACATAATTTTTAACAACGTTTATTATTGGCTGCCCCAGTTCTTTCAGGTGATTGGACGAAATACATTTAGAGTTTTGACCAATCACAGCACACTATTTCTCTATAAGTACGGTATTCACGGAGTTCATTCATTTATGAGCAAAACAGAAATTCTAAGATGAGTGGAAGAGGTAAAACCGGTGGTAAAGCTCGGGCTAAGGCCAAGACTCGTTCTTCCAGGGCTGGCTTACAGTTCCCTGTTGGCCGTGTCCACAGGCTACTTCGCAAAGGTAACTATGCTGAGCGAGTTGGTGCTGGAGCTCCAGTCTATTTGGCTGCTGTGCTCGAGTATCTGAC
>JAODKE010000041.1:580157-620477 GCA_026779605.1 Mormyrus hasselquistii
ATTTTTATATTTATAATATAAAAAAGAGAGTTCAAAAATTACCCAAAATAATCAATAGCCAAACAGAATTGTCAAATAAGTTGCTGTGAATAGAGCCAGCAGACGCACAGCAGTGCTGACAAATGAAATATGGTCTCACCGTCTCTACAGAATCCAAAATATTTTCATACAGCAGAAGACAAAATGTCTTTCAGTGACCAATTCTTGTTTACGTTTCTCTTCCTCACTGATTTTTATTAAATTTCACAAACACACCGCACGCTCTATGAGCAAGTCCAACAGCAAGGATGTGAATGATTAGGATTATGAACACATGCAGACCTCATGTAAAAACGGCAAGACTTTAAGCAAGACAATTGGGCGATTTAATGTGAAGTGCACTCACACAAACACTGAAAGATACTACAGCCAGAAAACTGCAAATAATGCTAAACCTTAACTCCAACACCGCGGTAAACTCGAACCCGCTTTCTGGAATATTTCAGTATAGAGCTGCATATCCCCACATACACCATCAAGCAAGAATACCAAGGAGGGATACCCGGAAGGGGGTTAGGGTTTAAACCCTAATTATGACACCAAAGTAAAGTTAGCTTTATATTCAGTTTTCCAGCTGGAACGCCTCTTGATTTTCCAGATTTCTCTACGGACGAATTTTAATGATTATTTTTATGTTTATGCTTCATGTTCAATGGCCCAGCTGTCTTGTTTACAATCACTGACAGTGAACAGACACAGTGCAATTATTAATAAATAAGTTTAAAAACACATATACAGAAGTGACAGTGCGCATTGTCTGCTATAGTTTAACAGTTAAAGCACATTTTAATAGTAATAATAATAATCACAACTTTATTGATCACCGTGGGCAAATTACTTTTTGGGGAAATTCTTTTTTACGCATCCCACAACTTGCTTTTTGTAGAGCAAGCTGTCCGCGAAAGGCTGCCACCTGTTGGGGCGCCCAGGGAGCCGGGGGATAATGGTCTTGCTCAAGGAACCGCAGACAGCTGAGGCCGGGTTTGAACCTGCGACCTTGAGATTACAGGCACGCAGGCTTAGCCCACTGAGCCACATGCTGCCCCCATGGACATGTCCGTATCATTTATACGGTTTATACTTAGTCTGTTAATTCTATATTTTGTACTTTAAATTGACACAGTACAGTTATTATTAGCAACGGAAAATTAACTATAAAAAAAAAATAAAAATTTCCCACCCAGACCCCTTTGGGCGGGGGTTGTTTGACACACCTGTCTTAGGGGCATGAACATGGATGTTCATGATCATGATACGATATTTAAATCAATATTGTGCCTTGTCCTGAATGGAGAAACATCAGAAGTTGCACGTTATCATCTAGGGGTTCACAGCTGTACACAGAGCCTTCAATAAGAGCTTCAGAGAGACATGCATCAGAGATTTCAGTTTTGTTTCTACAAATTTGCAGCTTAAGGCTGATACTCCTTCAATGTAGCTTTCAGCTCATTCCTAATGTAATTGTATGTAAATCCAGCACATTTCCCTAGGTATCATGCAACAACGATGAGGAAGATGATGAAGATAATGTGAAGAGCCAATAGGCAATATATGCTGCATAAACAATGCATGTACAATTGAACAATGTCTTATGTAATGGATTAGAGAGACTCAAATCTCTAGAGGCTACTTTGGCCCCCAATATGTGGGCATGACTCATTCTGTCAGTACTTCCTTCTCCTGAGAGCAACAGCTCCTTTGATTCATATCTCCAAGGTCACACCGGCTGCATGGCACTGTCATTGCTCACCTTATTCTACACTCCTATTAAAACAGATAGAGAAACTGCCAATAAAGATAGCTGATGCATCACAGCGCAGAGCCGGTATCACACTCATTCCTGCAGGGGGATTGATACTTAAAACTCCACCCCAAATCAGGTCATCTGCATATTCAGCTCAAAATCAAAACTTGCTGTATCGCAAACTATGACAGAACCATATTCAGTCTAAATCCAAATATTTAAACAGTTGGGGGTTTTATGAGCACCGTACATGTACTGAGGTGAGCTGACGGCGCACTGAAAGCGGCAGGGGGAGACAGAGGGCTTGGTGGAGCTGAACGCATCTCGACCACGCTTTAGCAGGAGTGCTAGAGTTCGAAGATTTTGGTCGAGGTACAAGTCTAAAAAAATATTTGACATATCTATTCAAGGTCAGAGTTGGTCAAGTTAAGAGGAGTTCCAAGGTTCTACTGTATAGTAAATGCCTGAGATGAAACATGTGGCAAAATTCATTAATGATGAATTAGCACAGAAGCAGTATGTAACTAAGACTTAGTTTGTGGTTAATTAATACACAAGTAATAGTACAATACTATATAATTTGTGCCCCCGTCAAGAAAAGTGATACCAGCAGTTCTTGCAACACACCAAGGTTTCCTACTGAACGAAAGCAGAAGAGTAAGCGAGACTAGCAGTTAGGGACAGAGGCTGACAACCAAAAACTTCATTCCCAGGAGGGGCCCCCGTTGTAGTCCCACTGAGGAAGATGATTCGCCCATACTGGGCCAATAAAATATCTGCTTAAATGAACAGAACCTCGAATAAAAGCACCAGCTAACAAACCAAAACAAAGACAAGGCTGTGTTACAGATGCCAGTGCACTACCTTCAGTTTAAGCAGCTAGGCTCATGTCTGACTGTGTGAATACTGCTGTTGCCCCCCTTTTTCTCATAACAAAAATAATGTCACAAAGCATTCACAGCCATCTCACAAGAGGGCTATGGAGAGCAATGTGCAGCATGCGGACATACCACTGTGCAGTGACTAAGGGGGGTGTGTGGTGGTCAGGGGCTCTCAGCAGGCTTTATCAAGGTTCTAAGCTGACCCCACCCCCCGCAAAAAAAGCAGGTCACTGGGATGCAGTTGCCTTGAAGTAGTAAAATGATGATTTACTAATTATTACCATCAGTGTCTGTGGGCTGGAAGCTTGACCAGCTTCAGTGTGTCAGCTCCCTTTTTCTGCATCAATTTAAAGCATCTTCTACACACGAGCTTGTGGTCTCAGTGTGTTTGACTGTCGACAACACAAGCAAAATGACGCCATATTCTGCTTCGTATGTCAACAAGATGTGGATGTTTGGCAACAGTACTTGTACTTGCAGCCATGGCTCTCCTGTAATAGTGTGACATTTGTATCCCTTACAGGAACTACACACTCACGCTCACTTCCCTGAAAGTATTTAATCTTTTCGTTATTCCGCTTGGCTCCGGAAATATGACGAGTGCTGCTTCTTTCTGCGACTATGGCCAGTGTGGCATGTATGGGCTGCGGCAAGCAAGTGAATGTGTGGATACTAAACCTGGGACCGAACATACATGCCTAGAGTGAACAAACGACCAAGTTCAAGAACGAGAGACGCAAAGGAGTGAAGGAGTTGGGGAATGAGTTGGGGAACGGGACACTCAGAGTGAACGAGAGCCGGACCTCTGAAATATGGCTCAAATACACCATCTCCTGGTTTAGTATACAGCTTACTTGTGCAGTGACTTCCTATATGCTGTGTTCGGAATGCAACATTTTCCCAATTTAACATTATTTTTATCAAGGTTTCTCAGCGCCTGGACTCATTAGTTGTGATGGGATGTTAGGAGTGATGTTTGCTAAAAACAGAGTAGTTAAGGTACAATGTTGAGAAACCTAGACTAGAGTTCAATAAATGTTATTCTTGTCACGCAAGTTACAGATGACAATTTAGCTTTACTCCTTAGTACTACTTATAGGTGATTTTTTGACAAATTGGAACAGTGTTTCAGATCTGTTTCCTGCAAACAGGAAGTGGCACTGAATGAGTTGGTGAACGAATCAGAATGCATCTCTTAGAGCCGAATCAAATGAAGCGTGTCTCAAAAAAGGGCCATTTCGACCATCACTACTCTCCTGCAGAGTGAGGGGAAAAAAAATGGTTGCCCACCGTACCTGCAGGGAGTAGGAGAGAGTCGAACGACTGACCCACTGTGGAACAGTGACACAAATCATAGGGAATACTCTTGAAGTACTAAAACAGAAAACAATATAGTGTTCAAGAAAGAGGCGGAGTACTTTTTCAGTATTGGTATGCAATGCAACACTGATGCACAGCACTTCATTTTCAGATGATTATGCATTTCTATACATCTTCATTAATATTTATAGTACAGCATGTCTAGAAAACCAAGAGGTGTGCAAGAGTCGCCATCAAGTCAAAAAGCTGAAAACATCTCGTTACAACAGAAATAGCCTCTTTTAGATATTAAGATTTAGTACATAGTGAAAGGGCTTGGAATGCAAATGTGGTCAGTGCCTGTGGACATCAAAGGTCTGTCATTAGGAACTGCCTGACTTGCCAGAAAGTCAAACAACAAATGTAAAGCCAACTTTACCATGATTGCTGGAATCGCACGGACAAGTCATTTGGAAAGCTGACTTGTTACTTCAGATAATACAGGGACTCGGATCGATCCAAGTGCTGTTACTGACCTGTGGGCCTGAACATGACCTGGCCCTTGATGAATGACATATATTCAGTCACAGGGAAAAAGCATAAAATAAGATCTTGGGATTTTGTGCATGAATATCAAATCGTCAAAATGTGTTTCGTGGTTAATCATACTTTCTTCCCCACCCCAAGCCGGCAGATGGTCTTATCAACTATGTTCTCTCCAGTGCTGGCATAGTTCTTGGAAAACCAAAATGTTCCCAAAGTACTGATTACGACTGACTGTATCCAGCATTATCCATGACAAAAGAATTTAACATTTTTTTACTAATTAACACCAATCACTTAAGTAGCAGGATTAGTTGCATGTCAACTTCAAAGGTGGTTTTGTACCGTCACCAAGAACCAAGTCATACTGCACAGTACAGCCCAGTACGGCTCAGACTACGGCCTTTTTCCTTCAGATAATCCATGCGTGATGGTGCAGAAAACCAGTACGTATGTGCATTTTGACCAATCAGGTGGTGTGGGTGCAAGCACCTCTGATTAGTCACACTTTCGACCCTGCTAGTATTCAGGGCCATTTCAGCATAGGAATGGCTTGCATAATTTATACTGGAAAACCGTCTCTCTGCGCTACAGCTTGGTTCTTGGTGGCAGTGGAAAAGCACCATCCCTTCAGAAAAACGCAAACAAAAATGGGATACAAAACTACACACATGACGACTCTCCAGGAACAGGACTGGGACTTAAAATTTTAACTAAACATGCGCGCACGCACACACACACACACACACACTTGTATTTATACCTTTGTGAGGACCCTCTGTTAGGATTAGTGCTTTTCCCATACAAAAGAACAATAACAACCTTGACCCCTATCCAGGCTAAACCTTAAGCATAAGTAACCAAACAAAATACAAACCGTTTAGCATTTTTAGTTTTGTGATTGCAGTCACACATTTTTAAGAAATTGAGTTTCCCACTTGTGGAGACTGGAAAATGGTCCCCGGGAGGCTGAAATAACAGGTTTTCATCACATTTTAGGGACATCTGCTTTTATTTATTTACTTATATTTAAATTATATTATATCCATCCAGCCATTTTCCAAACCGCTTATCTTTCTGGGTCACGGGGGATTATATGATATATACACATATATAAAAAAATCTCTCTCTCTCACTCCCCCCCCCCACACACACACACACACACACACACAATATATATTGGAAACAAATGTGCAGGAGAAGCGGCATCAGCCGGCACTGACAGCTTATCGAATACCTTTGAAGAGAGGCAGCTTCTGCAGCTCCCGGTTGTTGCTCAGGGTGAATCTGGATGAGCCAGGCCTCTTGTCCTTCTTGACGGAAGAATGCGAGCTGGACTGCTTGCCCTTTATCAACTGCGTCGTGGGTGGGAGGTGACTGCTGTTCTTCTGCCTCCAGCTCTAGAGGCAATAAGAGACGTGGATTAATGTCAGGCTACCTCTAAATGGAAGGTCATGGGCCAAATGCAGACAGTGCGCAGTTCAACAGAAGACCTCAGTCAGCAGTTGTGTTAGATTTAAACGCACCAACTCCCAGCAGGAACAAGGACGGCCTCATTTTTGAATGGGTAGAGCAGATTCTCCCTGCCCAATAATCTGCGTTCTAAAGACACCAATTTGAACAAAATTCATTTAATCAATCAATACCACAAATTATCAAATCAACCAATAAAGCACAGTCTCCCTCACATGCACATACACGCAGTGGCAGCTTATAAAAGGTCAAAAGGTCAATTCACCTTATTTTTGTACAGGAGGAGGAAATCAGAGTGCCCTGAAGAAAGCCACACAACAGGATACGAACGAGCAAACTCACACACCGGAACCCCCCCCCAGCCTAGTAGGGATGAGGGGGCAGCGCTAAACTACCTGCCCAAAAGTATGTGGAGACCTCATCATCACACCTGTGTGTGCTCACTAAACACGGCATCCCAAAACCATGTGTGCTACGGAGATGGTGCCCCTCTGCTGCTATCACAGCCACCACTCTTCCGAAAAGGCTTTCCAATACATTTTGGAGTATGGCTGTAGGAGTTCAGCCACGAAAGCATTAGTGAGGTTGAGCACTGGTGTCAGCTGCAGTCAGCATTCCATTTCATCCCAACGATGTTCATTGGGAATGAGGTTAGGGCTCAGTGCCGGTCAGCCAAGTTTTTCCACACCAGCCTTGCAAAACCATTGATTTATGGACTGGGCACAGTGGCGCGGTCATATTGGGACAGGAAAGGGCCTTCTCCAATCTGCTGGCACAAAGCAGCACATAATTGTCTAAAATGCCTTTGTATGCTGATGAATTAAAATTACCCTTCACTGGAACTAAGGGGCCTAGATAAAACTATGAAAAAGAGCCCCAAAGCACTCACACAGGTTCTCCTGACATCTGCCAAACCCAAATTCATCTGTCAGACTTCCAGAGAGAGAAGCGTGATTCATCATTCCACTGCTCCACAGTCCAATGTGACATGTTTACACCAGTTGAGCTGATGCTTGACGTTCTGCACAACAGCATGGCCACGGAAACTCAGACCATAAAGCTGCCGACAGACAGTTCTCGCACCGACACTGCTTCCCAAGTCAGTCTGGAACGGCAACAAGTGTCTCCACTGAGAAAAAGCGATTTTTCACACGCAAAACGCTTCAGCACTTCGTGCTCTGCGGTCACCTAGACACTTACACTTTATAACAACAATACTAACAGTTAATCTTGACAGCAGTTTGACACACCGATTTATTGCAGCGTTGCCATCCTATGATAGCACCACATTTAAAGTCACTGAGCTCTATAGTAAAATAATCACATCATACTACCAATGTCTTTGAAGGCTGCATGGCTGCTCCTTTGATTTCATGCACCTATTTGCAAATGGGTGTGGCTTACAGAGTTGAATGCGATAATTGGAAGACGCTTCCAAAAGTGTGCAGGTCGTTTGCAGGCTGCACCATTGTGACTGCGTGTGTGCGCCCTCTGACAGAATGCGCTCCTGCCTTTTGCTCTGTGTTGCCTGGCAAAGAGTATCGCCACACCTCCAGAACTGGATAAGTGGTTGGAAGATGAATGAACAGGCTCTTATCACGAGCTGAACCCTCGTGAATTAGGGAAAAGGGAAACAAAAGAATCACAAAGGGGCTTGTTAGGACAGGAGCTGATTTAACGTGAGGCTCGATATTGTTTATACTATTGCAAATAAAAATAATGGCTGCTATAAAAATGGAATCACGACAGACTTTTCACTTAAGAGACCACGACTGTAAATGTTCTTCCTGAAGTTAATGTGTCTATAAAGCACAGTACCTAATTTGTCCAACTCCAAATATTGTTCACTAGGGTCACTGTGGGAAGCGCTTCATGTTAAACTGCAATACGTCTGACAAACCTTGTTAATGATGCAACTACAAACAAATTTCACTGAATATACATCATCTTAGGTAAAGGCCAAGCTAGCACTTAGAATTAATAGTATAGCAAGTGAAATGTTTAAATGCACTGCAATGATTTAATTCAATTATTTTCTAGCTGCACTTTCAAAATAACTATCAAATGACCAATAATAAAAAATCCTTCTAAAAAAAATGCAAATCATGAAAATCCTATGATTTAAGGATAAACGTTCATGGTCTTCAGAAAATACCAAACAACATGGGTCTTGGCTCAGATGGCACAATGAACAGTTATGTTTTCAGAATTCGTGTCTTTCCACCACAATGGACATTTTTAGACCAAATGATCCAAAAGTCTCTCTGTGGGTACCATAATCATATATCCCCATATACAACTGCAATATATTAAATCGCCAAAATCAACTTCATCCCAAAAAATCTGAGTTGTCCACACTCAATGATGACTCAACACAACTGGTGACGGACCTCAGCACTAAAATCTCAAGCAGGGCGAAGAACATAACACAGGCTATAGACATTCATAACTGAGGCTGCCCACACTGGGAGAACGTGTAACGGGGTAACGTGAAAAACCAGGCCTATGTCCGGCACGTCTTCAGTCGGAAACAGAAGCGTGAGCCGAAGCGAACTCGCCAGTGTTTCAGTCTGCAAAACCAAGTACATAAAAACTACAAGTGTGTATGTGGCTCAAGCGCATAGAACAGCATCCACAAACGGAAAACCATTCTTGCAAAAGCGTATTTCTGCTCCACATACACAAATGGGGAAAATAATAAAGAACTATGTTACTGTATTCAGTATGCGGTACTTTATAATCATCATTTTAGAGTGTACTCTTCATGTAATAAAAAAGAAAAAAACTACCGTAAAACAATATGCCGTGTTACATACCGTGTGCAAGTACACTCCATGTTTCGAATCACAGCAAGCTCGGCAAACCCTACCGCTAACCCAGGGGTGGGCGATCTTATCCAAAGGGCCAGTGTGTGTGCGAGTTTTCACTCCAACTCATAATTAGATTACTGATTAGAGGACTGACTGGCTGAACAGTCCTCGCACCTAGGTTTGACCAGCCGACCTAAAGGTTACCCCAAAAACCTGCACACACACTCGACCTTTGCAGGTAAGACTGCCCACCCCTGCCCTAACCCCTACTCAACACTAACCTTAACCATAATTAACCAAACAATGGACAAGAATTTTGGCATTTTGGGCGATGCAAAATGCTAGTTGAACAAATGGTATGATTGACAGGCTTGTGAGGTGGCATACGGTAGCCTGGGTTGGATATCCACCTCTGCCTTCCCGCAGATCGCAGCGAGACATTCTTGCATATTGGCAGAATATGAACCCAGCCATTTGCAAGTATGGCTAACATACTCTTTTGAAAAAGAAGCAGGGTTGAACTAATATTCTCTGAACAGTATTAATGCCAATCTGCAGAGAACAGCAGCACTTACGGTGCCAGGATACAGAAATAGTTTAATGAAAGACCATTAATTCTCCATGATTTCTAGCACGTGGAAAAGCCCAGTGATTCCACAGAAAACAGCCCACTACAAACACCATACAGTAATTCTAATTTGACAGTAGTGCCCCATTAATATCTAGACCAAGTGGTTCAGAATTAAGGACTTTGTAACCCCAGTGATTAGTTGTGTCATAGCAAAGACAACCACAAGCTGCTTCATTAAATAGCCATCTGTTTGATTGAGGACAATGTGAAAACTACTTTGATGAAAAGCAGCCATGTGGTAAAAACAACAGAGTAAAGAAGTGTGGAGGCACATCAAAGCTAACGCACATGGAGGGAATATAACGTAAATGTAACAAAGATGAATAGAACAGCAGACTGCTCTAGCAGAAAGGCATTCATACATTAAACAGGCAAAAGTAAGGAGCATTAAGGAGGGGTGGTTCTAGAGTGAGAAGATACCATGCTTGAGCCTAGAAACAGTGTCGGTCCTTGTGGTCTTAAGGTGCCCTGCGCCAACACTACAATTCAAACAAGGCAATTAAACGTTGCTTGTTTAGGCATTTCACTTAAATGTATCAGGTGGACACCCAAAGCGGTAATTGCACGCCCACTTTCCTAGAACATCATACAGCTCTCTAAACACGAATAAACCATCCTCTGCCGCACTTACGAATTAGCCAAACTCTTCATTTACCTCGTTCTCTGTTTCTTGTGCATCTTTGTTTCCAGATTTGGCCACTTTTCCTGATTTTGTAGTTTCCTGAAACAAAGGGTTTCTGTAAGGTCTCAAATTAAGAAGGAAGATACGGACATTAATTCAACCCACTGATTCTAGGACCGAGTTCGCGTGGCCAGTAGCAATGCGGAGCGTCTCACATTGTAGCTTTTTCATTTTAACGACTTTGTATTACCTTACTTTCATTTTGAATGGATATTGTACCCCCCATTTTTACCCCCCCCCCCCCCCACCAAAAAAAAAAAGAAAAAAAATCTAATTCAAGATTCAAGTAACATCTCATGCACTGTCTGTCTGTATTATAAACCATTAGTTACATAATCCACCAAACCTGATCCACTCGTGCTTTAAATGATTATTACCATGATGCTTTTCCTCATCTCAAACTTATAGGGTACAGTACAAAAAAACGAACATAAGCCTGTTTGTTAGCTAGATTGCTATGTGGAAAACTACACATTCTGGAAAGTCCCATTATTGCACCAAAAAGTTAACGCACAAAAAAAAATTCACATCCGCGAAAAGGATCAGATGTCTTTTTAAACAATATCAATACCTATGTATTGCAGACTAACTTACCTGGTAATCTTTGCACATTCTGCTAGCTACAGATGATCTAGCACAAAACGAACTAGCCAGTAGTTGGCTAACTAGTTACCGTAATCAAGTTTACCGTAAACCCTTATGAGCGTGAATATTTCTAAACTTACAGAGTGATAACACGCTATAAATGTACACCCCCATAAACCCAGAGCTAAACATCATAATTTAAAAAGAAGCACATTATGACTCTGAGATTACCGGTTACTCGCTACTATACAGACATCCCCGCAGAGTCGTCTAACGTTAGGCCTCATTCATCCATTTGCTCCCTTTACCATGTAAGCATTCCATTCCATATTTGAAAGAAATGTTTAACATAAAAAAATAAAATCACATAAACATCCAACCAACCTTCTCCTTCTTCGTTTTATTCGGCATCGCGGATTTTAAAACCGTCCCTTTCGCCCTGTCAATCCTCTTTCGAGTCCGCGGTACTAGTCACTGACTGCAGCGGTTCGTCTTTTTCTCCGGCCCAGTTGATTGGCTGCTGTCGGTCAGGTGACCGAACCTGTAGTGGGCACGCTGACAGGAGAGAGACATGACCTGGTTCCACCAGCCGCTGTAGATACTTGGTAACCAACCTGATTTCGCTAACTTGCGACTTTCCGTGCATGGGTGTCCTGCTGAAGGATAACTTCCATTGTGAAGTTATAACGATTAGTTGGAAAAAAACGAACTTTATGATATCATAACACTGCGAAGTTCTAAACAAACGATGTAATAGTCTCGTAAAGTTAACTATAAACGCAGTATTACATGGATTTTCAGTGCGTATAACTACCATGATTGTTAATCATAAGTTAAAATGTGCCATGGAGCGTTTAAACATTTAAACCCATGGGTGAAAGCATGAACGAACTGCAGGTTAATGGCTTTACGCACAAAGTACAGTTACATATTGCTATATAACGAGAGTAAACTAGTGTCCCGGTTATATTTTATAGCCAGTGTTGCATTGATGCAAATATTTAATTCCTTTAGGTAAGCAGACCAATGTTGCGTTGTGGACGGAGGTAGAAAAAAAAACTGGCTTAGCTTTGGCTATTCGCTACGCAGCACTCCCATCTGGTGGCATATTGATGCTACATTTCTAACAAATTTACACAAATTTTAGCCTCTGCCGCTTTTGCGTCCGCAGGTTCCAGGGACATGCTCAGGATTCCTGCGACCCTGGGTAGGTTAAGGGTGGGGGGTGTGCAGAAGACTTGGATGGACAGAGAGTCGTCTCCCCTATTAAATGTGTTGTAATGGGCATGACTTAGCTTAGTAAGATCATAGACTTACAATCAAAACATATTTAAATAGATCTTCCAAGTTGTGAAGATGCTTTAAAGTTATTACACAAGTGCAGAGCCGATGCATGTAGTTAGAATGCAGCATTCATTCTAGTTCAATATTTTTAAAGAAAGAAAAATCCACACATTCCTTTAAATACCCAGCAGTGAAAGTTTAATGCATACCACAGTAGGGATTCAATACTGTATTCTCTAAATCAGTGGTTCTCAACCTTTTTTTTGCAGTGGGCCGCACTACGTCCAAGTTCAAGTGTCACAGGCTGCATATTATTTACATATGACATCATCAATGCTCAATAACCAGATAGTATGCATCTTAAATTATTACAATTAGATGTATTATCATTAGAGAGTATAATTCCACTTACCATTAATAGGATACATTTATTATTATTTTTAATTTTTTTTTTACGTGGTCAGCATCACGGGCCACATTTGCATTTGTGACGGGCTGCATGCGGCCCATGGGCCGCAGGTTGAGAACCACTGCTCTAAATGCTTGTCCAAATCACACAAATAAATGGCAGACTTTCGAATTCTGAAATTTTATTTGTTCTGGTACAACCATTTCAAATAAATTGCCATTATACAATGCATTCATGGCACACAGGAGACCATACTGGAATGTCAATAAATAGAAAGTGTCAAGAACTAGACAGAAACAAGAGCAGTCAGGCGAGATGACCTCCCACCCATGGCACTGCCAGAGATCCAAGATGTACAGGGCACAAAAGAAAGCATTCTCAGAGAATGTGCAATGCAACGGCCATTCTAATTATTTACAGGTATACTGCGAACTCGCTCTTTCACTGTAGCTCTAATCTACTTCCTCCATCCTGGAGGTATCATCTTCTCCTTCCAGTGGGGGCATGTCTTCAATAGGAGCAGAACTGCTTTCCTCAGTGGTCAGATCATCCTCATCAATTCCTGCAGAGGGAACATGGTCTATCTTGAGTCAAATCAATACAGCGGCATTTAACGTGTGTGTAAGTGATGGAGAAACAAGCTCTCTAGGCACATTCAGTTTGACATGTCATTGATATAACATTGGCAGATAATTGCCTCATTTTGTTATAGGAGTAAGTGACAATGCAAAATTGCTCATCTAGGCCTTTCAATACATGGTGCAGTACAGCTACACATCTAAGAGAATTTTCTTCCACTCACCCAACCCCAGCTTGATCATCCGATAGATGCGGTTGGAGTGAGTCTGAGGGTCATCCAATGTGAAGCCAGAAGACAGCAACGCAGTCTCAAACAGCAGAATGACCAGGTCCTTCACAGATTTGTCATTCTTGTCGGCCTCCGCCTTCTGTCTGAGGGTCTCAATAATAGGATGGTCTGGATTTATTTCCAGGTGCTTCTTAGCAGCCATGTAGCCCATGGTGGAGTTGTCTCTCAGTGCCTGTGCCTTCATGATCCTCTCCATGTTGGCAGTCCAGCCATATGTGCTGGTTACAATGCAGCAAGGAGAGGAGACCAGCCTATTGGACACTGTAACCTGTTCAAGAATATTTAAAATTAACATATTTAAAGTCGAAGGTGTTCACAAGGCTTTCCGTTTTAACACATTTAGATATTTATGCACAAGATGTCTTCGCTCACCTTTTCCACTTTCTTCTCCAAAATGTCCTTCATGATCTTGCAGAGGTTCTCAAATTTGCTCTTAAGTTCTTCCTGCTTTTTCTTCTCCTCCTCATCCTCAGGAAGTTCCAGACCCTCTTTTGTAACTGACACCAGGTTCTTGCCCTCAAACTCCTTCAGCTGCTGGACGCAGTATTCATCAATGGGCTCGATCATGTAGATCACCTCAAGACCTGCCTTGCGTAGGCGTTCCACAAAAGCGGAGTTGGCCACCTGATCCTTTGTTTCTCCTAAGGAAAAATTTTGATTGTGGTTTGGCTTACATTAATGTTTACATTTATTAGCAGACACTTTAACCCTGCTTTTTCTCAAATATATATTGCTTTGGATAAGACTGGCCCCTGAGCGAGGCTCCTAGCCCCCCAATTGCTTCAGGAACCAACTATGAAATAACTGTTCCAAGTCGAGATTCAAGCCAGCAACCTTCTTCACAAGCACAACATGCAAACCCACTCAGCCGCACCACCTCATCCCCAAGTAAAACCATGTAGGGTTTTGTGTTGTTGGAAAATCGACTACTCCTTGAAGTGCACGTTTCAAGCAGTGGCTCACCAGTAATGTAGTAGATGTGCTTCTGGTTGTCCTTCATCCGAGTGACGTAGTCCTTGAGGGAGACCATCTCATCCCCTGATGCTGAGGTATAGTACCTTAAGAGCTCAGAAAGTTTCTTGCGATTTTGAGAGTCTTCATGTATTCCAAGCTAAATAAATAAATAATAAAAAAAAAAAGTCTATGCATAAAACAGATAACCAGACATTCCTTTAGTTCATTTATTGAACACAGGGACCACAAAGGTGTGTTCACCGGTTTCAAATCTCAAGGCACCAGAGAATTTAATATAGGCGTAACTGCAGAGAGAATATCGTCGATTTAATTTCTAGTGGAACTAAATAACAGGTTAAAATTAAAATTCAGAAAAACCAGTGATGCAGTCATGAAACCCAGCTACATGACCGCTGCTGAAATAGCAACATCATTAAAATGATACACCAGTGGTGTCTGAAGATATCCAGGCTCAAAGCTTCAGAAGCACGGCACTCTCACAAGCAGGTTTTGCCAACCAGGCAGGTGAGAAACAAACCTCAACCTTTTTCAAACTGTATGGCAATTAATTGCATAAGTTTTACATTGAATGGTAACCGTCCCACTGACACTGCGGATGCAGTTCAGTCTCCTGGAGGGATTAATGACTTTACTTGCCCACTTGTCCCTCTATTTGTGAGTCTTCTCTACACTTATGTCCCTTATATGAACTAAAAACAGGATCCAGATCTGGTTTGCAGGTCAAGGGCCTGACCTTGATATTCTTGGAGAACTGCTCATAATATTTCTTGTAGTTGTCCTTGTCCTCAGACAGCTCAGTGAAGAGCTCCAGGCACTTCTTCACCAGGTTCTTGCGGATCACCTTCAGGATCTTACTCTGCTGCAGCATCTCTCTGGAGATGTTCAGAGGGAGGTCCTCAGAGTCCACAACACCTTTGATGAAATCTATACAGGAAAAACAATAAGGTTTAGTCACCCGGAACCTCCCAGAGAAGACGCTTTTCTGTACATGACTGCAGATGAACAGTCAACTCACTGAGATACTCTGGGATGAGCTCTTCACAGTTGTCCATGATGAAGACTCTGCGCACATATAGCTTGATGTTATTTTTCTTCTTCTTGTTTTCAAAAAGGTCAAAAGGGGCTCTTCTTGGAACAAAAAGCAGAGCCCTGAACTCAAGCTGGCCCTCTACGGAGAAGTGCTATAGTAAAAATAGAATGATGTTCTAAGTAACAGAAGACACTTTCCTCATGAGCTTGACAAACATTGTTATTTTACATTAACTTCCCTCCGAAAAGCGAGCTGAGAAAAAGAAAGGTGCTAAAATCCCAGTTCAATTCAAAAACACTATTTATCCCAAAGGGAAATTAATAGTAATAAATACTAATTAAAAATACTAAATATTTTTATACTTAAATACACGTTTTGCATATTATTGTAGGTAGATCATTCTGACCTGGTCATTTATAAGTAGCTCGCAAGCTAGCGTACCTTCAGAGCACATTTATTACGGCAGATGACATAGGAGGTAATGCTCAGAGCACACAAATCTCCTAAACATGTTGACCATTTAATTTCTTTAAAAAAACCTCAGAGATGATTACTGACATACTTGTTTCACCACAGAAGTCTGTCATGTTAATATTCCTCATTCTACGCGTCTGTCTCTACAGTCTCCTGTATTTTTACCTTATTACACTTTATTTTGCTTGTGTTATGTGATACTTTACTACTCTATATTTTGTTTACAGTTCCCAATAAAGTATGATAAAATGGCAATTATATTTGCCTTTTTTTAATTCATTGAAATGCCAAGTATTGCATGAAATTTCATCATTTCGACTACTAACCCCAGTATTGAACTGAATCATATCATGGGAGTTTGAAATATCCAAAAAAAAAAAACGAACCCTTAAGGAATCGATATTGTATCGTATTGCATCTTGAGGAAAACTGATTTCCACTCCTATTTTGACATTTTCGAATGATGCTACTATTGTTCAATTCTTGACCATCCTTAGCACACGCAGTGTCCTCAAGTGGTGTCTTATGGCCAGAGAAGCATCTGTATTGCATGAAAAGTATCCTCCAAAAGTTTAATGGTTTCCTGTAGCCCTTCATCCATTTATAGAATTTAAATTCTTTCTACACAAATAAACCTGTACACCAACCTTTACAGCCAGGTGGTCCTCCCAGTCATTAGTCAAGCTCTTGTAAAACTCCCCATATTCCTCATTGGTGATGTCGTCTGGATTACGGGTCCAGAGGGGCTTCGTTTTGTTGAGCTCCTCCTGGTCAATGTACTTCTCCTTGATTTTCTTCTTTTTCTTCTTCTTATCAGAGCTCTTCTCCTGCTCCTCATCCTCATCAGAGCCCACATCTTCAATCTCAGGCTTGTCCTCATCACTTTTCTTGTCTTCCTCCCCTTTCTCCTCCTCTTTCTCTTCTTCATCATCATCACTGACTTCTTTGTCACGCTCTTTCTCCACCTGCATAGATCAAAATGGAATTAGGTCAGACAGGTACAAGGCAGAATTCATACAGTTATTCGCTCTTCATCATGCTTCTCAATGTCAACTTCTACAACTAATTATGCAACCACTTACAAAAAGTGTGATGGGGTAACCAATGAACTGAGAATGTTTCTTCACAATCTCTTTCACCCTTCGTTCTTCTAGATATTCTGTCTGGTCCTCCTTCAAATGTAGGATCACCTTTGTTCCACGGCCCAGAGGTTCAGCTAACAGGAGAAGGAACAGTGAGGTAGTGTCCACCACACATCTTGCATACCTAATAAGAGTTAGATGTGAAATATCCTTACATGTATCCACTTTGACAGTGAAAGAGCCACCAGCAGACGATTCCCAGGCGTACTGCTCATCGTCATTGTGCTTGGTGATGACAGTCACCTTCTCAGCCACCAGGTAGGCAGAGTAGAAGCCCACACCAAACTGTCCAATCATGGAAATATCAGCACCAGCTTGCAAGGCTTCCATGAAGGCTTTGGTCCCGGACTTGGCAATAGTGCCCAAGTTGTTGATGAGGTCGGCTTTTGTCATCCCAATGCCAGTGTCAATTATGGTCAGGGAACGATCTTCTTTGTTCGGAATGACGTTAATTTTCAAATCTTTTCCAGAATCCAACTTAGAAGGATCTGTGAGACTCTCATATCGGATTTTGTCCAGAGCCTAACATTCAGAAAAATGTTTAAGCTTTAGCCCAGAGTAATTCTTGTTCAGTCAGAGAAAACACATAATACTGCAGAAGTGCAACAACTACTAGGAGCAACTAAGCAAATACATTACTCAAAAATTAATACATTTTAAAAGTTCCAAACGCTATGAACATTAGTTGAGGAGGAGTGAGGATCATGGATACTGCACAATACAATATTATTTCTGCTGCAACCTTGTACTTTTCTGGCTTGTTGCACAGCACAAACTTTGCAACTAGAACAGAAATACTCACGTCTGATGAGTTAGAGATAAGCTCTCTAAGAAAGATCTCCTTATTGGAATAGAAGGTGTTGATGATCAGTGACATTAGCTGGGCAATCTCTGCCTGAAAGGCAAAGGTCTCCACCTCCTCCTCCATGGGCTGATCATGTGCTTCAGGCATCTGTACATGCAGAACAGAGACACCAGCTTACCATGTGGACACTAGACTATGCACAGGCATTACCCAAGCCAGTGCATTCGTTTTTGCCTTTTCCGTCTGAATTCCAAGTGACAAACCGCTGACATAAAGTTTGAGATATGCTTGACCCTGAGATATTTTAAAAATCACAGCGCATACATACTTATCCCTCTAACTCATTGACTCAAGGTGGATCAGTACAATCTCACCTTCTAGAAAAGCAAACCCATTAAACATATAAATTACAAATGTGCATTTATTCCAGCTTGTCATTAACATTTCTTAATTATAGCAATCAATGTATAATTAGAAGTACAATGATTTTTTTCTTCTTTGAATGAGCCTGCATAACCTTGTAAAAAGGTCACACATCTTTACACTCTACACAAGATCCCCAAACGTCCATTCTCTTTTAAAAAGTTAACAGTACTAAAAAAGGGGGGAAAAAAACATTTATTTTCATTGATCACACTATATTGTGACAGTTCTTATCGAAGGATGTTGCTACATTTATGCATTAGCATGACTGCCTAAAACAGGATATGGTGTAAGGGACATTACTGTTAATCGTTATTGTAAATCAACATTAGCCGCCTTCTGAATGCCAATAAGTAAGCCTTAGTAGGTATTTATGATTAAGTCAATCTGAATTAGCGACAGCAATTAGGTACCAACAAGATAATACGGCCACAAAACGGCAGTGATTTCGTATCAGTTGCTATATTAATCATAACGTGGTTGCATGGATTATTCTGGAATCCCGTGTACGCCAAACCTCAAACAATTGAGACTGCGTAAGCCTTGCGCCACCCTCCGAGGAAGGTTGAGAACAACTACCTTCTAGAACCTACTGGATACTAATCTGCCTATTGAGAAGAAACCATTCTTAATTATTACAAAAACAGCTTGATCTAGGTATTGGACGATCTAAAATATGCATAGTTATATAGCGTACGGTCAAGAGGGACGAAACCTGTATTTGGCCAGCAAACAAATCATTTCACTACTGGATGCCTAGCTAAATATTTTACCGGTTTAGCCAATTAACATACGGAAGGTACATTAGGTCCCAAATCCAAGTTAATGTCGTTGCGTAAACTATTGATAACATGGACTAATAACTAAGATATTTGTTCTTTTTTGCGTAAAGTAGCCAGTGGGGTCTTCCACATTATACGGCACTGAAATGCAATTCGGTAGGCAGCTCGTTCTAAAGATAGTCTTTCATAATTGCAATACAGAATTAAAACAACTACAGGCAAATACTTTAAATAATTGAATAGAAACGGCTGACAAAAGAACGTGGTCGGGGAGTGACACCGTCCGTATTATTCTTTAAGGTTAATTTAGTCTGTACACTTGCAGCGGATAATAGGTGACCCTCTAAAGGAATTACATTTTAGGAGCTCGCATATGATGTGTGCAAAAATAACCATCGCAGTTTTATAGCATAACACAGTCAAACACGTGAACAATAAAATTAGACAAACGGCCACAATTCGTAATGTTACGCTCATTTCTTACCTTGCAGGCTGCCGTTTAAAAGACTCTAGTTTAGTGTGGTTTCGGTTATTTAATTAGTAATTCGAGAAAAACCAATCACCCCTCTCCACCAGACGTCGAAGCAAGAACGATGCTGGCTCGGCCGCTTCCGCTTAAATAGCCGTTGCCACCTTCGCCAGAGCCTTCGAGAAAGCGCGGCGGCTTCCAGAAGCGTCTAGAAGCTTCCTCTCCGCCAGCGCAGCAGGGAGTGGGAGCCGAGGCCGTCAATCACGGACGGCCTCTTTCTGCGAGTTAGCGGCTACGCCTTCTTCGTTTAAAAGTGACCGGACTTCGCGAGTCGCTATTCTCAGCATCGTCATGTTGGGTGGAATTAAGAGCGTTTTATGCGCTCATTGCTGACTGGAAGTATTCCGAGGTGGTAGGTTGCGTTGGAATCTGTGGATTCATTTCAAATAGTAAAGCACAACATAAAATATCGACTATATTAATAGGTGTGGGTAACAAGGATGAACCCATTCGCGACCTATTAGAATTAGACTAAATTAAATAATAATTTCCACTCAAAGCAATAAAGGTTTGTTATATTAGAATTTATATTAGAATTATTACAAAGAGCTTGCTTACAAAGAGCAAGTGGACTGAGGCGTAAAAAGAATTTCCCCACAGGGACAATAAATCAATTATTATTATTATTATTATTAATCATTATTATCCAGCACCTACGGCTACATTAAGCAGCTATGAACTGGTTGAGGTTATTGCCAAAAAGTATAATAAATTTTCCATCTGTGATCCAGGTCGTATACTGTCCAGCATTTGTTCAAAAAGGTAGTGTGTGTGTGTCTGTGTGTGTAAAATACGACTGTATATTACTATTTTTGATTATCGTAACTTGATGAAAATCATATCTCACTTCAGAAACTTATCCCTGCAGAATTCAAAATAACTCCAAAGGGTTCACAAATGGTATATATGCACAGACGAATGTATATAAACAACTTTATTTAAAAATCTTAATATGTTAGATATAAAATGCTCCCTGGATATGAAATCACGTCATTTTTTTCATGCAAAATGTATCTAAAATTTAGCCTAGAGAAAATTGAACATTTCCTTTTAACATGGGAAACATGCCATCAAATCATAAATGAGTATTAAAGGTCTATAGGTTCAGTTGTACATTAAATTATTTGGTAATTAATTAGAAATGGGCACAATTGACCAGTTTAAAAAAAAAAACAAAACTTTTTTTTTCCTTTTCAATTTTACTTTCAATCAACTTCCTCCATCCGTGAGGTGTCGTCTTCTCCTTCCAAAACAGGCATGTCCTCCTCACTGGGCTGAGAAAGTTCCTCCACAATTGTGTCATCATCGTCGATTCCTAACATGAAACATGCCAGAAGATTAACACCAAAATACTCCTCTGTACTAAAATAACATGTGCTATAAAAAAAACAGCACATTTAATTGGTCCTCTGTTAAACGAGCCTAATGTATTAAACTAAGACACGGGAAAGTCTATTTTTCTTAAGTGAATGCTTACCCAGGCCGAGTTTAATCATCCTGTAGATGCGGTTAGCATGTGTCTGAGGATCCTCCAGAGTGAAGCCTGAGGACAACAGAGCCGTCTCAAAGAGCAGGATGACCAGGTCTTTCACCGCCTTGTCATTCTTATCGACCTCCGCCTTTTCCCTCAGGGTCTCGACGATTGGGTGCAGGGGGTTGATTTCGAGATGTTTCTTAGCTGTCATGTAGCCCATAGTGGAATTGTCTCTGAGAGCTTGAGACTTCATGATCCTCTCCATGTTGGCAGTCCAGCCGTAGGTGCTGGTGACAATGCAGCAGGGGGAGGAGACAAGGCGATTGGAGACGACAACCTAGAAGTAGCAAGAAAAAGCAAAAGATTAAGTAATGCACAAGAAGTGTTCACATGAACCATGATTTCAGCATGTTTGTTCTCAACTGTTACATAGAAATCACACAACCAACGTAAACAAATTTTTCACCTTTTCAATCTTTTTTTCCAAGATATCCTTCATGATCTTGCAGAGGTTCTCAAATTTGCTCTTGAGTTCTTCCTGTTTCTTCTTCTCTTCGTCATCCTCAGGAAGTTCCAATCCCTCTTTTGTGACTGATACCAGGTTCTTTCCATCATACTCCTTTAGCTGCTGGACGCAGTATTCATCAATGGGCTCGATCATGTAGATCACCTCAAGACCTGCCTTGCGCAGACGCTCCACAAAAGCAGAGTTGGCCACCTGCTCCTTTGTTTCCCCTTGAGAAGAAAATTAAGAATTAAGTTAAACTACAGTATTTATCTCATATAAAGATATAAAAAACAATGGCTGACTGCAAATGTGCATACCTGTAATGTAATAGATGTGCTTCTGGTTGTCCTTCATACGGGATACATAATCCTTAAGAGATACCATTTCATCTGCGGAACCGGAGGTGTAGTAACGTAGCAACTCGGACAGCTTCTTGCGATTTTGGGAATCTTCATGAATGCCCAGCTGAAGTAAACAGTCATCCAGCTTTAATGAGCCCTGAGCAGAGGTTTGTAGAAAAAAATACAGACAACCACATACAATACAAGTTTTCAAACGTTACCTTAATGTTCTTGGAGAACTGCTCATAGAACTTCTTGTAGTTGTCTTTGTCCTCAGACAGCTCAGTGAAGAGCTCCAGGCACTTCTTCACCAGGTTCTTGCGGATCACCTTCAGGATCTTACTCTGCTGCAGCATCTCTCTGGAGATGTTCAGAGGGAGGTCCTCAGAGTCCACAACACCTTTGATGAAATCTGGGAAATGATTTTAAAAACAATTAATAACTCATTTCATTACTACAACTACAAAACCAAATGGAATTTGGAGTCACTCACTGAGGTACTCGGGCATGAGCTCTTCACAGTTGTCCATAATGAAGACCCTGCGCACATATAACTTAATGTTATTCCTCCTCTTCTTGTTTTCAAAAAGGTCGAAGGAAGCCCTTCTGGGAACGAAGAGCAGCGCACGGAATTCAAGCTGCCCTTCCACTGAAAAGTGCTGCAATAACAGACATGATTATAAATTAATGTAATCAGGACATATTACAGTACGAGTGCATTCAATATGCAGCCAGTAACTGCTACTTCTTTCTTGAAAAAGAAAAAAAATATGTTTTAAAATGTATTTTAACCTTCACAGCCAGGTGATCCTCCCAGTCATTGGATAAGCTTTTGTAGAACTCGCCATATTCCTCATTGGTGATGTCATCTGGGTTACGCGTCCAGATGGGCTTGGTCTTGTTCAGCTCTTGGGCATCAATGTATTTCTCCTTAATCTTCTTCTTTCTCTTGTTCTCTCCTTTTTTGGTGTCTTCATCTTCATCAGAGCCCACGTCCTCAATTTTAGGCTTATCCTTGTCCTCTTCAGAAGATGCATCCTTTTCAACATCTTCCACGTTTTCACCTTCCTCCAAGTCCACCTCCTTCTCCCTTTGCTTTTCCACCTGTAGAAAAGATACAAACTGCATGTTAATATGCAAACTGTTCCAGTGTTTGGATTCTTCCCAATTAAAGAATAACCTCTTACAGTGTAACTTACAAAGAGTGTAATTGGGTAACCAATGAACTGGGAATGTTTCTTCACAACTTCCTTGATCCGCTTCTCTTCCACATACTCTGACTGGTCCTCCTTCAGATGAAGGATGACCTTGGTGCCCCGCTTAATGGGTTCACCTGGAGGGGAGACGGGGCACTGATCATGACTGAAACAAATTATTCAACAGGTGCAACATTCCCAATATCACACTTTATATGTGGGATATTCGTTGTTAACTGTATGTGTTTTCCACATATCATTTTAAAAATGGGACATAGTCAGAGGTGGAAAATACAGGTCCAGACCAACCAGTTGGGTATGAGGAAGCACAGTAACAGAGAACTGAACCAGCTGGTTCCAACAAAATCTCGGTCTGGATTTTTACTCTCTAGACCTGAACTATCCACCTCTGGACACAGATTACTTACCATGATCAGCTTTGACTGTAAAAGACCCTCCAGCGGCAGATTCCCATACATACTGCTCATCGTCATTGTGCTTGGTGATGACAGTCACCTTCTCAGCCACCAGGTAGGCAGAGTAGAAGCCCACACCAAACTGTCCAATCATGGAAATATCAGCACCAGCTTGCAAGGCTTCCATGAAGGCTTTGGTCCCGGACTTGGCAATAGTGCCCAAGTTGTTGATGAGGTCGGCCTTTGTCATCCCAATGCCAGTGTCAATTATGGTCAGGGTGCGAGCGACCTGGTCAGGAATGATGTCAATCTTCAGGTCCTTGCAGGATTCCAGCCTGCTGGGGTCTGTCAAACTCTCATATCTGATTTTGTCCAAAGCCTGAGAAAAAGGTAAATAATAATAGTACATCAATCTATATTAACCACTGTGTAAAATACATATTCATACTCAGTGAAAGCAATAAAAAATTGATTATTTACACCACACATTAATAGTTTATTGTACAAAAATGTCTTTGATGAGTAAAAACAACATCTTCTGCAAAATATACATACATCTGATGAGTTAGAGATAAGCTCTCTAAGAAAGATCTCCTTATTGGAATAGAAGGTGTTGATGATCAGTGACATTAGCTGGGCAATCTCTGCCTGAAAGGCAAAGGTCTCCACCTCCTCCTCCATGGGCTGATCATGTGCTTCAGGCATCTGTAGAGACAGATTACACACGTTAGTCTCACACGCTTCACAACCTGCCTGCTACGGGGTTTGTTTTAATCTCAGTCATTTCCTCATGATGAGGGTTTTTGTACAATCTTGCAGAACCAGCATTAGAATTACAACAAATAAATAAAGTCATTGAAATATATCTGTTGTCAAAGTTACAACCCTTTCAGTAAAGTGCTCACCGGAAATAAAATAAAATGAAATACAATAAAAATGTAAAGAACACCTATACCACAAAGAACACCTATACCACAAAGAAGAACACCTATACCACAAAGCAGATTGTCCTGTTATTGAAATATTTACTCAAGTACAACAATCATCATCATCATCTTTGTCATCATCAATTAATCAAGGTATAGTATGCACATGGTATGCCTTCATACTATCCCACTTGTTTATATTTCTAAAATAATGAATAGCTTAATGATAAATACTTTTCTGAATCTTTTATTTACCCTTGAATCCCTTAGTGCTGAATTTTGCAATATATCACAAAGAGTAAGTCATCGTAAGACCGCATGGTCACACAGAGCAGACAGTGACGATGAAGCACGAGGGAGAAGCTTGTCACACTCGTTCGTCAATGCATGTGTTGGCCTGCCAATCACAGGCTTCACTTTTGTTGGGGGGGAGGGGGGTGACTTCTCACACCCTCTCAAAGTCCAGCAACTGTTCTGATGGCCTTTTACATGCTTGCATTTTCCAGTGGTGGGTAGTTCAGATCCAGAGAGTAAAAGTCCACACCAAAATTTTGTTTCAACGAACGAGTTGAGATTCCCTGTGACTGTGACTCTTTAAACTCAGCTGGTTGGTTGAAAGAAAATCTTGGTCTGGACTTCTACTCTCCGGACATGAATTAGTCACGTCTGATCTTTTCAATTGAATAAATGTATTTATTTGTTATTCCACTTCATTATGAAAAAGAGAAAGTTCCTGATAATGGTAATGTTAAGTTATACAATGCTGCAATGCTTATACAGCACAAAGCAATGTCAGTTTCTAATTTCATGGTTACACTAACATTTCGGAAACTGCTTATAACTGAAATAGCTCTATCTGATATCCTTATTGCAATGTCTACCTAATGTACTACCATTAAAAAGCCTGTCTCTATTAGTGGAATCATATTGGTCTTAGTAAAATATTGCTTAGTAGCACATGTCTGTCTCAGCACCATGTGCTCTGTCACAGTCTTATTTCCACAGAGGGGGGTGGATCATTCACAGAACACTTATAATTGAACACAAACACCTCACTCAAACAATTACAAAGCTCGACTATCTTCAGTCAGTGTTACTGATAGTTTTTTTTTGTGGAATCCAATAATATTAATAAAACCAAAGATCATCCAAAAGTGATACTCAGTACAAATATTCTGTGTATTCCAATATAAAAGCATCCCTACCCTCATTTGTTTACACACATAATTGATACTGCTCACCTTAATGAAAGCTGTAGACGAATTGTGTCCTGAAAACTCTGCCTTCTGCAGGGTCCCTTCTAATTCAGATTACACCTCCTTTGCTTGTTTGCTCGAATGCAGCGCTTGTGGCCTGCTGCAGGGTTTTATACCCAGGGCTGCTTTATCAGTGGTCCAGTCCAGTATGTTCCAGAAGGAATGCAGCCCGCAAACGGTGGCCTAAAGAAAGTAACTGAAGCTGGGAGTGCATGCACAGCTGCCACGGTCCGTCCTTATAGGGCCGCAGAGCACCAGGAGACCCTGTCAATCCCAGTAGCCCCCATTCCCTGTGTCACATGTTACCCCCCTGGCAGCGTCACAGTGACGGTTGATGGCTAGTGCCACCTGGTTTTAGGACCCCACAGAACACCATAAAATGAAGCCCTCATACAGACAACATAATAATCAAAAGTGAGCTCTCAGTTATACAAGATGGTCTATGTTGCTGAAAATAAGCCTTTGTGCCTTAAGTGTTTTCCATTGATAAAAATGACAGTTTACTGTACAACCTGGTGGGGAGTGAACCTTTATTAAGAAACAAATTTGAAGCACGTTAGAAACAGTTTACAAAGCAGCGTAAATGTCAGTTAAGCAAAAAAAAAAATCTAACCAATAATAATTTAAACCTGAAAATCCTTGCAATTTTGGCTTAAAGGGTCTAGAATCTGTTACTGATACGAGTTAATTTTTGAATATTGGAAATGCCAGTTCTCACTGTTTATTTTTTTAATCCTGTAGAATTTGAAATAGGAAAATACGGGCAATAGAACCTTCTAGTTCTTTCGCTCTAGTGTACAGGAAATTTCGCACGCGGGATATCTGTTTCAATGTATCATCATGATAAGAATTGCTGGGGCTCCTGTTTATACAACCTTCGTAATTTTAAGATAATAAGCTATCTCTGGGCTAGTTGTTTGCTTTGGAGAAATTACCCCCCAAAATAAATAAATAAATAAATAAATAAATAAATAAATAAAAATATCGACCGATGCAATTAGTTATTAGCCAAATAAGAAATAACTGCAGATATAAACCATAATTATACTATTTAAATTACCGTTGCACACATGAATCCAGGATGCAGAACTGAGGATACTGTGGAAATTCGGGATCATCGTTAATTATTTTACGATAGTAAACATAGAACTTAGCACAATCCACACTTCTTCCCTACCTTCCTAAGATGAAATTCCATTGGCTTCCCCTTTTGTCAATCGAAGAGGCGGGAGTTCCTGTGCAGAGTTCCTGCTATATCGGTGGCCGTCGGGTTTTTCTCAGTGAATCCAATCCTTAGGAGTTCGTTAGGCGTGAAAGTGTCCACTGATTTGTTTAGTGAATGTTTTTTCGCTCCTTATTATTAAACATTTAAGAAAATGTTACATTCTTTTTGAAATTATTTGTTAAATTGTGCTACGATGATTTGGAAAACAGATTTGTATTTGATATGTATTTATAGATAATTAAAAGACGACACATACATATTTATTTATGCTGTGTATTATTCTATTAATTTGATCATGTTGGCCATTCTGTGTGTCGGTCGTGAACGGCATGATCACTAGGTAATGAACAGAACAGCGACGTGACCTCATTTCGTTCACTTAAAAGTTGAATATAACAAAACGTTTATGGTGAAGCCAAGTAGCAAAAGAAGAACAAATAATCGAGTTGAATAGCTCTGGATACTATTGTAGTATTTTGTTAGTCCCTCCACCATGTGGGCAGTCTCACCGCAACCGTTTCTCACGTGCGGCTCCCTGATTTTGGAAGGAGCCAAGTAACTACGTCCGGAAATGCTTGAAGACTCGTCTGTCCTTGGAATTCCCCTACCAGCCTGATATCAATCTATCGAATGCTCTTAATGTTGCACTTGTTGCTGATTTGAATATCCGCCTTATGTTTTTACTTTGCTTAGAAAACTTTGTGTAGGGGAGGCCGCGAATGATTTTCTTATTCATATTCTTATGCCTCTAAGTTGACTCTTTGAAAGCACGTATTTTGGTAAAGTGCTTTTGTACATGTGTACGTCGCTCTTTGAAAAGGAAAATAAATCTGAATGTTTTGTCCCACAACATATATATCAAATTGTAATTCAATCTCTTCTACTTATCAATTGTGGTGTGTATAATATTAAAAAACACCGACAATGTTCGTTGTAGCGAATGTATGACAAGTTGCATTAGGGCATCGTGACTCCAAACTTCAAAATTCTTACATCTTCTAACATACATACCAACTTAATAATAATAATAACAATAATAATAATATTTCGCTGAATGATGTATCCGTATTTTTCTGAACACACATTTGCATGAAAAGAGGGACTGAGCACTCCAAAGCACCTTTGGCCTAAGCACTAACCGATGAAAAAAATACAACAAAATAAACGAATGAATAAATAGTATATAATTACGACAATTATAAGGGTTCCTGAGTGACAGAGGGCCCTAAAAATCTGGAAAATAATGGGATTGGTCTATACTGGGGGGAAGGAAAAAAATAATCTAAAATAATCTAATCGATTCAAGTTTTTTTTTAAATAAAAATATAAAATAAACAACAGTGATAATAATAAATTTAAATTAAACGTCAAGATGAATATTTCTGCAGGAATATCAATTGGTCAGATTAATCGACCAATCAGTAAAATAGTTGGTAGATTAATCCATCAAAAATAGTCGTTAGTGGCAGCCCTAAAATACACCAACTGAATCATGTGCGTCACCGCCATTAAATCTAAGGGGGACGTATCCCCCTCACATTTCATGATTATTCGTTTGGGAGTTTGTGACCCCCACACCAATTAAAAATGCTTCTGACGCCCCGGAAATTAATTGATAAATAAATATGAGACTGTATTCTACATGAGAATTGCCACACAGAATTGTCTTGTTGTTCCGTAATATCCAGTGAGCAGTACTAGGAAATCTAAACTCCAGTCCAGAGCCATAAGTTTAATAGACCGTCCTCAGAGCTTTCCATTGCAACTATTGTTTATTGAGTAGCTTAGGAACAGCACAGACAGATCAAGATAAAATCAAATTATCCTGTCCATTGCTGCTATGGTTATCACATTTATTGCTGCCTCCTATTGAATTTTTCTGCCTGTATGCCATTTCAGTCATTGCTGTAAATATTATTTTCAGTCATATTATTTAAACATTTTACTCATATATTACTACCCACAATATCTTGTTGATAAATATCCCTGTCATGTGGCGTGTTCTTGCTGGCACTCGTGGCCTTGTAATTGAGAGCTTCGGCACATATTATCGAGGTTTGTAGAATGACAACGATAATACATGTCTTATAAGAGCTGAACTTGTGCCAATATTTAATAACCACTAGGGGGAATTCAAGCTCACCAGATGACAGTTTAATAGTATTTGAAGTGAAACTTTCAGAAATGTATAAACGCTGCTCAAAAAAATAAAGGAAACACTTTTTAATCAGAGTATAGCATCAAGTCAATTAAATCAATCTGGGATATCGATCTGGTCATGTAAGCAGCAGAGGGGGTTGTTAATCAGTTTCAGCTGCTTAATTAGCAACAGATGCACTAGAGGGGCAACAAAGAGACGACCCCCAAAACAGGAACAGTTAACATGTGGAGGCCACTGACATTTTTCCCTCCTCATCTTTTCTGACTGTGTTTTCATAAGGTTTTGCATTTGCCTACAGTTAGTGTCACTACTGACAGCATGAGGCGATACCTGGACCCTACAGAGGTTGCACAGGTAGTCCAACTCCTCCGTGCATTAATACGTGCCATTTCCAGGAGGTTTACTGTGTCTCCCAGCACAGTCTCAAGGGCATGGAGGAGATTGCAGAAGAGTGCAGTTACTCTAGGAGAGCTGGACAGGCCCATAGAAGGTCCTTAACCCATCAGCAGTACCGGTATCTGCTCCTTTGTGCAGGAGGAACAGGATGAGCACTGCCAGAGCCCTACAAAATGACCTCCAGCAGGTCACTGGTGTGAATGTCTCAGACCAAACAATCAGAAACAGACTTCATGAAGGTGACCTGAGGGCCTGATGTCCTCTAGTGGGCCCTGTGTTCACTGCCCAGCACCATGGAGCTTGATTGGCATTTGCCATAGAATACCAGAATTGGCAGGTCCGCCACTGGCACCCTGTGCTTTTCACAGTTGACCCTGAGCACATGTGACAGACGTGAAAGGGTCTGGAGAAGCCAAGAATGTTATACTTCCTGTAATATTGTTCAGAATGACCGGTTTGGTGGTGGGTTAGTGATGGTCTGGGGAGGCATATCCATAGAGGGACACACAGACCTCTGCAGGCTAGACAACGGCATCATGACTGTAATTAGGTATCGAGATGAAATCCTTGGACTCATTGTCAGACCCTACGCTGGCGCAGTAGGTCCTGGGTTCCTCCTGGTGCACGACAATGCCCGTCCTCATGTGGTGAGAGTATGCAGGCAGCTCCTGGAGGATGAAGAAATTGATACCATTGACTGACCCCCACGCTCACCTGAGCTCAATCCAATAGAACATCTCAGGGACATTATGCTACAGTCCATCCAACGCCACCAGGTTGCACCTCAGACTGTACTGGAGCTCAGTGATGCCCTGGTCCAGATCTGGGAGGAGACCCCCCAGGACACCATCCGTCGTCTCATTAGAAGCATTAGCCCTGATGTTGTCAGGCATGCATACAAGCATGTGGGGGCCATACAAACTACTGAGTACGATTCTGAGTTGCTGCAATGAAATTTCGGCAAAATGGACCAGCCTGCTGCATCATTTTATCACTTTGATTTTCAGGGTGTCTTTGAATTCAGCCCTCTGTTGATTTATAATTTTCATATCCATCAAACGATATGCCATCCTTTCATTCCAAACACATTACCCAGTCCATATCAGTATAGATATCTAACATGATTTTTTTCCCAGTGAGATCTGATGTGTTTTCTAAGCGTTCCTTTAGTTTTTTTGAGCAGTGTATATATAAAGAGGACTCAAAGAAATGTTTCTATTAGTTAAAACACCAATTACGTTACAAAAGCAAATCTACCATATTTCGTGTATTTGGTAAAAACAGAAAACCATATAGACGCATTGTATACCATTGGAAGTATCTTAATTCATAGAAAAGGAAGAGATACACATTTTGAATATTTGACTTACGCCTCACAAGATATTAACCAAAATGCGTCTTAATTAAGCAACTCCTCCTTATACCCCGCAAACTGTCAGGCGATAAGGCTTCTCAATTCAACCTACTTATGTCCTTCTGTACATTTATGTATGTATGTACTGGAATTCACATATACTGCACATGTTCACTTTAGTGCACACAGGGGACGTCGATAGCAATTTTGGGCCCTATGACAAAATATGAGGTTGGGCCCCCCTGCCACACCCATTCCGCTCAAAACATGCAGATCTCTGGGGGCCCCTAAAGGGCGTGGGCCCTTAGAATTGTCCCAACTTTCCCTCCCTTAGTGGCGCCCCTGAGTGCACACATAACTTTAGTCTGCACATCATCTCGCCATTGCACTATATTTGGATTGTATATTTAGATTGTATATCTGATTTGATAGATCGCATTTATATGTTGTATTTTTTTCTCCGACTTTACTTTTTTTTTTTTTTAACCTTTTTTTCTTCTATTTTTGCACAGCCAAATAGAGTGACTCAGAGATACATTGTTGTACTGTATGCGATGAATAAATGTCTTGAATCTTGCTTTGTTATAGCGCCCTCTTTTGGTGAAAACGCGCCATTTTTTGCAAGTCACAAGAAGCTCTGTCTGTACCCACCCATCAAATCTGATTAATATTTGAACGGTGTAGGCGTCAGAGCCACAAATTTGAAACACGTGTACCTTAAATTCACACGGAAAACAGGACAACAATTTATAATAGCTAGCAAATCAAGTCTAAATAATGAAATGTGCAAAATAAATCGTGATGTACTTGGGCCAAAGATTCCATCAGTCTCTGAGTGAAAAAAGTAGGTTCTGCATATTTCGTAAAATAGCGGGGGACAATCATAACAAGCTTATATAAATTTTTGAATGTACGACTCATGGTGGTCAAGGTATTGTGCAAAACGCATTTATATTTATATATTATATCGCCCTCGGGTGGTTGACGTGGGTCATTTTCACTTGGTCGTAGAACAGTTGGATCTTTTTTAAAAGTGATGCTTATTGAACAAACACAACAAATTAACATTACACATACAATGCGCTACTGCAACAACCAAGCAGCAAGCGCAACACAAATTACAAATGGCAAAAAAAAATACTCGTGTATATGCATACACATATATACTCATATCATATACACATATACAAATATATAGATTTTCATTTTCACTAACGCTCTAAAATAGCCTAAAACTATTCTAAAAATCCCCTAAAAAATCTACAGCTGTGAACGTAAAACTTGGCAAGAACAGTAGGATTTACCCTTTCACCATTCTTATAATAATAATAATAATAATAATAATAATAATAATAATAATAATTAAAAATAAAGTACAAAAACAATAGGGTTCCAGCATCACGTGCTTGAATCCCTAGTAATAATAATACATAATTTTAGAACGCTGATCACTACTGGTAATAAGCACTTGGGGAAAGTTGTTCTTACACGTGAACTCCCACAATCAGCTGACTGGATAGCAGCGAGCTTTTGGGAATACGCATGCGCTGTGAGCGAGATCCGGGCTCGGGGAAGGATGAATGCTAATTTCCAAGATGGCGGCGGAGGGAGGAGGGAAGGAGATGAACGAAATCAAAACTCAATTCACCACTCGGGAAGGCATCTATAAACTCCTCACTCACTCCGAATATAGCCGTCCCAATAGGGTGCCTTTTAATTCCCAGGGCTCTAACCCGGTCAAGGTCTCATTCGTCAACGTCAACGACCAGTCAGGCAACGGCGACAGAATCTGTTTCAATGTGGGCCGGGAGCTGTACTTTTATATCTACAAAGGCATCAGAAAGGTAAACGGAGTGGTGTCTTGTCGTGGTGTGAGGTGTGCTGAGAATAACCTTAGAGCTTGGAACCGGAGAGCACCTGTACCTTGCAGGGCTTATCGGCGACTTAATGACGCCACTCAGTGACAAAGTCGCAGGTTCAGTATGTCGGTGTAATCTGCGCGTCCCCAGAACTCAAATGTTGCGGTGTGTGTCGGGACAGCCGTACTCGGGCCGCGTTGGGAAGCCCCGCACGCGCAACAGTCCCTCGAGCTGTCCCTAAGTGCGAATGGGAGGGGGGTGTGTGCGCTGAGCATCCTCGTCGCTGCAGGCGTGAGTGGTGGTCGTGCTGCCCTGTACCCGGCAAGTGTCTGAACCCGTCGCACACGCTCACTTGTGTACTGCTGCTTGTTCATCCTCTTTTCTACATGTGTTTGCCAGCACAGGAAACAGTAGCGCGCACATATCGCACGTTTTTTTTATTGATACGGCGTTATTAAACACGTGCTTTGCTTGACTGACTACATGCAGAGGGATATATTGGATTGGCGTGAATGACGTTTAGTGCAATGACCGAACACGGTGCCACCGTCAAGGTGTGTTAGTACGTGAAGTCAACATTAGTGTTGTGCAAGTGGCATGGTGTTTGTAGTTTATTTTATTATCCATGTCGACAGCAGGGGGTGTTCCATGAAGCAGGATTTCTCTGTTAGCTGGGTTTAAGTTAGCTAGAACTCATTGTCCAATAAGAGTTCAGGTAAGGAGCATTTGTATTGGACAATCATGACTTCTAGCTAAGTTAAACGCAGCTAACTGAGAAATCCTGCTTTGTGGAACACCCCCAAAGTCAGCAGTGCTGACACAAGTTTAAATGTATTTGACTAATACCGTGTAACCAGATCAAAACTAGTTCAAAAGTGTCTAACAACAAAATAAAATAAAAGTAATTGTTCCGGCTGAATGTCATATGTCACAATTTAATTCCATACTCTTACTCCATATGTTATTTACTGTTTTCTTAAAATAATTTGCCTGCATCTAGCAGGTTAGTGACGGCGAAGCACCTCTTCCTCAAATAGCCAACCCCAGTTCTGCCTGGTGACAGTAACCAGACATGCAGGCTTTCAGCATTGGAAGAGCTTGGCAGCTGTTGTACCTCAGCACTGGAAAAGCTCTAAAGCCTCTTCAGTTTTCTCATAGAACCAGGATGTTTTGCACAGCCATTGTTAACTACTGTATGTTTTCCTGGGTTACCGAGCCACAATAGGTGGTGATTAGGGACATAGGTTTGCATCACCAAGCATTTAATTAAGTCCCAGAAGATTTCTTGCTGCCAGTGTTCTTCATCCAGGTACTTATCCTGAATTGCACCAGTAAAATATTTAGCTGATAACACATGAAATTTGTTGTGGATAAAATGAAAAAGATGTCATGGGTATGAGTCAAAGATCAACGTTTGTTAGCGAAGTCAGCTGGCCTGTCTGTGCAGGGCTGGAGACTGATCACCCCAAACCTTTTTATCTACAGCACTCCTGGATTTCTGTAGTATCTTTCACTTAAATGAGATTGCAGGACACTGTGTTATGTGTGCCAAACGCTAGTTCCAGCTGTATAGTGACAATGTCTTTGTGGTCTCTGGTTCCGGCTGTATAGTGACAATGTCACTAATCTAAATGATGAATGAATTCCGTTTTTAATAAAATAGTAGGTTTTACTTTATTAGCAGGAATCCCCCTGCTCTGATTCTAAATTTCAGAAAGCATTGATTTAACTCAAGCTTTTACATGAAACAGAACTGATGTCATTCTGCTGAACAGGGGATAGATTTTCCAGCTGTGGTGTTTTGCACAAGCACCTTGTATGACTTGTCAGGTTATACAAGAAACGCGATCCGGTTTTTCCATGTGCTCCTGATTTCTTGCACAGAACGTAACTTGCAGCATTGTGATCAGCTGCTGGCAGGTGTGTATATGCTGTATTTGCCTTCCACCTCTTGTCTTGCCTCTTGCTGCCAATGGCCCGATACATAGACTAACAACAGTTTGTGTTTTCCCACCTTTCAGTTTAATTCAAGTTACAGTACACTGTAAATAAACTTCCTAAATAATTAGCCATAAAACACATTTTCTTTTCATATTTACAAATATGCATACATGCATGTATTAGGGCTGGGCGATATCATATCGATATTATATAGCGCATGCGCAATAATCACCAGGGCTTCAGATGACGGTATACTACGGTTTGGTATACCTCATATGCACTGACGTCCCGGTGAAGAAGAGCAGCCACGACATCTTTTAAAAGAGGAGATCTTGTGGATAAGCAAGGTAAAAAGACGTCAGCGGTGTGGTGGTACTTTTTGCAGTTCAAAATCTGGCATATTTATTAAACATAAGGATGCCATGTTTATACAAATACTGATGTTTGGGCATCATGCAAAGTTTCATTAATATTTTAGCCATACTGCTAAACTGCTTAAATTGTGGGCATAAATAAATGTCCGTATAGCACAGAAAAGCTGGTGCTTGGCCAAATGTTGTGCCTGTCATCTGAGGCCCTGGTGATTATTGCACATGCGCGATGCAATATCGATATATTACCCAGCCCTAGCTTGTATAGAATAGCTTGTGCTGTTTATTTTAATACTTTTCAATTACTCAACAGAAATACTATGGTCAGTCATTTTTGTCTATTTAATGAAGGGCTGTGGCTTTATTTTAGAATGTTTTGTCTAGGGTAGTTTAGGGTCTTCTGTGTTTCTGAGGGCTAGAATGCTGCTGTTTGTGATCAGAAGTTCACTGATTCAAATCCCAGGTTCGGCAGAGTGATTTCACTGATGGGACCTTGAGCAAGACCAGGAACTGACTTTAATTATCCATGCTTAGTTATAATTGAGAAAGTGTCCACTGTAATATATGGTGTTTATAGACATTGATGTCTTTACGTAATATTTTATTTTCTTGTTTAGAAAGCTGACGTACTTCTCTGTTGACCTTCGGATAATAGATTTGATACACCTGAGAGTGTTAATGCCTGAATACTAGAGGTGTAAATCACAGCTTTCCTCGCAATACGATACAATATCGATTCCTTAAGTCAACGGTTCGATTTTTTTTGATACCTCAGAAATTCCCGCGATACGATACGATTCAATTCAGTTCGATACTGGGGTTAGTAGTCGAAATTATGAAATTTCCCACAATTCTTTACATTTCAATGAATTAAAAAAGGCAAATATAATTAGCATTTTATCATATATAACAAAATCTTGTGTAGTCAAGTATATGTCCCATAAAACAAGCAAAATAAAGTGCAATAAGGTAAAAAAACAAAACATTGCATGGACAGACATGTAGAATGAGGAAGATGAACATGATTGACTTCATTGTGTGCTCTGCCGTAATAAACACACTCTGAAGGTAGGCTAGCTTGCGAGGTACTTAAAAAAAACAAGTCAGAATGATCTACCTAGTTTAAAAATGCAAAACATATATTTAAGCATAAAATTATTATTATTATCATTATCATTATTCCTTTCCCTTTGGGATAAATAAAGTATTTTTGAATTGAACTGGGATTTTAGTTCCTTCACCTTTCTCTTTCTCAGCTCGCTTTTCGGAGGGAAGTTAATGTCGTAGTTTTTATGAACAGTCCGAAAATCCCTTCTTCGGAATAGCAACGGCAGACTGACAGATGAGACAAGCGCACTTCGAATATGACATGGAAATAAACTCCTCCACCTATTCTGTATGGGAGTGGTAGGTTTTTGGCTTCTTTCTAGGTCCAGCTCCCCATTCATTTTTCATTTTTAGTAGAAATAAATTGGAGGCTAACTAGGCGAATCGGTCGCTTGCTGGTGTTTGGCAGCAGCTGGCGCGGTTGAGCGCGTCATTCATCCTCTTTTTTTACGCCATACGATCTACCCAGACTACCTAAACGATTGACCAGTAGATCACGATCGACATATTGGGCACCCCTGGCGTAGACCATGTGTGCATTGGAGCAGATCATGAAAACAATACTGGAACCGGCGAGGGAAAAAAAAAAAACACTTGCGTCGATATTAATGCGTCACGCCGATCTTCGGATCGTTTGCTGTTGAATCGATGTCTGTAGCAAAATGAAGATGCCCCCTGCTGTGTTGAATTCCACCCGGATAAACAACAAATTTGCTGCCTCACCTGGGGTTTTTGCAGAAATATATAACAAAAAAAATAATAGGGGAAATTTGACCCAATCGCAGTAAGCAACCGTCCAGAGAAAATTGGAGCCCTCTACAGGATGACGGCTTGGGTGCCTGAGTCTGAATGCGCTGAGAGACCTTTAAGAGATGTGGGTTGACATCTAGTGTTACATGGAGGTCCTGTGTTTCTTTTTTGTGTCGTCTTCTTCAATTCTAAAATAATGTTTGCAAACTGCTGATGCTTACCCAGAGTATACACACTTTATGATGAATAAACAACTTTGGTAACTTCTTAAAGTTTGGTTAGAATCTTTAAAGAGAAAATTGATGAGATCCTGTACAGATATCATGATTGACAAGAGTATTGATATCTTCTTGTTATTGCAGTGCTGTGTCATTCTCCTGCTCTGCAGTGCTGCTCCTCTTTCTCTCTGTTTGATGGTCCTCTCCCACCACTTGCATGTTCTCTGTGCCTGTTTCTGCTGCCTGTTCCTGTCCGGTTCTGTTCCTCCCGTCCATCTTCGAGCTTCCTTCATTTTTTCGCTTGGCTGTGTGCAGGCGGCTGATCTGAGCAAACCGATAGACAAGAGGATATACAAGGGAACACAGCCGACGTGTCATGACTTCAACCACCTGACAGCGACGGCCGAGAGCGTCTCTCTGCTGGTGGGCTTCACGGCTGGCCAGGTTCAGCTCATCGACCCCATCAAGAAGGAGACCAGCAAGCTGTTCAACGAGGAAGTGAGTGTAGATCAGTGAACGTGCTCTGAAGCTTGGTCTGTCGGTCCTTCAGGACTGATGAGGTATTATTTTTAAAATGTTAATTTATTGGGGGCAACAGTGGTTCTCTGACACCTCTGGGTCCAGGGTCTGAGTCTCCACCATGGTTTTATGTGCGTGGAGTTTCTCCCCGTGTCATCGTGGCGTTTAACATTTATAGCACTTAGAATTTAACCTCAGTGCAGCACATTTTTTTTAGTGCTGTTTACTTCAGTTTGTGCTTATTTTATACAGTATAATGTGCTTCCCATGGTCCCACCAGAAAATAAACTTAAAGGGAAAAGGTTGATTTTATTTATGATAAATAAACACATTGTACAGAAGCTTCTGAAAAAAAAACCTTCAACTAGCCTGGATTCATGTCAGTTACTACAGCTCAATGCCCAGAGTTACTGGTTTAATGTAAATATTAGCTGAAATGTAGATTACAGTGAGAGTGAAATGACAGAGGTAGTTAGAGGTAACGAGACAAGATGAGCTAAAATGCACCGAACTGGCAGCCAGCTTTTCCCGAAGGAAGATTAGCTCTGTGGTTTAAGTGTGAACTGTATCGTTTGCTGTTTGTTATCTCAACTAACCATACAAGGAACATCTCTGGTCCCCGGAGTGCCTGGGAATTACAGGCTGTTAGCGGAAGCAGCAGTGCTCCTTTTATCTCTGCCTAGCTTTCCGGCATGCTGCTCTCTGGTTTCTTGTGGGATAACGTGATTGGTTGGCCCTGGATGTGTAGTGGATTACCGAACATCAACTGCCTTCTAGTGTAAAAAATCTTGGAAGCAGTCGTCAAAGAATGGGGAACTAGTAGCTAAATTTACAGCAAAAAACTGGATAAATAAAAATAGCAGCATGCTTTTGATAAGAGCCTCTATTCTCCCACTTCATTTCTTTTATTCATAATGTGGTGGTGAAGCGAAGGGGTGTGTCCTGATGGCGGCTCGAGGTGTGATCTTCGCGGCCTTTCTGCCTGCTCCTGCTTCACAGAGGCTGATCGATAAGTCCCGGGTGATGTGCGTGAGGTGGCTGCCGGCCTCCGAGAATCTCTTCCTGGTGGCGCACTCCAGCGGCAGCATGTACCTCTACAACGTGGAGCACGCCTGCGGCACGGCGGCGCCCCACTACCAGCTGCTGAAGCAGGGCGACGGCTACGTCGTGCACACCTGCAAGAGCAAGTCCACACGCAACCCGCTGCTGCGCTGGACGGTGGGCGAGGGCGCGCTCAACGAGTTCGCCTTCTCGCCCGACGGCAAGTTCCTGGCCTGCGTGAGCCAGGACGGCTTCCTGCGCGTCTTCAGTTTCGACGCCGTCGAGCTGCACGGCACCATGAAGAGCTACTTCGGGGGTCTGCTGTGCGTGTGCTGGAGTCCCGACGGCAAGTACATCGTGGCGGGGGGGGAGGACGACCTGGTCACCGTCTGGTCGTTTGCCGACTGCCGAGTCATCGCCAGGGGCCACGGCCACAAGTCCTGGGTCAGCGTGGTGTCGTTTGACCACTACACCACCAGCATAGAGGAGAGCGAGCCTATGGAGTTCAGCGGTAGTGACGAGGACATCCAAGACCAGATCCACTTTGGCCGTGACCGGGCCAACAGCACGCAATCGCGGCTCTCCAAGCGGAACTCTACAGACAGCAGGCCCGTCAGTGTGACATACCGGTTCGGCTCAGTAGGCCAGGACACTCAGCTATGCTTGTGGGACCTGACGGAGGACATCCTGTTCCCTCACCTTCCACTGTCCCGGACCAGGACGCACACCAACGTCATGGGGGGCAGCAGCCCGCGCATGGGTGTCCAAAACGCCCACATTGGCACCGACCCGGGCACCAATGGCAACAATGGGGTGACCCTCCCAGGCAACTCACTCCCGGCACCGTTGCCACGCTCCAACAGCCTGCCGCACTCGGCAGCGAATGCAGCTGGCAGCAAGGGCAGCGTGCTGGCGGACGGCGCCGCGGCCTCAGGAGTCGGCAAGTTCGCCACGCTGTCGCTGCACGATCGCAAGGAGCGGCACCACGACAAAGAGCACAAGCGCAACCACAGCATGGGGCACATCAGCAGCAAGAGCAGCGACAAGCTCAACCTGCTGCCCAAAACCAAAGCGGACCCCGCCAAGACCCTGGGCACCACACTGTGTCCCTGCATGGAGGATGTGCCTCTCTTAGAGCCTCTTATCTGTAAAAAGATCGCACACGAAAGACTCACGGTCTTGATATTTCTGGAGGACTGTCTAGTCACAGCCTGCCAGGAGGGCTTTATTTGCACCTGGGCACGGCCGGGTAAAGGGGTAAGTTTTCCCATTTAAAGCTTAAACTGGTTTTAGTCTTTTTAGGTTGGTCCTCTTTCTTTGATAAAAGCCACCCTGTCGGACCCATTTTGTAACATTCTATGCAGAGCATCTACAGTCACGCCCGATAGTCCTCAGTCGGCATTGTGGCTTGCTCGAGATGTATGTTGTCTGGATTTTCCAGAAAGCGTTTTCTGGCCTGGACGTCCCCCTGCTCAGTGAAGCTTCTGCACCACTAGGGGGCACACTTCTCATACTTGCGCTTTTCTGTGATATGACATGCATTCATGCATGTTGGCAGAGGGCCTCCTGCTGGTACGAGTGCCAGGGTGCTCGCGGTCGCGCTTAGAGAGAGGGGCGGCCAGCTGAATGAATGTGCTCGTTTAGAAGGACTGAAACGCATCTATCCTTTTTTTCTGTTTCCTTTTTTTCCCCCTCCAGGGCTTATTCTCATCCCACAACCAGGCCAGCTCTCCCAGTGGGACGGTAGTATAGCCATCATAGTTTTTTTTTTTTTTTTTTTTTTTTTTTTTCTTTTTTCTTTTTTTTTTTTTTCTCCTCCTCCCCCGAGCTCGTTCTTCCCCTTCAGCTTTTGC
>JAODKE010000041.1:647046-668168 GCA_026779605.1 Mormyrus hasselquistii
TTTCCCCCCTTTCCGGCAGTCTTCGTCACTGCCTTCTTTGAGCCCTTCTTGGGCGCAGACTTGGCGGGTTCAGGCATGTTCACCTTTCTTTCTCCGAACAAGAACAACAACTTACAACTCACTCGCCTTCCTTATATGTGGAGTATATGCTAATATGCCAGTGATAGTAAAAGAGTTTTCATTGGAAGCCAAAATACCGCCCGAAGACATTCAAATTTTATTGGTTGAATTGTACTTACACGCAAACGCCCCTTTCCACTCGCAAAAAAAAAAATAAAAAATGAAACGTATATAAGCGTTTTACTCTCTGGAATACAGAAAGTGTCTTATTTCTCTGCACTTGCAAGATGTTAATTTTTCTTCTTATTTAGACACTGTAATGTAGGGTTTTGTCTTATTATATATATATATATATATATATATATATATAGCCCCTTTCACAATTCACAAACTTACCGGTTTCTCTTTTCCACATCTCCGAATGTACAAATATACCAAATAAATCATATTAGGAGATTAAGTGAATAAACCCCTCATTTCCCGCTGATTATCGCATCCATATGTCATATTCAAAGTTTCCATTTTTCTTACATGACTCAGTTAATACTTAAAAATATTAATTGAATTTATCGATCTGTATCCTCTATAGTTTCAAAAACAGATAATGAGCAAGGTGTCCCTTTTCTATGTGGGCTTTTCATTTCAAATGTGGCAATTAACATGTTTTAATTTTTTCAATAAGATCTTTTGCGTCAGCCTTTTTACACAGCACTAGACAACATAACCCGTTACAGAAGGCTGTGACGTAAGCGTTACATACAAGGCTGTGTTACTGGGCAGACTCTTTACCATTTTTGCTCAGCATCCACTAAACTTTCCACTAGAATTCCACTCATTAATGCAGAACATCTTCTGAAGCTAATGCAGTAAACATCACATGCTATCAACAATAGCAGTAGGCCTGGAGTTTCACTTGCTGCCAGCATCCAGGGTAACACACAGTATTCAGTTCACCCACAAACTGTCAAAACACTTGACAGATACAAGAGCACAGCATGAAGTAAGGTCCCTCTGGAGGGAAATGGCTGCATACTTAAGTAGTCCCAATCTTGAGAGACATACAAGCCACATCTTCTGCCTGTGCTACTGCATGGACAGGGATGGGCTACCAGTCAAGTTTGGGGGTGAAGATTTGAGTCCCATTAGGTGGATACAGGCCAGCCAGGTGTGTCTCTGCACTCATCAAAGTTCAGTCATAGTCTGTATCTGAACCATAACAAAATACAGGTACCTGGTAGCTTTCAGGTGAGCAAAAAACGTCACAATCCCTGTTTTAACTGATCATGCTTGCAATTCCTCATTTAAAAAAGCATTACAGCAGTTCTCCTGTATGTCAGTCTCAGTGCCCGTTTTGGCAGGCTCTGATTGGGAAAGCAGCTTATCCTGTCAGCTGAAGACAAACTGGTGAGTTCCAAATTATTAGGTGTAGCTGAATATTACATGGGATGTCAAACACTAGTTCGCATGGGCAATAGTTTATAAAGACTGGACTCATCTTTTTTGTCATTTCAAATGATTTACCAAATTGACACTAATAGCTGAGCTGTCGAATGTACTAAATCAGCTATAAAGTTTGAACATGGTCAGTGTGTCATTTTTTTGTTAAATGAGACCAAATTCTCAAGCTTCCCATTCAATGCAAACCTGTCCAGCTGCTCTGAGCCTTTTCAATGGACCAGTCAACTAATGTGGTACAGAATAGATCTAAAAGTTAAGTATCTTTTCATTAAAATTAATGCCATTACCAACAGCAGTGTCTGTGTGATGGCGTTACTCAGGCATCCTGGAAATGGGATGGAGACTCTTGAGTCATTCAGTGGTCCCAGATATGGGCAGAAGCCCTGGAATATGCCAGCAAAAAATATATCTTATACACATGGGAACCCAGGGTGAGCTTTTTTCAGGGCGGCCTAGATTCCCAGCCTCACCGCTAGTGTTTTTCAGTCACACATATAAGGCACGTATCTGGTTCTACATTGACTTGTTTTGTTAGCATTCAGACAATCTATCAAGAAAAATGCACAATGTTTGTGGGTGGTACAGTTTGCTATTTTGCCGAGAGACAATGAAAGCATGATCACAAAGGAGACCTGCAGGCCTGATAATGACCACTGGCTAAGGAAAAGTCAGCAGGGCAGTAAGTAAACTCTCATGATAGCTGAGCCCAAATGGCCTACGTCTGATATCGGTATATTCCAGAGTACAAAGGTCTAGTAGTGGACCGTGGCTTTTGGTGCATGAAGGGTAACTGGGAGCTCGACATCACCAAGTCAAAGGACTTCTGCTGTAAGTGCAGAGCTACAAACACCTGAGGGACCACCAGAGTGGACTGGGCAGACAACACAGCGGTTCTAGACAAGAAAGGTCAGAGCAGATTCTACTTCCTGAGGAGACTCGGGTCTCTTAATGTGTGTGGCAGGCTGCTGTGCATGTTTTATCAGTCCACAGTGGCCAGTGCGCTTTTCCATGCTGTGGCCTGCTGGGGAACTGGCATCAGTACAGGCTGTGTCACAGCACCTGAACAATCTCATCAGGAAGGGTAGCTCCACTACAGGACTTACCCCAGACACACTGGAGGCTGTAGCATATAAGAAGATGCTGGTACAATTGGACAACATTAGGAACAATTCTGTTCATATGCTCCAAGGGGTGCTATCCTGGAGCATATTTAGCCACTTGCTTATTCCACCACAGTGGACTGAGCACCACTTTTTGGAATCATTCCTGCCTGCTGCCATCAGACCCTACAACATCTCCTCCCAACATGCCCCCACCCCCAGACATGTCAGGACATAACATGCCCATCTTGTACAATAGTCTGGTGCTAGAACCTCTAGCTAAGGCCTCACTCCCAGTTAAACCTACAGTGTGTGATGTACGTAGAGCTGGGTGGGGATCGGTTCCACTGGCTTTGGATAAACTGAATTGACAGTGCTGTCACTCCAGCTTCACAATCGCTTGTGGGATTGGAGTGCTGACATTTCAGGGACTCCCCATGCCTGCATTCCCACTTGCCTCTCCCTCCTACTTGTGCTGCCACAGCCATATCTGCCGGAGCTTGCACACTGCACTTCATATTGTACTCACCTAACTTTTAGCACTTAATATAGTCTCCCTCACTTTGACATATTTCATATCTCGGGGGTTTTTCCTTGCCACTGTCGCCTATGGCTTACTCACTGGGGGCTTTGGGTGGGGATGCTGTAAAGCACTCTGAGATGATTTAATGTTGTGATACTGCGCCATACAAAAATAAAGTTGCGGTCGTTGTTGTAGAACATCGAATATCACTGGATGCCTTTAATCTGTATGAGCCATTTGAGTCAGGCTTCAGAGCCCTTCACAGTACTGAAACCACACTCCTTAGGGTTTTCAATAAGCTCCTCATGGCTGCAGATTCTGGAGTGGCCAGCAATCCTCGTACTTTTTGATCTCAGCTGTACAACTGATACTGTCAAACACAAAATCCTTCTCTCACACCTTTCAGATATTGGTATTCCTGGCCCTGCTCTTTCCTGGTTTTCACCTTAGAGACTGTCAATATTATGTCTTGATCAAGACACACAGACCTACTACTGTTCTTACGCAGGGTGTTCCTCAAACATCAGTGTTAGGACCCATTCAATTTAATTATATGCTTCAATGAGATAGTGTCATTTGTCGTTAATTTCCATTGCTATGTTGATGACACAATTATATGTAAGTGTTGATGCTGTCACATCTATGCCTCCTGCCTTGTTAATGAACTGCCTTTGCGAAATGAAGCACTGGATGACCTCCAGTTGTTTTACAACCTGTGGAAATTGTGACAAAACTGAAATTCTTCTGGTTGGCTCAGGTCAGGTCAGGTTGAGGAACATATGCTGATAGAGTGAGTTGCCACACCCACCAAATGACTTCCTCTCAGCTCACTGGATGGCGTCCATGTCTCACAGCCATACAGCAGGACAGGGAGCACCTGGACTTCCATCCTCTTACAAAGATATTGGTAACACCACGCACCCCTTTACAGAGATTTCAGTTAATACATCACTTGTGATAATATAATCACTTATAGTGACAGTCTGGTTAGCCTGGAAATATTACAAAATAATATTAAATATTAGGTTAAATGAGTGGTACTGTAAATCAGCCAATTCTATTAGATTTAAAGGACTCAGGAGCCGCATAATAGCAGAGCTACATGGGCTTGTTTGTATCTTTTCACTTTCCTTGCTCACTTGCCTCAAATACAAAGTATTTCCACACAGCACTCCCTCCGCTTTCTTTGTCTGCCAGAGTCCGTAGCAGAGACCCTGCACTATCGTTAATAGGCGAACACCATGACCCCGGAATTATTCTGCATGTGGCTGTTTCTTGTTCCCGATGCGACACAGATCTGTCCAGCACATCCTCATGGTAACAAACTGGAGTGAATGAGACAAGTGACAAGAAGACAGAGGAGATGGGGCTATGTGCACTGTCACAGAGAACAAAGTGAGAAACAAAGAGTGAGAAAGTGCACATAGCCCCAGCTGTACTTTCTCACTCTTTGTTCTCTGTGACAGTGCACATAGCCCCAGCTGTACTGTCACGGAGAACAAAGAGTGAAAAAGTACAGCTGGGGCTATGTGCACTGTCACAGAGAACAGAGTGAGAAAGTACAGCTGGGGCTATGTGCACTGTCACAGAGAACAGAGTGAGAAAGTACAGCTGGGGATATGTGCACTGTCACAGAGAACCAAGAGTGAGAAAGTACAGCTGGTAGCAATACTGTGGTAAATGTTGCAACACTTTCAAGTATTCAGTATCTATGTATTGAAAAATCAATATTTTTGACAACACTGTTCACAAGAATAACTGCATTGAGCATCAGTTGTGAGCTTGTCATTAGTCTTTCAATGTCAGATTTCCTAGATGTGTTTGTGCTTGGCTTAAAAAGTATGCAGTAATATTTTGGGTGGTTTGGAAGCAAAGAAAAATCGAGAGACCCACCTGCAAAAAACAAAAACTTTATTGAGGAGAACACTGTCCCATAGCCACGCTGATGGGAAGGATATTGCAGAGCTTGTTTGCTTTGGAGATGATCTCACATTTCACATGACGGTGGCTCATGTGTGAACTGTGGCTAAAACACATTCAGCTGGATGCATAGACTTCAGATGAAGTTGCACAGTGTTTCAATGAGACGCGGAGCTGACTTTTACAAAACCCATAAAAGCAGCACACTTTACCGACGGTAAAAGTGGGGTTCATCAGTCCAAGACGAAAGTTAACAAAACAGATGAGGCTCAGCTGAATACCTTATTTAAAAAGGTCCTGAGAAAGGAACGAATTTATAAGGTGAAAATATTTTTGTTTTTATATGTTCTTAAACATACTTTAAAACATGTTTTCTTCCCCACAAAATTACTGTATAATAGCATGGATTGTTTTTCTGAAGCAACATCGCAACCAAGTTAGGAATTAACATATTAAGTATTAACATATTAAAGGGAATGGGCTTGCCCTCAACCAGAGAGCAGCAGAAAAAGCAAGGAAGACACTTGCTGCATTCCGATTGGCTGAGCATGGCCTCCTTCAGCGTCACGTGACGTCCTCGGTATGAACAGCTGGCTCTCAATAAAGACTTGTCCTCAGCCAAGACTGATGCACTACAATGTTCCCCGTCTCATCTGGTGAAGAGTAAAAGTCAGCCTGCACAGGACACTAGAAGCTGGCTCCAATTTCTGTTCTTTTCTCTGCACATTTTCTCAGGGAATGTCTTTTTTTGGTTTTGGGACAAAGTTATTAGACATAAATAATGTTAAAATTGTGCTTTTGCACAAGAAGAGGATATTATTGTTCAATTTTACTTTTGTGGAGTTCAAGGAAAGAAGATTGTGAAACAATGAGGTGTAACTTCCAGAGTCTACCACCAGGTGGCAGTCCAGTAGAAGAACGCAGGCTCAGTCAGCACGAGCTCCTAAGCAGTGTCTCTGGCGGGCTAACACTGGCCATGTCAGAAGTTGAGTTTGGTGACTGGACGCTCCCTGCTGCACGTCTCGGCTGCCGGGCTGGTGACACGCTTGCGGTTGCGCTTCATCTTCGACAGATCCTTGTCAAACACTTCGCCTGAGCGCAGTGCCGACACCAGGTCATCGAATTCACCATCCTCCTCGCCGTTCTCCTTCGCCTTGCGGGCTTTGCGCTCCTTCTCACGCTGCTCCTTTAACTGGTGGAAATAGGACAAAACAAAACCAGTTTAATCCAGAGCTGTCCCACACCTGTGAGTAACCGGGGCGGCTCATGCAGCAGGTCTGCAGGACGCATAAAAATGAAGGTGAGAGGGGCTGCCTGTTATGCTATGCTGTGGCTCCATTGGCTCAGTGGGTTAATACTGCAGCCTCCCACAGGGGGCGCCATCCGCATCCTGGACACAGGTGTCCTACAGGTATCCCAGTTCCTTCTCAAAGCCCAAAGCACATGAGGCGAAGTGAACTGGTGTCTGTGAATTAGCCATAGTGTCTGTCTGTCTGTCTGTGTCTGTCTATGTCTGTCTGTCTGTCTGTGTCGCTCTGCTTGCATCCCATCATCCCATCCTCAGTGTCCCCTTCTCCCTGGGCCCTGGGCTCCACACAGCCCTGTACTTGGTAGGGACTTAGGTGGATGTTTCCCATTTCTAAGTGATACCATCTGATGAAGAGCACTGTCCAAGTCAGCTGAGAAGAAAATGCTTGTTAGTGTTCCTAAAACTTTCGTCATACAGTAGTACCACCATGTTCCTGTCCCTTTTTCGGGTGATAAGTGAAGGCCCTGAGCTGTAACCCTTAACTGATTTACTCAGCTATTTTCATACGTCTAATAAACTGCAGGTCCTTGGCTGGCATACAGAGGTTAGATGATGGAAAACAAAAGTCTTGTGTCTTTCTAAGAGACAACTGTTCATTGTTCTGCTGCATTGAACAACTTTGTCAAGAAACTAGAAACAAGAAAAAGGTGCTAAATGGCCACTGAACTTCAGGATCTGCACGGGTCCCAGTTTCCTGCATCTCAGTGAAAAACATCTTGATAAGAGCATTATAGATCTCTGGATCTCCTTAGAAATGCGGAAATGCATTATTCTGGCTCTTTAGACAGCCTGTGCATCTGGAGGTAGAACTGGAAGGAATGTGGACATTTTTATAGTGAAACTGGAAACCTTTGAGCCGGATCACATGCATGTACCCATGAACTGAGCGCCCCTGCCCCCCCCGCTGGCTTGCCTGGGCCTCCATGCGTGCTCGCCGCTCCTCCTCCTCCTTGCGACGCCGCATGTTCTCATTCTCCTGTTTGGCTTCGACAAAGGACTGCAGGAACTGGTCAAAGATGCCGAAGAACTCGTCTGGCTGCACCTTTCCGCCGTCCTCACCGAAGTGCCTCAGAGCCCTTTGGAACTGCCCCCACGTGAAATGGAAGGCATTTAAGCAGCAGCACGGGCCGTGGCTCTGCGGTGATGCCCCATACTGGGCGTAATGAAGCGCCAGTCTGCGCTATCAACCAGGTCACGAACAGCGCCCCCCTCAGCATGCACCCAGGCCTAAAGGGTAGGCTCGGTTTGTGGAGTTATAGGCATCTGTCTTCCAAGCTCAGTTAAAATGTTATAAATAAATAAGGAGAAAAAAGCCTTATGTGGGAAGAGCTCAGATAACAGCTGTCACTTCTCTCATGAGATTGTGGCCCGAAACAAACTTTCTGGTATCACCAGTTCTACCGACACTCCTGTCATGCCATTTCAAGGTGACACGGCATCGGAGGTATAACCAGTAATTAAAACCGGCTTTGGGTAACTGGCTTACGGTAACAGGACACTGTCCGCTGCACTTGTTTGCTGGATAGCTTTCAGTTTGTAAGCAAGGAACAGAGCCTGATGTGTGTCACCCATTGCTTAAGTGCTGAAAGAGACCACTGGGGCCTGAAGCTGTTTCCACTTCACACTCACCAAGTCTTTGGCTTCCTGAAGGGAGTCCTCCACATCAGAGAAGCTGAAGCTGGCCACCGTCACAAACTGGCTCACCACCGACACAAACTTGTCCCCCGGCGCAGGCGGCAGTTTCCTTTGGAACTCCAGCTCCTATCAGACAGGAAATTAAACAAACTTTCTATGAAACCCAGTTGTACAAGGAGACAGCTACACCCCCATTTTCAGGCCATTATCTTCTGCCTACAAGCAAACTGCTGTGCATCTAACCGAGAGCAACTGCAGTCCTTCAAGGGCTATTGTAGGTACATTCTGACAGGCAGCTAATGCTACTGTGTGACATTAACTGCAGCATCTTGCTATGAAAAAAACCATGAAAATCAACCGAGCTAATCCAAAAACCTGCACACCCTGCAGACCTCAGGTACTGAAACCGCCCTCCCCGATCCAGGTAACTGTTATCCCAAGAGCAGAACTGACCCTGCTCCTCTCATTCCTTTGAAATACTTCACACTTCACACTGACTATTAAACTTCTGGCTCATCTCTGGTCACAGTGTCTGTAAAATGGCCAGTCCTGCTCGCTTCTGCATCTGATGCTTCTACACAACAGAAGTGTACCTCTTTTGGTATGACGACGGTTGCTGGCTGACCAGATGAGATGGAGTCATTTCATTCTTACTTGCTGCCTGAGTCGGTGGTTACTACCTGTACGTCTCTCTGCCCCCTGTCGTAGCCATACCTATACCCCCCCCAAGCAGTATACTCACACTCTCTACGTTTTTCAGGCCGCTACGCAGATTGTTGATTTCTTTATCCAGTTCAGTCATGCTGGAATAGATTGAGAACAGCATTACATTGTTTGCTTGGCATAATGCTCTTATCAAAATGGAGCTGCGTATCCCATAAACGAACCACCTTCAAACAGCTGAGTAATTACAGACACACTTCATTGCCAGGAAAAGCAGGGGCTTTCTGAAATCTGACCATCCATCTTCTGAGCACAGACTCTGCCCCCAGCCCCAAGCAGGCACCCGAGTGACAGCAGCTGGCTTTGTGATAAGGGCCAGGGGGCCAGTGAGATGACTGAAGTAGGAACAGCAGCTTTTCTTCGCTGGACCAGGGGCACCTTTGTGGGGTTCAGTTTCAGGTGAGGCTCTCTCTCCATTGCAAAGGCAGGAGAGCAAATAAAACTGCATGATGTTCTGTGATTGATGTTCTGTCTTCTGTACTCAGCTTAGGTTCAGTAGGCTACCATCTACTAGGAGAAGGAGGCTGGTCCTAGCCAGATTCCAAGATCAGGCTGTTTCTAATAAGACAGTTTGTGTGAAGAACCTGTAGACTTGGGTGCAACATGCGATTCTAATGTGATGTGAGAGACCTTCCGCGACAAGACCCTGAAGGTAGCTGAAGGTTGTGTTGGTGTTGCCAGTGTTATGAGAGAGAAGTTTCATCTTGCAGGGCACCCTGGATATTACTGGATATACACAGCTTGATGGCAACTCCAGTCTGTATTGGAAACAGTGAAGGCTGTGAGGGCCCTGATGGCAGATAAAGAAGTGTCTGTTAGAGGAATCTGTCAGCAAGTGGAACAACATCTATTGTCTAGAGAACCACGTCTTGCATACGAAGGAATTGAAGCATTACACACATCTGAATCTGTTCCTTGGAGAGTCCTAGTCAAGAGTGCGTGATGGAACGGTCCTTACAGATGACACTGCAGTTGTGACCCGCTGACCCAGTTCCTTTGAGTATTTATTTAAAGCTGATCCTCCAACTAGGATATTGGCCACTCTGGGCCCACAGTGCTTGAGGCTGATCTTCCAATTTGCTGTGAACCACCCAATCTCACTAAGATTGCACGGGTGGTGAACCAGCTGAGGGTAGGATATGCTGTGGGGATCTGTGGTATCCAGGGTGACTTTCTCCAGGCTGTCATTAGGTTGTCCTCCTGGCATTGCAAGCAATATTTGCTTCCATTTGGGAGACGGACGTCATACCAATTACTGACAAATGGAACATGTTGTCCTTATCTGGAAAGGGAACAGTAATCGCCTGGATTGTGGCAACTACAGGGGGATAATACAGGTCTCAGTGCCAGGTAAGGTCCTTGCTAGGGTCATCTTCAACAGGATCTGTGATCACTCGTTTGCCTAGCAGCGACCGGATCAGTCTGGTTTCATACCTAAGAAGTCTACCATCGACCGTATCCTGGCACTGAGGGTTCTCTTCAAGCACAAGTGCAAATATCAGCAGGGTTTCATTGCAGCCTTTGTCAATTTTCTTAACATGTTTCACTCAGTTGATTGTACTGTCCTGTGAGACTTTGTGAGATCCTCCTGAAGTTGCTGGATGTCATGGCCGGCTTGTATACTGCTACTGTGAGTGCTGTGCAGAATGGAGGCAGAACCTCTGCATTCTTCCCAGTTGATTCTTTGTCTGGGGCATGTTTTTGCTCCTACTCTGTTCAATGCTTGCATGGACTGGGTGTTGGGCAGGACTGAGGGGCTCAGTGCCGGTGGAGCATCTTTTGGTGAAGAGAGATTCACCGATCTTGATTTTGCCTGTGATCTTTGCAACGGAGGCTCTGACTGGGGCTCTGAGTGAGGAGTCTGAGTGTCTGGGCTTGCGAGGGACCTGGATAAAAACCAAGATCCAGGCCTTTCATGACCTCTTGGGCACAGCCACCAACAGTATGTCTGTCTGCGGCGAGATTGTCGACTGCGTTGAGAGGATCACTTACCTTGACAGCCACATTCAGGTCTCTGGTGACTCTTCCTATGCAGTCATTAGATGTAGTGCGAGAGCATGGGGGGTCATGAGGTTGATGGAAAGGGGTGTGCGGCACTCCCAATATCTACTTAACAGGACAAAGTCTTTAGAGTCTTGGTGCTCCCTGTTTTGCTGTACGACAAGGATACTATCCAGTGAGCTGAGAAGACGGGACTCCTATGCTATTGTGTCTCTTCGAAGAATCCTTAGGTACCGCGGGTTTGACTTCATGTTGAACAATGGTTGGTTGCTCATGGAGTCCCAAATGAAGCACATTGCTTGCATTGTGAGGGAACATCAGCTACGGCGCTACGGCCATGAGGCGCGTTTCCCTGCGATTGATCTGGCTCACAGGATCCTCATTGATAAGGACCCAAGTGGCTAGATCAGGTGGCAGATAGATGGCCATTTTTGAAGGGTGGGATTGGATCACATGTTGGCCTGGGGGGGTCACCAACTGCGATTCGGAGGTGTTTCGTCACGTGCTGGGTGCGGTAACGTGCTGTACAAGTACATGCTCCCCAACCTGACCTGACCTGTTCTGTGATTCCTCACAGCAAGGAATACTATCCGAACAGCTTCCGCATAACTGGTTCCCAAATAAGACCATAAACCAGTCTGGCCACCCCAGCAGTGCCACAGAGAGTGAGAATAAGGCTCATCTCTTGACGACTGCCTACATGATGACATCATGCTATCGGAGCAGGAGCTCGGCACTGAATGTAAGCATGCACAGTCAGAGCTTTGTTCATGACATGCAAGCACCCACCCACCCCCACCGCTTTGGCTCATTGAGACGGGATCAGCTGACACTGTGATGACCTAATGAACACGACAAACAAACGCTATTCATTAAAGATAGGTATAAGATATCCTGCTGCATAGCAAAATCACTATGCATGTAATCAGACTCTGCTGCTTAACCTCACATTCAAAACAGGCGATACTACATCTGGCTAAATCTGGCAACTCTAACACATTTAATCTAGTACCACTAGCAGCCTTCGTAACTAAACCAGTCTGCCCTGACTTCCAGCAACAATGAGCCAACCCGCCTGCACTAAGGGAGCATGTCCAACACTCATGTATCTTAGAATTTTCCACTTCATTTTAACACCGAATGACACTGGACTTTATGACCTGATGATGAAGCATCTGCACAGTCACAGTCTGAACAGGTGTTACTCAGAGGATAAATGACTGTTTCTGAATAAAAGCACCAAGGTAAGTGTGAGGAGAATAAAGGTATCATTCCAAAGGTATTATTGTACTTGCCTACAAGTCACTAAGGAGGCTTAGATGTCAAGCTCCATACCTGACTTTGGCAGCTTGTCCCACGGCCTGGATGTCCTCCTGGAAGAGCATCACCTTGGGGTACTTCTTCTCCAGGATGGTAATCAGGTAGTGCAGCAGAGTGACAGTCCTGTGAAATGCAAGTATGTTAGCATCAGATCAGACACACTTCATAGAGGAACGTGACTATCAGGAGTACCAAACTTTGGTACTTTTGTGTTATCAACCAAAATTCTCCAATCCAATCGACTGAGAAATTAACTAATCTTAACCTTTAGGTGCTAAATTTCCATACCCAAACAGTAAATCTCAGCGTCTGTGAGCTAATAAGCATGCAGCATATTCGTGTAAAGATATAAAGTCCCTGGTGATTGGCTATCTAATGTAACATTACAGAAACAGCTTATAGAGGAGAAACATATAACCAAAGACAAACTCATGAAGTGGTTTGCGTACATGTTGTTGTTTTTGTTTGTCGCCTAGTGTAAAAAATGCCTTAGACATTAAAAGAGCAGCTCCACAGGGTTCTAGACTGCATCCATTTAGTCACATTTTGCGACCATTTTGAGTAAGACCATCGGAGCTCAATCTGATTCAGTTCCTCGGAGGCAGTACTGAGGAGGTGCTTACAGCAACTATTAGCTGACTGCTTGACCACAAGCACCGGCGCTAACATGGAAGTACAGAAAGAGAGACAGAGCAGACTGGATTATTTTGCACTCCAGTAAGATCGGATGCCTCTTTGCTACCGTCTTCATATATATGCAGGCAGTGAAGTGTAGCACTGCTTCTTAGTGGATTAACATAGTGGAATAACATCATTTTTTATTCTGTGGAAAATCAAAGATCGATCTGCTGGCCAGATTTATTTATGAATTATAAACATTTTGCGGGTTTTGTAAGTAAAATATAAATAAAAGGCCCCATTGTGATTGCGATCGCTCCTACCAGTAACTAATCAATAACTAACACAACAACTTGTTCAAATAAATAAAATAATAACAAATAAAAATTTGTATTGGAATGTTTAACGTATTCTTGTTGTTGTTAAAGTTGAATATAAAACATATAGGTATCCGGAAAAGTATTGTTCCAGAACCAGTACTGAAATTAAGGCATCTTTCAGGTATCGAAAAATTTTGAACCATGCACAGGGCTAAACATGACTGCAGGTTTTACTTTACGCATGTTACAGTAGCGTCAGGACAGGCACACTTCATGGAGATGTGAGGCTATCGTGACTGCAGGCTTTACTTGTCAATGCTGGACTTGGTATCGGCAATCTTGTTGAGCGAGGACATCCTGAAGCCGTAGGCGTTGCCCCTCTGGCCTTTGTTCATGTAGTTCCCAAAGGCAAGGACCACCTCCAGAAGCTGCTTCAGGTTCCGGCTGTGCAGGACCTCTTTGGAGGCCTTGCTCAGAGCTGGGCAGAAATATTGCATCATGACTTGTATCATTCTGGGCCAAATGGCATCACCTCGGAAGCATTGATTCCCTACTCGCCATATGAACATTAGCTTGTGGACTACAACTCCTGATTTCCAAGCAATCAGGTAGTGAATGTAATTACAAACATCTCCCACCATATTTATATATATATATATTTTTTTTTTCTCTTTTTTTCCTTTTTTTTATATATATATTTGATTTCATGAAAAGGCTGGAACGTTTCTGCAAATATTTCCATACTATCAGTTAAAAATTTGGTTTAATTCTTATTGAATGTTAATTTCTTCATAGCAAACCACAGTCCCAATATTATTAGTGATGAAAACGATATCATAGACATATTTTCCAGGAGTATAACCTAATCGCTTCCATTAAGCAGGTGGGAACAGCCTTTTGAATATGTGACATACGAAATAAACACTTTTTATTGGATGAAACTTGACATTCACAAAGGAAGAGCTTTGGTGCTTGGTTGGTTTTCTCTGGGCATACAGCAGTGCCCGTGGTCCTCCGCATGAGCAACCAGTACCTTCCACTTTGGGTTTGATTTCGGCGATTCGCTCTGCAAACTTCTTCTTGAAGTAGAGTGCCTGGAGCCTCTGCTGGTAGTGGTTGATCCTAGGAGAAGGAACATGAGTTACAAAAGCCTGGCGTTTCATTTGACAGATTCACCATGCTAAATCTTCCAAACCAACACCAATGAGGACCGACTGTGTCAGACCATGCTGCGCAGAGTCACCGACTCCCACCAACTCTCCCTGACATTCGGAGATTCTCGCTGACTCTCACCAACAGCCAAAACTCTACATGCTGTGTTTGTGGTTCAACACTTAATTGTCTAATATTCCTTTCTCCAGAGGCTGGCAGGCATATCTGCAAGGCGTTTTTCCCCTCTATGTGACCAGTGATGAGAGCACAATGCCTGTACATGCCATGGCAGAACCTCTGACAGGACGCCCAGGAGTCCTGGCACCTTCACAGAGCAGCACCTACTCAGCCGGTCGAAAGCCTGAGGGAGAAGGTGTCCGAAAACACCTCAGCACACTCCACTCCCCCACTCCCCACGGCCATGAAACAGGAGCGGCCTGCTTCTGCAGAGATCCGGACGTCCTGAAGCACGGTGTCCTGCACTGACCAGAGCACATCGCACTCCAGCCGAATCTGGGCCACAGACACGTGGCGTCCTGATTAAGTCTCAGGTGGTACTTCTGGGTCGCTGACGCAGCAAAGCCCAGCCTGCTCATCCAGGAGGTACAAAGTGGAACAAGTCTTTCCCCATGTCATAGTCAGAGGAGCCATCAGAGATTCTGGGCCCCATGACAGCATCATATTGGGCCCCCAACCCAGACCAATCTTATTATGTTCCAAGTTTTTCAGGGCCCTTACAGTGGCCCCCGCTTAGAGTTTCCTTACTGCATTTGTTATGAACAATTTGTGTGCACACATCCTGCTTTTACAAAATTTTCCTGGGGTGGTGCTGTTTTCCCAAGGGGGCACACCCAGGTTGGGCACTGATGCAGGGTTCTGACATGCTCACACTTCACTTTAAAAGAAGACCACTTAGTGTAACATTAGGCAGACCGCGGCCTAATATCGGGTGACAACGGAACAGGATGGACATGTCTGTGAGGACGTGTCGCACATTCAGACCAGCATTTCTGACCCACAAACACTCACATGGCTACAGGAACCCAAGACCTGCCATCTGGCATCTGCCGCTGTGTGAGGACCCACCTGCTCATCTCATAGAAGAAGCGGTCTGCTTTAGCCATACGGTCCAGCTCATGCTTGTGCTCCTCCAGGAGGTCAACGTCACTTTTCTCAGGGACAAACTTCAGGAGCTGAGAAGTTGAAAGCATTTGCCAGCCTAGGTTAGGCTTTAATACTCAGAACACAGTGCAGTTCATGCTCTTTACAATGTGCAGTGTCAGCGGTCAGACACAGACGCTGCCCGACAAAGGCTAACTGCAGTACAGGAAGCTAGTGGCAGAGATTCCTCAGCTGCCATCTGCTTGATCTCCTAGGCTCACCCACACGGTCAGCAGAAAGATGCAGGGACATGGACAGAGGACAGAGACAGAGAACTGGGGAAAATGACAGGGGACAGAGACAAAGGACAGGGGACAGAGGTGCTCCCACACAGACAGGAGAAAGCTGGAACTGTTTCAGTCTGGACAACGATGGACTTTGCAGCCAGCAAGTAAAATAAGCTCAAAGCAACCCACCTGTTCTAACATATCTTTGGGCAGGTCTTCCTGCTCATCCATAGTCAGGATGGCCCTCTTTATCTCGTCATTGGACAGCTTCAGCCTGGAAGGGAAATGCAGGAATATCGTCCTGTGATTTGCGTATCACACAGTCTAATGTACCTCCGATTCCCATGCCGGCAAGAACACCAGGCACACTTTCTGCATGGCTGATTCTCACTGCCAGAGCAGTTACTTTGTTGGCAGGGTGAATGGTTTGATACACAATGGCTGTAAAATTTTAATGTATGCAAATGTTTCAATAATAAGCAATATTATAATGTCAGCTTGGCATCAATGAAATGTACAACGGATATAAACATTCTATTAAACTTGCATAACTTGTATGATGTATATAGAAAATTGCAGGATGAAAGAAGTTTCCCCTGAAGAGATGCAGTATGAGTAAATGGGATTTTCCCTGTGGCGTTTGAGCAATGAAGTGGCATATTTATACATTTTTGGGTCAGCCCCCCCAAGAAGAAACGAGGGGGCCAGGTGGCTTCCATTCCCGGCCCCCACTCTCTGTCTGCCATAGTGTGGACAGAAATGCCAGGTGACCCAGACCAACGCAGAAGATGCCACATATTTGGGAGGAAAAAAGCCCCCCAGCCTGTAACTGAAAGCACGGTGGGTAGGACTGTGCCCAGAATGCCCGGATTTTGGCCCCCTGCTTCCAGGCGGTCGGCAGCGGCGCCACGGCCCCCCCATCTCTGCTAGAGCACCCCCCCACACTTCAAAGCCGCCGGTGACACGACCCTCAGGTGGAGCACAGCGCTCCACTTACAAGCTTCGCTTTTCAATGACAAATATCACTTTACGCACACAGCCTACATCTGGGTTGTCTTGGTGATGCCTGAATAAGAAGCAGCTTGAAAGAATAAGTGCTTCTCTGCAAAAATATGCATGGCTGTGTGATGCCAAGCCAGGCTTAGCTTCTCAGCAAGCGCCATACAGAGAATGTTCTGGAGCTGCGGATGACTGCGTACCTAGGATCCCATTAGTCATGTAGTTTTGAAACATTACACGGCTTCAGAAAGTCATCCCAAAGGCAAGAATCCACTCTGTGATAATGTGGGTCCTTCTTTGCATGCTGACTGACTATTGATTACTGACACTACATAAAAAGAACTCCTGTCTCTCTTGTGTTTTTTTTTCAGGGGCAAGACCCTGGATGAACAGGAGGGATCACTCTTGTTTCTTCCGAAAAACATTTTAACAACGTTCTGCATACCCACACTTTTACAATATGGAAGACCTCTCTAGTAACTGACTAAGAATTGTTGATCAGCGGTTCATTCACCACAAAAGACATCTCCCTAATGTTTCCAAATACATTACAACAATGTAACACAGGACTGAAAAGTAACCATCACCAAGTGTAGCGATTCTTTTGTTCCCACTGTAACCATAAAAAGTGAATGAAGTCAGAATAAAAATGATTCCATAAAAATGGTAAAATGTCACTAATGGAAAAGACAGACATCTGTCCACTGGAATAAGATCCCAAGAAGACAATGAAAGATCACAGGGAATGTGTGGGAATGCGGGGTAATGATTTAGGGGAATGATGCAGGAAAATGTGGGGAAATGCATGGGAACCCCGAGCGGCGAGTTTAATGTGGCAGCCTCACCGCGACAGGAGGATGTTGCAGTTCTGGGCTCGACGACCATCGATGACAGACAGCTCCTTAACCTTTTTAGAGCTTACAGAATCTTCCTCATTCTCTTTCTGAATAAGGGTGAAACATACATTCTTAGCAACGTTCCCGATTGCATTAGAATATTAAACTGGATTAAAGGGATCAAAATTGATCCACAGTGGAATGTTAGCATGAGAGCAAAGACATGTTTACGATGTGGAAAAAAAATACATTTTTATATAGTATTTTGCAGACCTAAGTAAGTGAATTATAAAAAACATAAAAAGACACATTTTACATATAAAGGCTAAAAACTATATGTGGAATGACAGGAACGGTGAATGTATCAGGCTTAAAACACGCAACATAACTAAACAACATGCACTTTCTCCCAAATCGGAAATGTCTGGGTGTCGTCATTCTAGACAGGTTATTAAAGCCTGACAGTCACCAATCTGTGTTATTACAGAGAAGCAAGTCAACAGTGCATAACGTGCCATGATGTGCCAAATAAGCCCATCATTGACACAGTACAAAGGCAGGCAGTGACACTGTTTTTCTATCATAAAATATACAAAATACATACTGGACTAGAACAGCTGTAGAGCCCTTAAAGCAGTGTTTCTCACCCCAGTTCTGGGGGTGCGGGGAGCCAGGATGGAACAGAAATGCGGACTCTGGGGTCTCTAAGGACCGGCGTGAGAAACACTGCTTTAAAGCAACAGTGATGTTTCAAATCAAAGGACAATGCTAATGGACAATGCTGTGATCGAGGGACTCACCTGCCTGCTGTTACTGACCACAAAGAAGTCCTAAAAGGCAGGCAGAAAGCAGGGAAGAGGCTACAGAAGTTAGAACGGGTGAAATCCGCCACATCAGAGCAGTAAGCCATGAGTCAGCAATGCATTGTGGGAAAACATGGAAGCAACTGAACATTCTAAGTGCCTCACATATATAAAAACAAATCAATTAGAAACACACAAATAAAAGCAAATTCTATAATACACATAACCATGATATTTTTAAACTTTGTAATAAATCAGGTTCATATATTCCTCAAATACACAAAAGCAACACACAAGAATAAGTCTATTAAAAGGCAAGACATTTTTGATGGAGAACAATTTTGCACCAAATTTCATTCTGCTATAATTTAAAAAACATTATTGACAGATTATTGGTGGTAATGAAAGTGTTACGTCACTGACACACCTTTGAGAAACATTTCAGTGATTATTCAAGTTGTGCTTTTTCTGGGAATAGGATTCTGCAGTTATTAGTTGTGCTTTTGCAGGTCTATGAATACCATGCTATTCACATGCATGTCTCCATGGTGACAACAGCTTCACGGCACATGCACAACAGTCAATAGTAGCATCAAATGACACATATGTCAGAGAACTACAGAGAAGATGCCACACATTCATATAAAGGGATGGCCAATGCACATCACCTGCTGCCGCTGATAGGCTGAGAAGGTCTTCTCAATGTCATCCAGGTCTAGGATCTTAAAAACCTTGACATCATCAACCTCAGCCCAAACTGTTCCCTCGAGTTTATCCTGGGGGGGGGCAGATTTCCAAAGGTGAGACTTGTAGGTGAGAGCCTCGTTTCCTCTAATAATGGCAGCATTCGTTCTATTTATGTCTGGACCTGGGGTCAAGCCCCACCCACCTCAGAAAGTTTGGCCCAGTTGAAGGACTTGAGTGGGTTGGATGGCTGGGGGATGTTCTTCTTCTTAAGGGCAGGCCTCATAGGAGCTCCTGGTGGAGGAGGGGCCCCAAAGAGAGGAGGGCATCCAGGAGGAGGTGGGGGACCACCTGGAGGAGGTGGTGGTGGTGGTGGAGGTGGGCCACCGCAGGGTGGAGGCAGAAGTGGGGGGGGCATGCACCCTGGTGTAGGTGTAAGTGGGGGTGGTGGCAAAGGGGCCCCAGGTGGACCTCGAATGACGGGAGGGCCTCCAGGGATAGCAGCTTGCTGTCTCTGCCAGTAAGAGACAGACAGGTGAGACGGGGCTCGTGTTGGACCCAAAGTGACCTCTGAACTGTACAAATGTCATATAAGAGACTATTTAAATCAGACTATTGAGACAACAGACAGGTCATTAGCACCCACAGGAAGGAGAAATCACCCCCCTCCCTTTGTGGATGTGTGGGAGACATACCAAGCTGAGCTCCTGCAGCTGGAAGGAGAGCTGCGACACCTGCTGCTTGACGGCTCGATGCTCAGCAGTCTCCCTCTCCAGCTTCTCCTTCATCTTGTTGAGCGTCTGCATCATGTCCTCTTTCTCCTGGGTCTTGGCATCACACTCGCGCTCCTTTTTCTCCAGCTTCAGCTGCAACTCCTGGTGCTCTGTGGCGTCAGAGGTAACAGGAGACACCCGGCAGCATTTCGGCAGGGTTACTGCGATGTAAAGCCCTGTAGCTGGGCCACCTTGGCTGGTGCATGCGCAAAGCTGCTCTGGCCATTAGCTGCATAGAAACTTAACAAGAAGATTCAGAACACTACCGTGTTGCTAGCTTGATAGTTTAAAGACAAAACAAGGTGAAATGTCACAATATGTAAATTCTTAAAGCAATAATATGCTTTCGTGTTTCAAAATTTCAACTGATGTGTTTAAAATCCATGGTATAACCCATGGACAAGCAAGCAGACAGACAGGCAGGAAGACAGACAGACACAGAGAGGCAGACAGAAAGACAGACAGGCAGGATGACAGACAGCCAGACACACAAAGACAGACAGGCAGGCTGACAGACAGCCAGACACACAAAGACAGACAGGCAGGCAGGCTGACAGCCAGACACACAAAGACAGACAGGCAGGGAGATGGAAAGACAGACACAGACAGGCACAAAGGCATCGCTGCCCTTTACCTTTCCGCATTTTTTCAGCTTGTTCTTTCCACTGCTTCACCTCATTTTCGTTGACCAGCCTGTATGAGAAACAAGGCAAAATAAGTATTTATCTTAACCAAAATATGGCATTTGGGAAATGATCCTGTCCTACATTGACCCCCAAGTCATTCCCATTACTGATCACTTGTTTTTCAAATGCCCTGAAGCACAGACTGAAGTCTTTGCAATATGCTACATTTCATGGATCCTTCAATGATCAAAGCTGGAACTGGGCAGCCTATAACCAGCATAACTGAGCTGGAGGCCATTGATAAGCTAAAAAAAAATAGGCCCAGAGAAACTCAAGGTAGATCATGTGGCAAGCAGAAGAAAAAGACCAGACAAGAAAGAAAACAAATAGCATTTAAGTATTCCTCCCAGTTTAGTAACACATCTAAAATAAAAACAGTTTATTTCTCTTGGGAGAAGCCCACGAATGGCCAAGCAATCGGAACAGAATCTGGGAAAAGACAGAGAATAGAAGGGCAGAGAATAGAAGGGCAGAGAATAGACTTTCCCTGCTTACATGCGAACCACATTTTTGACATTGAAGTTCTCCAGCGGTGTGGCGTCAGGGTCGTGACCTTTGTCACTCTGCAGCACCATCTGCTGTACGATTCGATCCAGGAGCAGCCAGTATTGCACTGTGTTCCCGCTCCTCTTATCTAGGGAGAGAGCAGGTCTCTGCGTGAGCTTGCTTATCATAAAACTGACAGACACGTCGCTCGTTTAATGAGCGACCCCGCCCCCGCCCCCCCCCCCCCCCACCCCACCAGAAAAACAAGAGGCGAACAGCGCCAGTAGAACGGAGAGAAAAAACCAAAAAAAAACAAATGAACGCGAAA
>JAODKE010000041.1:668268-688896 GCA_026779605.1 Mormyrus hasselquistii
TGCTGCACCGAGGAAAGGGGGCAAAAAAAAATATCTTTTTCTATAAATATTCATACTAATTCTGGGCTGGGGAAACTGCTTTGGATAAAACTTGCTTCTAAAACACTTTAATGAGCCCCCCCCCCCCCCCCCCCCCCCACAGGGAAACGAAAAGGATTAATGAGAATTTTGGGGACCATGAAACAAAAAAGCAAGATCAGACTTAGACACTATTTCTGCCAACAGCAGTAAAACAAAGATGCAACAGTGCTGACTTACGAGGCATGAGGAGACAGTGGTGGAGCACAGAGAGGAGGTGTGGGTACGCGTCCGTGTGGCTCAGCTTCTTACGGATGAGGTCAAACACTTGGGTCGCACTCTTAGTGTCTATATGTACCTGAAACCATCAGACAGCAGCCAGGTCAGGGCGCTGTCATCGAGGGCAATGAGAACGGCCTTGATTTTTGAATGTTCTGCAATCAGGAGGAACTTACAGATTCAAAAGGCTTGGACAAGGTCAGCTCATCGTCATTTCTCAACATCTCAAAGAAGTCCAAATGCCTGGAAGAAAAATGAGCTCTGGTCAGCCGAACAACCCCAAGGATGTTCACCCTACCAAGGTCTGGATACAAAGAGTAACAATGGGACTTACCTGTCTAACGTGGAATTTTCATGGGAGCGCAATTTATCTATGACAGGTTGGATACCCAGCATGAGGAATTCATACCGTAGGTGGACACGGAACTCCAAGTTTGCCTGAGGTCAGAGGTCGAAGTGTCAGTGTCATCGGGGCCAAAAAGCAGCCACGAGTGTGTGGCACAGCACTCACCTCCCCAGCCCCTTGGCTGAGCACCGCGTTGATGAAGGACATGATGGCCGTCTTCAGGTTCACCTCATCTCGGTATCGCCCTGTGCTCCTGTCCAGGTCATTTATCAAGGTCTGTAAAGAAACACCATTATGATGTCGCTCATTACAGCACTGAGCACCACTGGTCGCTACACCAAGTCTTCACCTTCGAGCTTTTAGCATGACATTAACAGCACCGAAAAATAAAAAAAGGTGTCTTCTGACCCAGAGGATAAAAATTATTCAAAATATCATTAAGCTTATAGCTGTATCTCTTCGTGGCAGGGAAACAAACCTGGAAACGTGTCCTCTCGCAGGCAAACTTCTGGTAGTGCAGCATGGCCTGCAGGACCTTCCTGTGTCCTCCAGGGACCAGGCAGACAGCACCCATGATCTCCAGCACGGCTACCTTGGTCTTGATGTTCTCTGTGCTCAGGCTTTGGGCGATGATGTTGATGCTCTCGGAGTGCGCCAGCACGTGGGCTCGGCCCTGCGAGTTGTTCATCAGGGCTTTGATGCATCCGATCAGTGAGGTATGGATCTGTGACTCTGTGGTCTCATAGTCCATGCTCTTCAGGAAGTTCAGGATACACGACAGGCCATCCAGGTCGATGAACCTGGTCACGAACCTTGGTGGGGAACAGAAAGCAGGGTAGCTTGAGAACCTGAGTAGCTCAGAACCTAGAAGCTCACATAACAGTTAAGCACAGTATAGATGTGAGGCTTGGTCTGGGCCAGATTAACGCCCAGCGAGGGAGCAACATGACATGTTAATCTTTTATGATGTATAGGAATATTCATAAGCTGTGAGGGCAGGAACATTAACAAATCAAAATTCCAGAACAAAACTGCATGTTTTCTGAAATCTTTCTTGATGCCATAATAAGCTGAAGTTGAACATTACAAGACTGCAGACCTGGGAGCTTCTACCTAATGCACAAGCGCACTAACATTGATCACCTCATTGGCTGCGTCCGCAAAGCCGTCTTCAAGCTCTCGATGGTCTTGTTCCTTTCCTCTTCATCCTCTTTATCTAAGGCCAGAAGAGTCTTCCTCTAATACCAAAAAAGCAAAATAATTTTAATCAATCCTCAAGAATAACAAATAAAAAGCACCATTGTCTTACTGACTTTGCTAACTGCATAAAATCATATAATTTCTGCTCATGGTAATAGACGCTGTTTTACTTGTTTTTCCATTTCACTTTAAACCAGGTGTGTAAATTAATTTCAGTAAAAGGGCACATTCAACCCGGTCAAAATTCAGGCGAGTCATATCGGTTAGATCTAGATCTAGCAGGCTAATAACACATGAGCAACACCTTTCACCTTCACTGCTCTGCTATGACTCCTTCCTTACTGCCAGAAGTCCATTAGTTCTATCTGCTCTCAATTGCCCTTGTAAGCCGTCGTGTTTTTCGGCACGGTGAGTCTTGTAAGCTGTCGTGTTTTTCCGCATGGTGAGTCTTGTAAGCAGTTGTCTTACACTATAGATCTAATGTATGGTGTTTGATATACAGAATCAAAAACCATTTGTGACATTTTCAATCAAAACTTAAAGACCCAGGGAAAGAGGGGGGTGCAGAAATGTGTAGCAGCTAATAGACCATCCGAGCAGCCCGACACAAACAGGAACCCCACCTGGATGGGTGCTAAGGCCACTTCACCAGGGATGAGTAGGCTGGGGACACATTGAACCCTCCTCCTCCACGATTCCCACACCTCCTTCCCACTTCAAATTTGCAAAACAGTTATTAATCGAACCTCTGATTCAAAGCAGTTTGAAGAAGAACCTGACATGTCACTCTGGCCGGTCTCCATGCAGCCTGAGCCCCAGTCCCCGTCCTGCCTTCCCAGACAAGCTGCTGATCTGGGTACAGTCTCTGCACCCCCCTGCACATGTTATAAGAGCCTCAAAGAATGGCAGGAGTCAGGTCACCCAGATCACACAGGCAGGATGGCCTGATTCCTCGTGGGCTGATTATTCACTCCATCCCCTTATGCCTGGTCTCTCTCTCTTTTATTAATCTCCACTGGCTTCCTTAAGATGTGCGCCCTCTATCTGCCACGGACCTTCAGGTCAGGGCCTGGAAGTTCAGTAGCCACAGCTGACTCCTTTGGTACTGGACTCAGCAATGCTCCATCACCCATGTAATTCAATCAACTGTATCTTGACCGAGGCATCTTAAACAACACAGGCACGTTTTAGAACAGCCGTTAAATAGAACAGGACAATGTTTACGATGCTAAATGTAACTAACCATCTAACAGTAGCGAGGACAAAACAATAATGGATGAAGCGCTGCTGCTGCTACTTGTCTTTGCAGTGCACGTGTATTATAATTAGTTTCAGTGACTGCAGTACACAGGTGATAACTCTCTTCAGGAACTGGCTCACTGGTTAGCGCTAAATTCCAGGGCCCCAGGTTCAGATCCCAGCCTGAGCTTGTGTGCAAAGAGGCAGCTTATCCACATGGGTTTTTCCCAAGTATCTGGCTTCCACTCAGAGTAAAAACACACAGTTCTGTGAACCCGAGTCTCCAAATGTGAATGAATATGAATGAATGTCTGAGGTGGAGTGGAATGCCATTCATGGTCCCCCCACCCCACCTCAAGAACCGGCGCTGCATAAGCCTTCATGGAAAATGGATACGGCAGATTGATAACCTGATAAACATCAGCCATGAAGTATTATATTCGGTTTGGTATTATAGCATAAATGCTCATTTCTGTAAACTAGCATTATTCTGCCAATTCACATATTTCTCACATTACATATAAATTATCTGACAACAGATATTCCATAAATGAAGCCTGCTTCTCAGATCTTACTGTCACGCCTACAACGGAGACCACGTGTCAACCGTGTTGTGAGCATGCACTGCGCAGATGCTGTCTGCTGCCACGAGTCTGACTGTAAAGCACATCATGTGTCCGAATGGCTCTCATTTTTATTACTTCTATGTATCTGGGAAATGAAATTAACTTGCCCACATGGAGGAATTCACGGCAAAGGCTGTTAAAGAGAAATACGAAGTAGAACTGCCAGCAGCTGCTGGCCTGAACACTCACCACGGCCATGGAGTTCAGCTGGTCGATGTAATACTCCGGCCAGCTGGTGGCGCCCTTGTTTTCCTCCTGTTCCTGAAACCACAATCAGTTCCAGTGAGTCACACTTTAAGGCAAGTATGTCAAAGTCAACAGAAATGGTAAGAAAAAAATGCACAAATCATGCTTCTAAACCCATGAAACCCAGTGTGTCCAGCACGTCTTCAGCTGCATCTCGGCCAGCCCAGCATGCTGCATGAAATGGACATTTTAACATGGCAGGAGTAGTGTGCTCAATTACCCTTTTCATTGCTCTTTTTTCCTGTAAATAATGTTTTTCTTTAATTGATAGCCTGCAAAGAGGAGGCCAGCTGTCAATGCTTCCTGACACCCATCTGTGTGCTGCACGCCCAGACAAGACCTGCATCCTCTCGTGCCAGAACCATGATGACAGAAAGGAGGCGTTTCCTGCAGCGCGGCGAAAACAGCTGCAGCATTTTAACAGGATGATTATCATCTGTGATACCACACTTGCAGGGGCGTGGGCACACAGACACACACACACACAGACACACGCAGACACACACACAGACACACACACACAGACACACACACACACACACACACAGACACACGCAGACACACACACACACACACACACACAGACACACACACAGACACACACGCACACAGACACACACACACACAGACACACACAGACACACGCACACAGACACACGCACACAGACACACATGCACACAGACACACACGCACACAGACACACGCACACAGACACACACACACACAGACAGACAGACAAACACACACGGATATACACACGCACACAGACAGACACAGACAGACACACACACGGATGCACACACGCAGACACACACGCAAAAACACACACACATGCATGCATGCACACACACGCACACACACACAGACACTCATAAATATACATACATACACACGCATTCTCATTTCTGACTTTGACTCCCATCAAATCCCAGCTTGAAGGAATTAATGGTCTCCAAACATTCCCAATCTAAATGCAAATACATCTATTTCTCTGTGTCTGTTTTTGGGGGGGATGTCCCCAGAGTGTCTGTTTTTGGGGGGATGTCCCCAGAGTGTCTGTTTTTGGGGGGGATGTCCCCAGAGTGTCTGTTTTTGGGGGGGATGTCCCCAGAGTGTCTGTTTTTTGGGGGGATGTCCCCAGAGTGTCTGTTTTTGGGGGGATGTCCCCAGAGTGTCTGTTTTTCCAGAGTTATTCTCTCTGTAGCGACATGTTTGCAAGGCAACAGCATAGGCTGCACTAAAAATCCTGCAGAGCAGAAGGGCAGACAGCAGACAAGTGTTAGAGAAAAAGATGAAAATGGAAATTAGGTATGAACATCAACTACAGCACCACTGAGACCCGAAACAAAGGATTTGGCACAGAATGAAGAATAATCAGTCGCCCCAGATTCACCGTCACGATGGCCACCACACGAGCAGCCACTGTTACACACTGGTGTTTAGTGAGTATGCGGTTTCACAAGCAGCCACCGCTACACACTGGTGTTTAGTGAGTATGCGGTTTCACGAGCAGCCATCGCTACACACTGGTGTTTAGTGAGTATACGGTTTCACGAGCAGCCACCGTTACACACTGGTGTTTAGTGAGTATGCGGTTTCACGAGCAGCCACTGTTACACACTGGTGTTTAGTGAGTATGCGGTTTCACGAGCAGCCACTGCTACACACTGGTGTTTAGTGAGTATGCGGTTTCACAAGCAGCCACTGCTACACACTGGTGTTTAGTGAGTATGCGGTTTCACGAGCAGCCACTGTTACACACTGGTGTTTAGTGAGTATGCAGTTTCACAAGCAGCCACTGTTACACACTGGTGTTTAGTGAGTATGCAGTTTCACTGCACTACCTCCGAATGGCACTCTTGGCTCCTCACAACGAGGGGTGGGACTGTGTAACAGGAGTGAGACCACCTCCCTCCCCCCCAAAAAAAAGAACACACCTGCGAGGGGCAGCTTTCCTGTTTGCCCTGAAAGTGTCGGCAGTTCTCCACTTTTCCTGCCCCCCCCTCAATGACGCTGGGTCCGGCCCAGACCTGCATCACTGCTGACTCAGCAGTCTTCTGCCCAAATCTGCCCCCATTTGCACTGAACTGGCTCCCCCCAGCCCCCACCAACAGATTCACGGCCTCCAAAACCTCCCTACTCCCCCCTGATCCCCCAGCCTGAGGGGCCACTCATGCCTGCCGTGACCCCCACCCCCCATGGTGAGCGTCCCGAGCCGCTCAGAGCATTTACCTCTGTGCCCAGACCATGGAGAAACCAGGCCAAAGAGCCCCCCCCCCCCATGCTGTACTGCTGACAGTGCCTATTTAATCTGCCACCCCTGACGATACGGATTTAGAACCTTAATTGGGTTTTCCAGTTCTAGGTTAGTATTTTTATAGCATGAGGCTCCGCCCACATTGTGTCCAATAACTGCAAAGACATTCTGACAAAAGCAAAGTTCATCACAGTCAGGGCAGATAAATACGTCTTAATAAATGCTCACAGCAGTATAATGAAATGAATACTGTGAGTATACATGTTACAACCTTAGGGTGTAATGCAGATCTCAGCCAGTGAAGTGTGTGCAAAGGCCAAATCACCAGCACCTCACTTAACTACGCATCACGCTTTACTGCAACTGGATTCAAAGATCAGTGTGGTTAGTGAAAGCAGGCCAAGCATGAATATCAGGCCTGAAATAATCACAGTTTACCCGAAAAACAAGAACATATTCCAGAAGACATCAGGCAGACATGGTGCAAACAGACCACCATGAAACGCAAAATATTTTCGTCAAGAAAACTTCAGCAGAAAAGCGCTAATAAAAAGCATAGAATAATTACACTTTATTCCAAATTGTGAATTATACGAGCAGTAAAACACGTTTCTGGAATGCAGGTTGAGAATCCCAATATGACATTTTACAAGAGCCAAAGGGAAACACATACTCTTTGCAGTCCTGATCACCTGCCGTTCATTAATTCCTCTGTTTGGTGGAAGGATCAACACAGCTACAATGTTGATACCCCACCCGCCCGCTGTGAGACACCGGACCTGGGATGGGAAAGGTAGACGTATCCCACACAGACAAGTGAGCAAATGGGCAGGCTTCCTTGAGTAGCCCAGAGTAAACTTAGAATCTACCGGGACCTAAAGGGATGTTCCAGGCAGATTGGTTCTCTCAGCGCTAAATAAATCCCACAATGCAGAGTTTTCGGAATGTCTTGAGTACTAAGGAAGGTGAGCGCCACCCACAGCTGGAAAACAAACTTCCTGTTATATGTAACACGTGCAGGCAGAGTGTAAATACTGCTGAGTTATCATTATAACACAGAACAGCTGCAGATACTGACACACAGTTACATGGACAGACAGACAGACTGACACACACACAGATGCACACACACAGACCAGCACCACCCTGCTGATGGACAGATGCCCTTACGAGGCCTATGATGAATTCCCCCGGCGGGATGAGCTGCTTTAGCGCCCAGAGCGTGAAGCCGTAGTGCGGCGGGACCAGGTGAGGAGCATCGTTGGTCATGGAGGCCGCCAGCCCAACGCCCTGGCAGAGCCTATCGCCCTGTTCAGGACGCCAACTCACCCTCCAACTTCTCTGTACCTGAGGAATTCACACCCCCAGGATCTCGGAACACAAGTGCTTCCTGCAATCTGGGCTCCCCCCAAAAACTGTTTCACTGGGGCGTGTGAGGGTTGGGTGTAGGATAACAGGGACGTCATCTTGCTTAAAAAGCTCTAGGAAGCATCGGGAGCTCAGGCAGCTGTGCATCTCTGTCATTTCTGCATTGGGTCCTCCCCCCTCCCTCCACAAAGTCACCGGTGCCGCCTCCAGTGGCAGAAAATCCACTCACCTTCTTCTTGCTGCAGTATATTTGCCACTTCTTCTCCGTGGGGAGGGCAAACATGGCCTCCCTGTGCTTCTCCGTGAGGTCCAGCTCATCCTGCAGGGTGGGAGAGACAAGAAAGAAAGAAAAATATCTTTGGGGGGAGGATCCAGCTGGCCCTGTTGAATGGAGCACAGACGTGCCAAAGCATGCTGATCATGTTTACAGTGAATACCAAGAAAATACAGTGAAAGTTTTCAATTGTTTTGTAACTAAATGTCTGCATGACTGCCGCCACACAGCCAAGAGGATTTCCACATCACTCTGTCCCACATCACCTTGCTGGTGTGGCTATAGTGAATCTCAGTGCTCATTCGAGAGCATGAATCTTTTCCATTGCCCTTCGTGAAGCAGAAGACCTCGCAGCTCCACAATGCCGTCCAACGCACATTTAAGTAGAACTCAAGGCGCAAAAAGAAATGACATAATCTGCCTTAATGACATAATCTGGTTTAATGAATTCTCTCCCAATGGGCCAATCACACGCAAGTCAAACGGCAGAGATTAATTTTGTACCCGGTAAGAAATTCAAAGGCAAACATCTCACTCCCCATTCCTCAATTTCATTATGGCCGCCAGATCCTAGCTCACCGTCACTTCTGGAAATTGAAGGACTCTGGGTGACCTTTAGTGCAGCTTTTTCACTACTGCTATGCCATGCTGGTGTCAGTGCCGAGAGGGAGCTGGTTCTCCGGTGGTACCGTTACACAACCTGAGAACCGGCTCGTATTTCCACCAGTTAAAAACAACATGAATAACACAGGGCGACTCCACACATGAATGTGGCCGTGTAACTTTTTTCAGTTTGTTGACATTTTGAGTTTGCTTTTGAAAGAGAATGTTAATGGTTACTTAAGTTAGCATCAGTAAAAGCATTCTCTTTATGAAACATTACCTACCTACATTACAAAGCATTACTAACTAATATTTCTAACTAAATGTTTGCTGCATTTTTGCAGTGACAGAAGGAACAACATGACCCTTCTGCAAAACCTGCTAATGAACATATACTCTAATGAACATTTACCTTCTGAAGCCTAATTTTCAATTTCTGGGAGAAAATTACATGATTTAATAGACATAAATGTACAAGACGAAGTCTGTGACAACAGGGACTGGAAAAGGAGCAAGTTCCGCTCTGCATCCGGGTCTACAGAGCACAGAACACAACAGCCAGAAAGAAAGACTCACTATAAGCTACACAGATGCCAGCCAGAAGTCCAAGAGACCCACCTACCAACCAACCACCTATCTGAGTATTTATCCTAGGCAGAGCTCTGGAGGGTATTGGAGCCCGTGTCAGGCATTCTGTGACAGTCCATCACAGGGCCCAAACTGTATAGGCATAACACACTCACCAATTACTTTGTGGTCTTTAGATTGTGGTAATGAACCCATGCAAACTCGATAAACAAGTGGAGCTGGGGTTTGAGCCCCTTATCCTGTAGGTGTGAGACCACAGTCCGACAGACTGAGCCAAGGTGACACCCCAAAGACTCACTGGTTATGACATGGCTATAACATGGCTCTGACACCGCTATAACATGACTATGACATGGTTATGACATGGCTATGACACAGCTATAACATGGGTATGACATGGCTATGGCATGGCTATAACATGTTATTACGGGAGCAGGTTCTCCTGTTCTAGCTTCATAGGTGACGTCTGTGTGGAATTTCGCTTTAATGCCCCTGTAAGCCAGCAGGAATCACTTCCCCCCTCTCAGCATCCCCAAACTCTTTATGACTTATTTCCTTATGTCTTTTCTCACCATGGACAGGGGGGCAGGGGGGAGGCAGGGGGGCTCAGGGCCGGCCTCTGATCTGCAGCCGAGACAGGGGGTTCAGGGCTGGCCCATACCCTGCAGCCGAGCCAGGAGGTTCAGGGCCGGCCTCTGATCTGCAGCCGAGGCAGGGGGGCTCAGGGGTGGCCCATAACCTGCAGCCGAGGCAGGGGGGGCTCAGGGCCGGCCTCTGATCTGCAGCCGAGTCAGGGGGGCTCAGGGCCGACCTCTGATCTCCAGCCGAGGCAGGGGGTTTCAGGGGTGGCCCATAACCTGCAGCCAAGGCAGGGGGTTTCAGGGGTGGCCCATAACCTGCAGCCGAGGCAGAGGGGCTCAGGGCCAGCCTCTGATCTGCAGCCAAGTATGGGGGCTTGGGGCCGGCCTCTAATCAGTATCTGAGGCAGGGGGAGCTCAGACCCAACCTCTGATCTTCAGCAGCCACTGATCCAGCCACGTTGATTAAAGGTAAAGTTAGGAAGCCCCAGGTTCCTAGTAGAGCCAGCATGAGCAGGAAGAGGCATTATGGGAATGCAAGAAGAAAAAAGGAAACAGGGTCAATCCTCACACAGCAACCGGAGAAGCTGCCCTGCCGCTCTGCTCCGGATCTTGACCCGCACCGGTAGGATAACATCCAGCCCCACCCCACTCTGCCAGTAGCACCTCGCAAACTCACAGTCAACTGGGACAGAACTGACAGGCCAAGAAGAACTGGTTCAGAGTCAATTTTAGCACCAATGTCAAACTGGTTTGATCCGTTGCTAATTTTATCTAGTTCAAATAGTCTGAAATTAAGCCTCTATGGGCAGAATGAAGAACTGGACCATTGGTGTTATCAAAGCAAACCTACATTCTCACGTCTCACTGCCCTCCCTGTAGTCTGTCTGTACAGCCCATCCCTGACCCTCTGTGCCTCGCAGAGAAATGGCAGCTCACTTCAGTGTTGACTTACAAGCACAGCAACACAGCAATCTGGCACGCAGATGTCTGCAGCTAAGCAGTGAGTTCAGGCAGCAGCAAGAAGGCCACTGTAACAGCTTTCACCAGATTTAAGGCCCTTGTGTGGTATAAAAGGGCTTCCATAGCAGACCCAGAGCTCCGCAGATATCTGCACATGATCTATCTCGCACGGTCTCGTTGAGTGTCACATCTGACGTGGAAAAGTGGATCTTTACCGGAGAATATGGCAGCTCCAGCCCGAGCATGAAGAAGCAGAAATAGGGTCTGAGACGGCCACCGGCCACACAGCCCGTACAATTAGCATGGCGGGATCTAGCAGGAGAGCTGCCAGGCAGCGCCAGAGGGAGGCAGCAGTGGAGAAAGGCCACACTGGAGGGAGGCAGCACTGGAGAAAGGCCACACTGGAGGGAGGCAGCATTGGGGAAAGGCCACACTGGAGAGGAGCAGCACTGGAGAAAGGCCACACTGGAGGGAGGCAGCACTGCATCCCTGGTGCCCGATTCGGAGCGGTCCTGGGTGTTGGTACGGTTGGAAAGGTGAGATGTTTAAAGGCCATTACAGTGTCTCAAGGCTCTTAAAGATTCGAGACAACAATCACCAAATTAGCCATAAAAAACAAACCGCTAACCAAACAAAAACAGACAGACAGACAATTAAATCAGCTAAACGATTAACTGACTGTTGCCCTAGTGACATCAGGCAGTGGCCATCTCTCCCAGTACAGATTTACAGGATTACTGGATTTTTTTCCCCTTTCTTTCTTCAGTTGTGCAAATCCTGTAATCATTCCTCTTTAAAGCGGATATTGTCATGGCCTAGCAGCTGAGATTTATTAAGATTTGGGACCCCAGTTAAAATACCTGACAGCCTTATTTATCTAATGTGACATACAGTTTTAGGCTAATATACTGCTGGATATTCTGGTGCAGCGATTCAGTGTCCTGCCTAAAGGCATTTCACAAGCTCTCCCCCTCCCACCCCCTTGAACACGGTACTTTCCAGGATTTTCTAGCTGTGAAACTGGTAGAATGATGAAACCACAGAGCCAGGTCACCGTATGAGAAACATCCTGCATAAACACGAAGTGAATGACGTCAGGCCAGACATCCGCCCCGCCCCAACCCCCCCGTGACGTACCACCAGCTCGGAGAACATGCCGTCGAGCTCCTCCTCGCTGGGCGGCAGGGGCAGGCCAGGCCCCAGCACCTGCAGTGCTGAGTCGCTGTCCTGCCGCAGGCGGTACGTGATCTCCGGATGCTCATGGTTCTGGAAGCAGCAAAAGATGAAGGAGAAGCCCCGGGTGGCACGCTTGCGGGGGGCCATGGCATCTGGGGGGCGCCGCCACTGCCACCGCCTCGACTGCTGGTGTCAAACTACGGTTCCCTGGGGAGGGGAGAGAGGAATAGAGGTGGGTCAGAGCAGGGAGCCAGGCATGGTGATGTGGCCTAATGCTCAGTGCACAGTGTCACAAAAAAACAGGAAAATGGCAAGAGTGTGACCTGTAATCATGCCAACTGGCGAAAAGCTGAGGAGGCCGACTCTCCCTACGAGGTTAGTGATACTGGTCAGTTCCACAGGTAAAAGAGCCCCCACTGTTACAGGGGCTGAAGGATGTCCAGCATTTTGGAGCCAGCAAACCAAAAAACTGATCAAAATTAGTCAAATAGATGGGTTTTTTCTTGTGGCACAGATTTATGGAAGAAAATCAAACAAGGCTCATCACTAACAGCCAGTGGGCTCCTGAAGAGGCAGCAGCATGGAGCACAGGGCGCAGAGAACAGGAGCACAGGAGCACAGGGCGCAGAGAACAGGAGCACAGGAGCACAGGGCGCAGAGAACAGGAGCACAGGGCGTGGAGAACAGGAGCACAGGGCATGGAGCATGGAGCACAGACACAGGCTGTCTGTTGTACAGCATGACCTCCCTGGCACAGGGGAGAAATTCCCAGCTGCTCGTCTGAGATGGGTTTCACCCCACTCCTACATCTGTTACTCACTGCTGCCTTACAAAGAAAGGAACTAAGCCAGAATGTTCTCCTCCCCACCCCCAACCCCCTCACCCTGCCCCCTCTCCTATTAATTGCTGTATTGCCAGTAGCTTAACGCACAATGGAACGCACAGGTAGAGCGGCCACCTCACTCGAGGCAGCCAAGTATCACCCTTCTCAGTGCGCTCTCAGGTGTCCCAATCACATTGCAAATAAATTATTAATGCTAATAAAGAGGTCAAGACCCACCCCCCCTCCCCAGCCAAAGCTCTCTGCCAAGCTGGGGAACCTTCATTGTGTCTTTGGTCACTTGGGTCATTGTGGCACATTGGTGGGGGTCCAACACTTCGTGTACGACCAGCGAGCAGCAGGTTTTTCCCAGGCAGCCCGGCTCCATGCTCCCCCTGAACACAGCCACCAGGTCCTCAGCCATTCGGCCTCCTGCAGAGCTCTTCCGCTGTGTTCCCTGGGGCTCCAGAGGGTGGGAGATTGCGTGACAGCAGCAGCAGTAGCAGGGCTCGCTGCGCATCCGAACAAAAAGCATTAGTCTTTAGAGGAGAAGAAAGGCAGGAAGTGCTCAGACAGGAATCATAAAAGCCGTGGATGAGAACAGAAGGCACAGGCAGACACGTATGGGAATCATATCCATTCGTTATTCTGGGCTCAAATGAAGACCATGCGGATGCTCCTCCCCCAGGGTACTCACACTGCCCACTTCAGCTTCATGCCAATCATGACCATGCGGATGCTCCGCCCCCAGGGCCTCACACCGCCCGCTTCAGCCTCATGCCGATCATGATCACGCGGATGCTCCGCCCCCAGGGCCTCACACCGCCCGCTTCAGCTTCATGCCAATCATGACCATGCGGATGCTCCGCCAACAGCCCCGGGGAGCTCACACCGCCCGCTTCAGCCTCATGCCGATCATGACCACGCGGATGCTCCGCCCCCAGGGCCTCACACCGCCCGCTTCAGCCTCATGCCGATCATGACCATGCGGATGCTCCGCCTACAGCCCTGGGGAGCTAACACAGCCCGCTTCAGCCTCATGCCGATCATGACCACGCAGATGCTCCGCCCACAGCCCCGGGCCTCTCACACTGCCTGCTTCAGCCTTAAGCTGACCTTCAGAACTCTTTTGAAGGCTCATTTTCAGCCAGCTCTGCTTCTTGAGTTTTATAATGCCATTATAATGGGGTTGTACTGACAGAGACCCAATGACGACTACAAGTCCAAACCCACAGGGGAAAACTGCTCTGGACCATCATGTGAATGACATGATGGCTCAGACTGCTGCCCTCTGTCTCTCCCCAGAACTCAAACACATGTCCTCTTATACGTGGCATTTAAATGCCAGCAGTAACTCATTGATTTAATAGTCCCATTCCTCCTGAGTGCATTTGGGTCTAAGGAGTAGCTCAACCTTTCCTAGTTGGTTCTGAGTGAACCACAAGACGTCCCATCACACTGTCCTATCACACCGCTCCATCTGTCCCATCTGGTGGATATCAAACAACTTCTATGCCAACCAATGAAGATAAAAGAGGACGCTGCAGTCACACAAGGGCTTTAGGTGACAATATAACAAGTTACTCACCTCCCCATCTACGCTGGTCACGAAATCTAAGCCCCTAACGCCCATTGAAACAGCACCTGGCTCCCCTCCCTTACGGCGCCAGATGCCCAAAGCGGCCCTCTGTGGATTCCGTCTTCTTCCTGTGTCACATTACAAAAGGCTTGTTATGCGAGTCGCTTAACAAAAGTTAAAAATGAGAAGTCGCCCTGCCTTCAGCACACCTTATGTGATTGTGATGTCTGTCCCACTGGGTTACAGCTAGGGTTAGGGTCAGGGTTAGGGTCAGGGAATCCATTCCGATAATCGTCGTGAATCGTCAGGGACTCCGCACAGCGTTTGACCAAAACAGATCATCCAACACCTGCCACGTCGGGTGCTTGCAGTAATAAATATCTGAAAGTACCCGACTCTTACAGTACACATGATGCAAAAGAATCCAACGAAAAGGTGCCTTATTACGTTTTACAAAGGGCAGACGTACATTCAAATCCGCATTAACGTGGACTGGCATTGAGCAGACACACACCCAGAGGTCTGCGCTACATACATTGCTTTAAACTCCTGATAATTAGCATAATTAATTAATAATTGGCGATTAATTACTCACAGCAGCCCTTTCAAAATAAGACAATTCCTATTTTCTCCCATGAAGGCCTCCGAGGCTGTGTCACTCACTGACAGCCAATGTAATAACAAGACAGCGCTGAGCCTGTGAAAAAGCTTCTAAATCACACCTGCCTACTCTGTCAGGGAGAATCAGCCACTGGAAGCGAGCCGTAGCACATGGCTATGATTAAGCACAGAAACGCCGTGGTGTTATAAATATTATGCAAATCTTGTAAATGATTATATGCCCTGATATTATACAACAGCCTTGACATAAACAAACTGAGAGGGATGTTTGGTACATAGAGCCAAAGGCTTGTGCAGCTGAACACATGAGAACCTGCTTGTCAGAAATAGCTCAGTTTCCCTCCATGGAGCAGGCGAGGAAACGGGCACGATGCGTCACGATCGCTCAGCAGAGAGCAACGCTCTCCGAGAGACACAACACACACAGGTGGGGGTTCAAGCTCAGGCAGCGTCCAGCTCCCCCACAGCAGCTGGGCCTTTGCTCAAGGGCACGACTGTGATACGATTACGCTTCCATATATGGGATTTGAAGCCACAACCTTCTGTACACGGGCTCAGATTCCTATTACACCAAGCTAGACACCAGCCCTAAAGCCTTCTTCCAGAGCAGTTCTTTTTAAGAATCTCCATCTGCCGTCGTGGCACTTGAACTGGCAACCTACCTGTGATGTACATCACTAATCTAACGTCTAAGGCATTGCTGAAGATGGGATAGACACGCTGGAACCAGGGAGAGCAGATGAATCCCAGCCTGCGGGAGGCAATGTGAGTCACAGAGGAGACCCCCCTCCCCCATCAGGACCACAGTGTGTCAGTGAGAGACCCCCTCCAGCACACACACACACACACACACACACACAGGAGAAGCCCTCCCCCACCGGTGACACCCCATCGCGGAGCTGACTCAGTACAGAGATCTTGACCTCAGGCTGCTGTTTTATGTTCTGTCTGCAAATGTTCCTGAAGATTCTGTCCCCATGGGAGGTAATTCATCAGAAGTTCATCGGTGGTGCATCATGCTGACTCAGGCAAAGACCGCTGTGCTCTGCTCCCGGCCGCAGCTTGACTGCAGCGTCGGCCCACGGGCCGCAGACAAACCCCAACCCCGCCAGTGTCCATCACCTCACGCTCTCATAGACTGGGTTTACGCTGAACCTGCAGAAGCTTTCATTTGTGAAACTAAGCATTATATGAAAGTCGTACATGCCAGAGCTGCCACTTTCTGAAATCAGAAAGCCAAATCACTTCACATACCAAGCATACCAAACCTCATCGACACAGCCGCTTCCGGCTGTGAAACCGCAGATGTGACCGGTCGATTCTCCTTCCTCAAGTGCTGTGATGTCACAAATTAGCACACTCTCACCACAATGGCCGTCTCCATCCCAGTCACAAAATGAGCAAATTCAGGCCTCACCCAGATGGAAACTTTGTCTCTTGTACCGATACTGATTTTAAGGAGTTCAAAATTCTGATAACCAATTTGTTATGGTCAAATATTAAACAAACACCAGTAAAATATTTCCATTACCGGACAGTAATGCCACTGGCCAAACTTAATAACAACCCCAGACTAAGAACAGTAAGTTATACCACAGGATGCAGATTCACGCAGCATTTACTCCAGAGATCCTCTTCTGAGCATCAGTGTTTAAAAGGACACAAATGGTAGTAACTTCTCTGATAAAGGTGTAAATACCGGCTGTCTGCAGGAGCAAAGGGCGATGATGAGAACAGAGCCCATACTCGAAGCTAAAGCGCCTGACAATGTGTACAGGAACCTATAACCACCTGCTGCTGTTTTGGGGGAGTGTAGTAAAGAGACTTTACCTGCTCATGGGTGGGGGTTGGGGGATTGTCAGCTTCCCTGCGTCTAAGGGAACATCTGACAACTGCAGACAACTGCCTCGATTCACACAAAGCAGTGGGGAGGCACATGCAGGGGTCCGCCGGTCACACTCAAATCAAGTCGGGCCCTTTCAGCACGGCACCGGGCCGGAGTGCGAGACTCTCAGCCCATCCGGAAACACAGTGCCAGACCCACTCACAGCTCACAGAGAGCTGCAGACCTAACGTTGAAGATCAGGGCTTTCAGGGGAAATATCGGGACAGCAGTACGCAGTGGGTCGAGCAGGCTGGGTTTCAGTGCGCACTGGACTGAACGTGTCAGAAAACAGGCTTTCATTTGCTGACATGTTTAAAGAACCTGTCAGGGAGACAAGCCTTACTTAAAAACGGCTCAGCTGTTGAGGTGGGGGGGGGGCAGTGTTGTTGCCCCATTGCTCGAGGACTGGGGGGGCACAGGGTCTCCAGGCTCACCTCATCCCCTTATGTGTCTCCTGGTGCTCTGAGCCATCACACATTCCAAACAGGGAAACTTTGTCTGTATATGATAAAAACAGGATTCATCTAACATTTTAGTATCTCCACCTGCGTTGTTTTATTTTTTTGGTTGAAGTCTTTTCTACCCATCCATCCATCCATCCATCCATCTACCCTCCCTCTATCTGCTCACCACAGACAGAAACATGCGGGGTGCCATCTTACTTGTTTGTGAAAGAAAAGAAAGTCCTCTAAAAATAAACATTTTTACAATTACTGATAATTAATGGTGGTTAAATGGCAATAATTGTCATTTACCCTTCCACCATCACAAGATGACTATAAAAAGAATGATTCTTGGTATACCTACAAAAAAAAAAATCAAATATCAAGACCATAATGTGTAATGAATGTGTAAAGGCAGTGAGGCACTTTAATGGGCAGTAAGGCTGCACTGACTCAGTGACGGCGCTGGCACAGTCCCAACAGGCCCGGCATACTGCGTCCCGCTGATTCCTCTCTCCCCCCTAATCCATACCCTGCATCACGAGCAGAGCTCTCTGCAAAGCACCCCCCACAAATGAGCACAGGGGTAATAGCAGCACCCAGCCCCAGAGTGACAGGCTGCTTGGGTCTCAGGCTGCTCAGTCACCGGACAGCCGCCCACGGCGACCGGATGCCCCCGTCATGGATTTCTCTGGAAGGACGTGTGTGTGGCAGGTGGGGGATGGACACACCGCCGGGAATCCCTTGCAATGCTGCTGTTGCCATGGCAATGCAGCCTTCTTGCGGCATACATGGTCAAAGACGCACTCAGTCACTGTAAGCTACACCTTCCACCGACCAGGAACACATTGTGAGGTTTAAATATTGTAGTTGGGGTGTAAAATACCGAGGCTTTGATAACTGAAAAAAATCATCGGGGCCAGCAGGCTTCTCCAAAGCTCAGTACAGGCACATCCCTTCCTCTGTGAGGAAAAGCAGGTGACATATCACTCCAACAGACCACACTATGCAGCAAAGAGGCCCTTCCCATCCAGAGACAGTGCTGGCATTGCTAAAAACCTGCTGTGAACATCTGACCTCCATTGCCGTGAGACTACGAGCGCCACGCACCTCCAGCCTCCAGAGATCCAAAGCACCTCACTGACATCATGCCACAGAACATCACGCAGGGCTCCAAAAGCTCTGCAGCTAAAATCTCTCTCAGCTGAAACTGACGGAGAGGTTCTGAGATCTGATGGGCCCTGAATACTTACAGCTTAAAGTGGAGAACCTTCAGTGCTAACCTCGCCTGGGGAACTCGCCTATCACTGGCCAGCTCAACTTCCGTTTAATGACTCACTATTCTCTCAAAGCCAGAGGCTAAAAGGACCATCTCTGTAGGTCAGTACATAGCAAGGTCATGCTGGGGTGGAGCTCTAGGCAGAAGGTTTAAAGCCATGTCAGACTGGCTTGCAGACCACCAGAGAGTCCGGGAACAGGCTAGACAGGCAGTACAAACTGGTATGATTCCAGTATGGGGTCCAGCATCAAAGCCAGTCAGGACTACCAGGTCATTTAGAAATGTTGCAGAATCCCTGTGACTGTCAGACACTAAGGAGGCCAAGAAACACCTGGTACCACAAAGAGGGGTGTGATGGTCAGAGAGAGAGAGAGCGAGCAGGAGGACGGGGGCAGGAGGACGGGGGGCAGGAGGACGGGGGCAGGAGGTTTGGGAGCAGGGGGTGGCAGCTTACCGTGAGCAGAGTGTCACACGAGCTTGAGAGTAAAACAAAAATCAAAGAGCCAATCTACATACTACACAACAATAGAATCCTATTATACCCAAAGAAATTTGATATTGCTTTGTATAATTTTACATAAAGAAAACAAAATCCTTCTGTAAATTCCAGAATCTTCCCACAAACTGAAGCCACTTCTCCTTTTAGAGGGGCAAAAGAGACCCAGGAGTGAGAGCCAGGACATCCCCTCCAGTGTGTGGCTCCTCAAGGTTGACAGGCCCACGTGCGGCTCTCGGGGCTGGGTGTGGAGTCTGCAAGGTCTCCTCTTTGCTGCAATATTTATGTTTTTTGAGGCTCTGCTTTGACAGCAGTGGTTTCTGGGGGGGGGGGATCACTCTCCATGTCAATACGGTTAATAGAATTGAATGGGAATGAACTGAGAGGGGGAGGGGGGGGGGAGAGAGAGAGATGTATATGTATGTGTGTGTGTTTTTATGTCGGATGTCCTTATCTTCACTGCCTCTACATAGAACAAAACACAGTCATTTCATTCACAGTTGTCTCCCACACACACACACACACACACAAACAGGCACACAGATTCCCAGCACTGCACCGCAGAGGCTCGGCACAGATCCCTCCTACAGAAGCACGTACGGATCCTGTGCAGCGCATTATCCTTTCACTGACGCTTCTCCTGCGTCAGGCAGCGATACCAGTGCCCCCCTACCCCTAGCCGCAAGCCACCCTGTCTCATGTGCAGCCCTCCTGAGTCCCACAGGGGAAGGACAGGGACACGGCTGTAGCACAGAGACACTCCCGCACGCAGCTCGGCTGTGCACCAGTGACACCGGGGTAAACAGCATAAGCAGCTCACCTGCCACTGCAAAGACCCCCCTCCCCCACCCAGGCAGAACACTGACAGACCCCTCGGGGCAAACCGACAGATGCCTGAATGATAAACACCATCCTGCTATGGGAAGGGGGGGGCAGAGCAGCCAGTACCTTGTCAGCAGTGGTGGAGCGGCGGACCTTCTGCCGGCAGACGGGCTTAGCAGCGGTGTCTCCCCAGGGCGCCCCCTTCCCAAGCGTACATGATCCCGTCTTCCTCCCCAGCTTGTTTCGGAGCAAAGTGCCCCCCTTCCTCTCCCTGGATTCCTCTCCCGCAAGCTCTCTCCGCCGCGCCAATGCTCAGGGTAAACGCGTGGATCGCTCCACTGCAAGCCTGTCTGCTGGCTCTCAACCACACCTACTCTGTGTGGCAACAGCCTCATTGGACAGAGCCCAGATCAAGCCACACCCCTCCAGCTGCAACTCCTCCTCCCCCTCCTCCTCATCTGCTTGTGTGTTTAAGGTCTATTCGGACAGAAATGGGAGAAAGCATTTTTCTGGCACGACCCTAAAATTGACTTAACCTTAGAAAATGTAATAAGAACAGCGTCTCCATCAGAACTTCTGAATGGCAGGGAAGCTGACCCAGATATTAACCTCTATAAATACTCAAAATACTCTTAGTTATTTAGGTACCAGTCATGGGCTCAACACAGGAGCCACACAACAAACAATGTTCCCCATCGATCGTCTCTTTTCATAGAAATAAAAGCAGCACTATCATAAAACACTATTAGCTTAGCAACATTCCCCGAATGGTCGGCTGTGTTAAGTAAGCTGGGGGCAAGCAGCCCGAAACCTGACCCCCCCCCCCCCCCCCCCCCCCCGCCCCCCCACCCCCCCCCCCCCCCCCCCCCACCCACCCCTTACCCCACCCCCACATCCACCACCCCCCAACCACCACAAGCA
>JAODKE010000041.1:700958-717788 GCA_026779605.1 Mormyrus hasselquistii
CTGGTACATTATAATGAAACCCGCAGAACTGGTTTAAAGTCACTACAATTTACTACTTCATTTTAACCATCGCGTATTTGAAATAATTATTAGTAGCGTTACTTGAATATCCTGCCATTAAATTACAAAGTTATATTTTTCACCTCACTGAAACGTATAGATAATCTGATAATTAATTTCCCAGGAGAATGAAAGTAACGCTTAATATGGGGGAGAGAAACCTTACTTTTGAAGTCGCTCCATCCTGTAAGCGTAGCGCAAACTTATCGACAGTAGCGCTATACAATTCGACGGCTGCAGGTGACATCATCCCATCAGCTGTGTCACAGCCAATAACCAAGAGGGTCTGCTGGGAAATGTAGTTTTACTCCATGAACGTTTCCAAAGCAAAAGCTTGTTTTCCGAAATTGGAAGGCTGTTAAGTGCTGCACTGTGCCTCAGGAGTAGCGCTGTTGCCTTACAACTACGGGGTTGCTGCATGATGGATTTTACGTGCTTTCCTCCTGGTCGAGTTTTTTCCTGCTGTCCGAAGACATGCAGTGCTCATAGCTAAATGCTATGGGATTACAATCGCAGTCTTGTGCGCTGGGTAGGTTCTGTGACCCTGATCGGGATAAGCAGTTAGAACATTAATGGAAGGCTCTTAATTTGATAGCCTTTTAAATAAATAATTTAAGTTTCCAGTTGCAGCGCGGTGACTAAGTGGTCAGCATTGTAACCCCAAACCTATTTCTCTGCCTGTGTTTGAGCGGCTTGTATATTGGCCAGGACTGTTGAGTGCTGTCCAAGAACGAGGTCTAGGTGAATTGGTATCCCTGTGTTGCAGCCAGTGTATAATTATGTGCGTGATTAAGGCGCTTTCACACCTCGGGAACTTTTCTCTGGAACCAGAACTTTTTTTCCGGAACCTGGGACTTCTGTTGTGTTCACACCTCAGGAAATCGGCCCGAAGGCAGTTCCCGAGCCCTTCTCCAGTACCCGAACCAGACTCGGTAATTTCAAACACAAATTGCTGTGCATAGCGTGCTGATTGGCTGCTGATTGACTTGACCACAAGCACCGGTGTTAACTTGAAAATGACGGCGCAGGGAGAAAGGGGGAAAGAGAGTAACAATTGGAGCAGATGGAATTATTTTTATACCTTTTAAATTACATTTAATGCATTGCTTAATGCATTTCGATTGATCCCTTAGTAACTAACAAAACGTCTTATTAATCCTCCGCTGTTTTGGCGTGCGGTGATGGATTGGCGTCCTGCCCAGGCTGTCCTGGGTGAGCCTCTAGCCCCCCCCTCGTTCTGTTCAAATCTGCCCCTCCATTCCAAATCCAGGCCTTGTTTTCAAGTCTCCCAGGTTGTTAGCTTCATTATTTCTGGCTTTAATTGGCCAGAGGCTTCACACCTGGCTCTCAGGTAAAGGAAGCTCCCCTCTTTGACAGATGCCGTCCTCATCTTTGATTCAAAATACTGAACTAAGCCTAAGTGCTGTAAACTGAGAGCTGAGTCTAGAACAGGTGAATAAGGAGGAGTGATGGAATTCAAAGCAATGCCAGTGTTTCGAGGTGTTTTTTCAGAAGGAGGGAGCTGCTGATGCCTCACATGCATCTCTCAAATTTGCTAAACCTGCTGTTAACAGAAGATGTATCTTTACCCTATTTTCTTTGTGTTATATCGTTCATCAGACACCTCTGACGGCAAGTTTAAACGTTCTGTGGATTCTGGGAAAGGTCTGACCTGACTTCTTTCAAGATTGTTATCAAGTTAAATCATTCTAATTTGTTCCAAAAATTTCCCAGCGATGAAATTTCACAGCACTTTCGCGTTGTCCAGTCAGACTTCTCGCCATTCAGTCCAAATTAGGGAATAGATTTTTATGCCTTATCATATCTTGTGTATTTGCTGGTTTGAGTGGACTGTGGGTGAGATTTTAGACAGACCCCAGATCTGAGCTTGTAAAATCCTTCGTACGTATTTAAAAAAATTCCTCACCTGAAAACATTTGCCAGGTATGACGGCAGGCCACCAGTTACGAACTGCAGTGACCCTATTCGTACATTTCAGCTACCGATGTACAAATTTAATTTATTCGCCATTAAATGACTTTAACATAAATGCAGTTAGCATTAGGTATGTCTACAAACTAGAATAGTTTTGGCTTCGGTGTATAATGAAATGAATAATCATGACACGTCATAAAGCTCCAGGTGAAGTGTTTTGCGGCCGGTTTAGTCCGGCCAGCGCCAGCCTACACGCGTGCTGCATGTGGAAACTGACAGCATTCACTTCACATTTAGCTAGATAGCTGAAGCCTTTACACAGCTGCACATTTTAATGAGAAGCTCCGGGTGAAGTGCTTCGCGCATGTGAAAAACAGCAAGGCCATCCTTGACCTGATCCAGCAATCTACAGGCCACAGCTGCACATCCTTAACTGCTACTGCACCGACAGAAAAGGCACAATGATGGAGATAAAGGATTCTGCACAGCCGTATCAGGAGTGCTTTGAAAGGAAACTATTACTGACCGATCCGAAAGGATTTAACGCAGATGCAAGGTTTATCGTTTGCAAAAGACGAAGGATTCGTTAACGGAAAAATGCGATTCGCTCACAGTGCAATTAGAAGTAAGCAAGACTGGTAGCTTTCAAAGGTAAGTAGCCGTGCCTGCGCCCCCCCCCCCCCCTCTTCAGCTGTCACAGGTATATGAAGAGTAAGTTACTGCGCTGGGGCTAGACAGACACGCTGACAAATGCGATTCATTACTTCCACTCCAACACTCTGCTAATTGGCATTACTTTTGCTATTCTCTTGAAGAACATATGGCGGAACTGCGAGCCGTCCGAGGCCAGGCGCCCCCCCTGACTAAACCAGCCACCTTAAAACACTGCAATTTAAACTCCATCAGAGGATCTAAGCTCCCCCTGACGGGGTGACAGTGCTGCCTTTGAAGGTAAGTGGCTGCATCACTCGTAGCTGCTTTCCTGCTCTCACATAAATTATTCAGTTGTCTCACTGTGACATACATAGTGCGCAATCTTAAGCCCTTATTTTATTAATTGAAGTGGCTGTTTAGTAGCAAACTTAGTTACTGTATTGTGGCTGTTGCTCACGTGGGCTTCCTTAGGATTGCCCTGTAGCTATGGATGGAGCAAGCAAGGCTATGAAACTCCCATGGGTTTGGGTTACAGTGTTCTGTCAGTCACCAGTTGGTCCCTTTTTATTGGTTCTCATAGGATGAGACCAGGCAGTAACTGGCAGCAAACCCTCCATGAATTTCAGAACCCTTTTTCTCTTATGCTTCCATTTAGCCTCGAGGCAGAATTCCGGAGCCTAGAGCAGGAAGCACAGGACATAAGGAGGAGGGACTTCCTTATGTCAAATGGGACTCTACTCCAGCTCTGGGCAGATCCCACACACAGCACACAGCCAGAAATGCTCATCATTGGATGGTGTGAAAATAGTAATTAAAAAAAAGTTATGCGACAAACACAGGAAGATAGAGCAAATGCCACATCCATAATGTTAAGGTCAGGTTGAGCCCCGAAGACGTGAGCCGGGAAACGAATGGGTGCGCAGTCCATGCATAATCAAAGATGGTTTCTGATGTTAAATACATAAGGCTGCAGGCTTTGATCGTCATCATAAAAAATACACATCGACATTAAAAAAAAGAAGAAACTTATACCATCTCCTGAATGAACAAGAATACGCTGCAGAAATGACCACTGATGCATTTCAGTCAGACTGTGTGGGAGAGGTGCTGCGCTACAGAGGTGAGAAGCTATAAACAGGTCGGACGAGCTGCGCGATCCCTCTGCCCGTGGCTGCGCGCACCGCCGCTGACAAAAAGCCACAAATCACTGGTCTAGAAAGGCAGCCGTCACCGTTTTGTTGTAATCTTATGCACTTAAGTGTGTCCCGTCCTGTAGCCGGCCGTGACTCGGACAGGAACCAGGTGGTGAGCAAATGTGTCGTAGGTATCACTCACAACAACAGCACTGGATCACTGGATCACGATGTTACAAAAATCAGTAAACAGCCATCTGTGCGAATGGATGAACCAAGAGGGAGAGGACAGACATACCTGTCGGCTAAGACTGCACATCTATCCGCCCATCTTCTTTAACTGCTTATTGAGAACATAACAAAAAAGAAACACATCTGTAAATTAGCATGTGACCAACTATGAGATGGCAACTGTGAGTTATGTATGGAATCAGGGAGAACGGGCCTCTCTGCGCGACGCTCCAGCCACCCACGGGGGACACGCCACCGCAGAGGCCCCCGACAAACCGAAGCAGCCGCCAGTGATGGGTGCAGATGTGAGGATGTGAGCAGTTGGTAGCGAAGGTCAGTCGGCACTCTGTGGGGGGGGGCAGGGTACCACCCCCATGAGCAGAGATCTCAGATGTGCTCATTAGTGTGTAGAGGGATCATTAATAAACCATCACTGCATATGTTATTAAGTGTGACCTACATCCTTTTTTTTAACCTGCCATCTTGCTCACTGGCAGATTCCGCTTGTGTGCTCTGCATGTACATTTGTGTCCAAAAAGCACCTTGTTTATTAAAACTCTGTTTGTTGCATATTCCATTTTGACTGGTTTCAGCATCATGCACCATCTTTGCAGCGAAAAGGCAGATTAAATGCAGGGCTACTGTCCCGGCCATTTCTTAATTTCTGAAAAACAAATCTAACGGAGACTCTTCTCATTTTTAAAGGAGACTACAGGTGACTTTGGTCAGCTAATCCTAGAGCCCGTTAAGAGGTTCTGAACACAACGGTCATGTTCCCCAGTTATAACTCTGCTTGAGTGTTATCCCTTATGACTGCAGAAACTGTGTCAGGCTGACCTATATTCTAACTCCGTCAAATCAGTCTCGAGTAGAACCAAAGAAATAAAACAGACCGAGTCAGTCTAGCTCATCCTGGTTTCAGTTCACAGATATGGACAGCATTTCCCGAAACCTTCCCGCATTACCTCTCCAACTGGGCCAAGGTATTTATGCAGACTTCTGTTTGCATCAATTATGTCTTATTCTTTGATCATCTATTCCTAAAATACTTTGAAAAGCAGAGGATTCATTGCGTGTTACCGCTGACGGCTGCGGACAGGGTGGATGCGTCCGACGCAGTGTGTTAAGATGGGGCAGGGGGAGATGAGGCGCTCGAGCGCTTTAAGCGGCAGCCGATAAACGCGTCACTCCGTCGCCATCGGCGACACATAAGTCCGGGGCTGCACAACCCACAGACCCCCAAAACCAGTCTGACCATTCAGATAGCAATAGTTAACGCTAAGGTTAGGACTTGGTGATCTCACGTCAGTTTTTAAGGAAGAACTTAACAAGACAGGGGACCAGGTGGAATCCATCCTAAGGTAAACGGAGCCTCGCACGCACACGCAGGGGGCAGCCAGCAGGCCCCTGGCCCAGTATAAAGACCCATCTGCAGCCTGCCTTGCGCGCGGGGCTGGCAGCTGGGCCGGGGGCCAACATTACTGTCTGGGGGGAAGCAAAGTGCCTCTGCGTATAATCAGCTCAAATATGAGATCCAAAATAACAGACACGTTTTATGTATATACATGCCGCATACCGAACAGCATACCGAATATGCCAGCAAGCTGTACGGACACGTCGTGTTATTAAAAGTTTTATTCGTGAAATAAAAATTAACCAAATTCCTGCATTTCTTTTAAAACAGATAATGAGGAACGGGCAACCGTACAACTCTCCAAATTAACCGCCGTCAGTAAAATTTAACATGCCTGGGTTTAAATTCATTTTAAAAGGAGTGAAATAATCTCGAACAAACGAATAAAATGTACTTGAAAGAAATACAGTACTTGTGGAGAAAAAAAAGACATCCATCCACATTAATGCGTACCACGACCGCAGCAGCCACAACACAGAGCAACTGCAAATGAAATCGACAACTGTGCTTTAAGACAACTGTATTATGCATATGTAAACAGATTAATATATTAATTTAGCACCGGTAGTCACGTATATAGTGACTTAAGTGTCCATGTAACATTTGCATTTGTTTGCATACACTACTTCCCTCATGTAAAACCAAAGGGAGGTTGATACTGGATGTTTACAACTTTGCCCGAAAGCAGGAGTTACAATATTTCATATTTACTTGTCTACTGCTCCAACTCCACGTAGCTGGCCGTCATCACTCACGACAGTAACGGAGAGCCAGAGAGGGATACCGGCGCTTTGCTGCTTGGCAAAACCAATGGTGTCCAGGTACGCATTCAGTCAGCCGACTTCGGCCGCTGTCCGGCCCGCAGCGACATCCTACCGCTGCGCGCAGTCAGTGTCTCTTTCTCTCAGCACTTCTCATACGTTTTGTCAAAATGAAATTACTTGAATACGAGGGCTAAAACGCTAGGTTGGCATATGTAATAAATAGGTTAATACGTACATTGGATCGAAATCTATTTTACTATATAAACAAATATTGGCAATTTCCCTAAACAGACAAACACTATTCTATAACCTTGAAAATTCATGTTCTAGATGTCAGTCTATATAAAACGGGGCCTATGAAAATCGGCAGTCGACTTTTCAGATCATTTCATTGAGAGAAAACGCAGTGGGTAAAAACGGCCTCACCTTTCGGTGCGTTACAGCGCTTCGTTAATCATGGAGCCGGATCCTGATCTTCTGCGTGATACGATGCACTGACTGGCGCCGTCTCTTATCTCGCGGCGGGGTTGCTCACGCGCCACGCTGGCACGCGTCATATGCCCCCCTGCAGCCATTATCAGTCGGTGGTCTGGCCAGCGCATCTGTTCCCCCCACATCACAACACTTCGCATTTGTTTAGTGCTCAGATATTGAGTTGGCCATTCATTTCAGACTCTTTAACCTGCAAGGTACATGGATATCCGAACCTTAAACCATAGCTAATTTGCCTACAAATAATTTTGGGATATTTTTCATTAATATTGATCACCTGTAACTACAGACTAAAACGATTAGATTGTGACTGGTTTATCCACTTTTTCCGACGTATAGAAAAATGGTTTTCTTACAGAATACAGTCTACCTTACAGAATACGATCAGCATAGTGTATAATAGCATGATGTTTCGTTTGTCACGACTGCTTAAAACTAAAGTTAATATAGTTTTTTTTTTTAACGGGAGCAGGGTTATTTGTGGGGGATTGTGGACCCCGAGGACCTACGGCTGTTTCCCGTCACGGCATAGGCTATAGGAACTTACTACGTATTATTTGACTCATGGCGATAACGAAAATAGTTTTAGACAAGTCCCCCGCCTACCCCCGAACCAGTACCCTGTTCAGGTAGAAACTGTTACATTAGAACACAAACATAAATTCATAATGACATAATATACTTGTAACACTACATTGGTGTCTAAAAAAAAGCGTTGTAACAATATTTTTGGCTAATGCGGTAATTAGACATCTGAACAGGGCTCCTGGATAATACAACATTTAAAGCGAAGACTTTCGGTGCCTAAACTATCACAGAATGTGTCCCACATGTTTTGTCTTTATATTTCTTAGACAAAGTGTGATTCTTGTATAGCGCACTGTCAATATCCAAATCTGTACCTTAACACTTACGATGTTTTGGCTTTTAATTTAAATGACCCCCTGTAGTTATTTACGAGGTATCGTTAGCTTATTACCGAAAAACACAAACAGACTTTCAAATTACCAGGACAAAAAAAGAAAAAGCAAATGAAATTAAAACCAATCGTTTTAGTCAGCAGTGTTTCACCACGGGTGTCACAGTGAAGAATCCAGTAGGCTGAGAAGTAATAACCTAATAGATGAGTTACTTATGCTGAATGTACAATTCTGAACTAAATTATGTAACTTACCGGAATAACGTTATTTCATTAACCATGTAATGATAAAGCTTTCCTAACAAACAAATTAGATTTGAATGACTTGACAGAATGTAAAATTACTGACACGTGGGGCCCCGGCAGAACGTCTAAATGTGTGTGAAGGTCCACAAGCTTTTTCCATACTCTCCGTCTTCGGCTTCGCATTCACTTCCAGCTGCTATGCGTTACGTCGATGTGGGGCCCTGGCCCGTTGTTGTGATGATTGTCTTCCGTTTTCACTGCACACTTTCCCAAGCAACGATGTATTTTCCAGTAAACTGGATGTTCACATAATGTAATCCTTCAGTTAAGCATAATAACTCTGCCCTACACCGGTCCGAACCTCAGACCTAAACAAACCTGATTAATATCTTACTGAAGCAAACAGAACGATTTTTATGGGGGAAAAATCTGCTAACTTACTTTACTTACCCAATGTTACATACCCTGTTATAAATAGTTTACAAACGTCATTAATAACACAAAATAATGAAGGGATTATGAACAAACTCTGTGACAAAAAGGTGGGTACCAGGAGGAAAGCTGTTGGCCTAGAAACACGGGTGACAAAGCCGCTGCTTCGTTTTCTGGGAAATGCGGCCTCAGAAACTCGGTGCATCGGTTGTGTTGCACAAGAGTCGCAATCACGGCTTTTAAAAAGGGAAAAAGAGCGATACTGCCCTCTGCTGTCAGTCATCAACATTACACTCAGGTGGCTTCCAAACCTCTATGCGTACTCAGCCATTCCAGATGCGCGCGGTGTCCTTCACTTCCAGCACCCGGCCGTGTGCTCCCGAGTATCAGCAGAGCACAGCTCCTCCATACTTCATATATTTAAAGGGAAGCTAAAGTTACTTAACACAAAAAGTTTGGATCTGCTGCTGTGAAGCAAAGGAGATCAGGCATAAAATGTTTACATGTGATTATAGTAGTATTACAGTAATAATCATTATGATGCAACGCTGGGCATCGGGTAGCAGTTGCTTTATCCCTCCAGGGTTGGATATTTGAAAGATGTTCTTGCTGTGTTGTACTGCAGGCGGGGTATGTCAGCCCTCACTGACAGCTCCACCACACTCATCTTCCTCAGTGTCCCACAGACACGCACACAGTGAGCAGGGTACACACACACACACACACACACACAGACCCACACAGTGAGCAGGGTACACACACACACACACACACACACACACAGTGAGCAGGGTACACACACACACACAGTGAGCAGGGTACACACACACACACACACACAGTGAGCAGGGTACACACACACACACACACACACACACTCCACCTCACACAGCAAAGAGTCCGCTTGCATGTCATGCCAGGGCACTGTTTTATTGTGCACAGTATTTACAGAACAGAACAAGCTCCAAACATCAGTCTTTCGCCTCAGTCACTCCCCCAGCAGAGTCATGTGACCTCTCACACTGTCACTCTCCCTGAAGGGCGGCACCGCAGGGGAGGGGGGGGTGTACATTGTACAGATCCTGAGTGAAAAGTAAATGGCTGTGGCATTGAGGGGCAGATTCAGGCCTCTGCATTGGACGCGGTTCCATCTGCTGTGATGTCCTGCTCCTGCCCGTGACCCCGTGACCCCGTGACCCCAATCCCTGACTGTGGTTTTTTGAATCACATGGATGTTTCCTCAGGACTCGCCCTCGACCTCCCCCTCAGATTGCTCAACACCCCCCAACCAAATCCCTCACTAATCCAAAGAGCCGCCATCCGGTGAAATTGAAAACAGGAAAGCCCAGTCACCCACGCTCATGCTGAAGGAGATCGAATGTCACCTGGAGCTGAGCGCCACCTAGGGCTGCCTGCGTGGGCCTTTCCCTTCCCAATCTTCAAATGAAGAAATAAAGCCGCAAATGTACAAAATAAAAAAGGCGCAGGCCGGAGACATGAGCAAAGGAAGCCCTGAGTGGCTGCTTTCAGTCCAGTTTGCCTGCAGTGGAACTGCTGCACATCTGCACTGGCTAAAGAGGAACCTGTTACCCCTGAGGGTGATGATAGCTGGGGACTGGGCGCGGTCAGGGCAGGACCGGGGCACGGTCAGGGAACAGTCAGGGCAGGACCAGGGAACAATCAGGGAATGGTCAGGGCAGGACGAGTCAGGGCAGGACCGGGGCACAGTCAAGAAACGGTCAGGGCAGGACTAGGGCACGGTCAAGGAACGGTCAGGGCAGGACCGGGACACAGTCAGGGCAGGACCGGGACACAGTCAAGAAACGGTCAGGGCAGGACCAGGGCACGGTCAAGGAACGGTCAGGGCAGGACCAGGGCACGGTCAGGGCAAGACCGAGGCACGGTCAAGGAACGGTCAGGGTAGGAACAGGGCACGGTCAGGGCAAGACCGAGGCACGGTCAAGGAATGGTGAGGGCAGGACTAGGGCAGGAACAGGGCACAGATAGTACCCAGCATTCCAGTCTTTCTCCAGGAGAAGGTGAGGGCCAACAGGGCCTCACGCCAAAGACCGTTGCCGAGGCTTTATCCTGGGGTACAGCTGCAGGGAGACAGATTGACATAAAAAAACATTTACACAAACTGTAGAGGGTGCTGTTTCCATCTTACCTGTTACACCCCACAGTATCAATCACCCTGTCATGAGACTGACACGATAACACAGAACAGCCTCTCCTGTGGGCACGTACATTACAGACACTTGAGCTTTTAATATCTCAGAATCCATAATGCAAGGCTCAGAGTGAAAGGGCTCTGTGTCTGCATCCAGAAGGCCGCGGGTTTGAATCCCATCACCACTGGGCCTGAGCAAGGCCACTGAACCAAAACAGAGAGCGAGCAGGGGTACAAAGGAGGACAGAAGACAGAATCCCCACTGTGCCTGGTACAAACAAATAATCTGAAGTGAACTAGACATGACAGTAACAGTGTAAATTCTACATGAATCAAATTCTCGTATGATTTTAAACCGTGTTGATTTTTAAATGCAAAGCACACTGAACTCCAGTACCCCTGTGATCAGAGGAAATCTGAGCAGCAAGGCAAGCTGCACATAAACGAGGACTTTCAGGGAAAGTTATATTACTTAGGCAACTGAATTGTCATGGGAAGACAGATCACAGTTCTGTAAAACTGAAATTTGCTTGCAACTTAAATGCAAAGTGAAAGGTGCACTTATGCGTAGCTGACTCCTTGACAGGACATATGTTTATAACGTGCTGCCTGCTTCACTTCACGTCACTTTGAACAGAAGCGTTTGCTAAATATGTTAAACGTAAATGTTCAATGCCGTGTGTGGATACCTATGTGTCTCTATTGCTTACTGTTCAGTCAAAGAGACTCATCAACTCTTCCCTGAAAAGGGCGGGGCTCACCCCCAGAAGGTTGCGGGGCACATAACCCTCCTGGTCCTTCAGCCGCGCCCACCACCACTCCGTCTCACTGTCGTCTTTGCGCCGCAGGATGGTGATGGCATCACCCTCACGGAATGAGAGCTCATCAGCGCTCTGGGCCTCGTAGTCCCACAGCGCGTACACTGCCCCCTTATTCATCACTCCCAGCTTCTCTTGCACGCCTGTGAAAGGGTCAAACCCGTGGGGGGGGGCGTTACACAGAGGGGGATGACATCACAACACAGGGATCAGGGCAGAGGGATGTCACAGGGAACATGACAACATTGAAGACAAAGACAACAATGCAGATGTGGAGCCCCCCCGCCTCCCCCCGCCTCTCTCTGACATCTGTTTGTACTGGACCTGAAACCTGTGGATATATCAGCGACCACCAAGTTTTATCAGTCTGTTCTGAGACTGCGATCATCTGTGTTGAGAGTTGATGGGCCTGGCTCTCTGCTGTGTATCAGCGAGGAGGAGGAGCCCTTGTTTTACAGTCTGTTTTTATTTGACGGCGCATGGTGGCGGTGGGTATTACTGAGCTTGGCCATTTCAGAGAGGGTGGGGCCTGGAAGTCTGCTTTGGCCTTGTGCACTGAGATAGGGTTCGGGTCAAGCCGCGTCATTCAGTCGATCCTTAATAAACTTCCCTTGGCTCTGCCTGGAGGGTTCTGGAGGGCTGTGGAGACGGCCATCGGGGGGATGCTGGTCTCTCCTTCAGAGTGCCGCACTCCGGAGGGTGGTGCATGGGGCTGTGGCCATGTGGCGCACATGGATCCATCTGTGGTAGCAAACTGACCTTTTTGTGGGCAGGATGAAACTGTGGCGCATCTTTTTCTGCGGTGCGACAGGCCTGGGACCATGTTCTCAAAGCCTGAGGCCTGGTTTGGCGGGTTCCAGGCAGAATTTTCCGACGTCATTTTTATTTATGATACAAAATATACCACAGGTGAGAAAGCGAAATTGTGCTTGTTGAATTTTATAGTGGGTCAGGCCAAACGTGCGATTTGGCTATCATGAAATAGTAAGCCGAGAGGGGCCAGGCTGACGGACGCCCAGCCTGTACTGGGGGGCTGGTAGCGATGGCTCAGGGTGTGGGGGCAATGCAGTGTGTAGTGTGAACTCGGCGATGGTGGAGTCTAGTGCTGAAAGTATGATGTGCATGGTGAATTTGTGGACCGATAACTTGTTTTTTCTTTTTATTTTCTTATTTTTTGTTTGTTTTTCAACAAACTATCAACTATCCTTTTTAGTAAGGCTTAATTGTGCATTTGTGTTAATAAAGAAGTTTTTAAGAGTCAAAAGCCTTTCTCTCCATATCGGACCCTGAATCCTGGAGCTCTCTCTCTGTATCAGCACCCCTGTCCCCGACGCTCTCTCACCATAGAGGAACTGCGAGCATTGAAGGTAGCCATCTTCCATCTCTTCGCACTTGTCGGCCGCCGTCTCCACGTCGCTGATGGTGGTGGCGAAGACAGCGGCCCCCGACTCCACCAGCAGCTTGCAGAGCTGCACGCTGTTGCAGGAGGCAGCGCAGTGCAGCGGCGTCCTGGAGGGGGGCGACACAGAGTTGGGTGGGTAGGGTGACGGTCAGGGTTGCGTGGGGGGTGGGTCGCCCGCATGCTCACCAGCCGTCGCTGTCGGCGGCGTTGACGTTCACGCCGAAGTCCAGCAGGAACTTGACGATGTGGTGGTGACCGGCACAGACGGCGTTGTGCAGCGGCGTGATGCCCTCGTCGTTTGGCTTGCTGGGGTTCTCCACCTGAGCAAAGGGGTCAGTAGAACAAGCGTTCACTCTGCTACAGCCCACCGCAGCCATATTGAGGTCAGGAATCTGTACTTATTTAGGGCAGACTGAGATCTGACCGTTAACACCCACTGGGGAGTCTCAATCGTCAAAGACTGTCCATGATCAATAAAAATGTTTCAGTTGAGCTGCATATGAGTGCAGAGGAACAGAAGGTCATATACACTTAGAGTCCATCAAATACCATTCAGCCCCCTCAGAAAACAAAAAATAACATGGTTAAAATTATTGCATTATGTAAGCCGGGCTAACTTATTCTGGCAGCGACTGTTAATATTTTGCATAGAGGGATCGTAGAAAGTAAATAAAGCACACTGATCTAAAGTGACAGTGATGACAAAGGCTAGGTTACTCCTACAGGCTAAATGGCACGTCCATGGCGAAGCTCGCATGTGGGGCGAGTCCGTGAAACCCAAAGGTCCTCCTTAGGATGTATCTGCGTCGCAGTTCTGCTGTGTTGATAGTTAAGTTATGCTTTGCGATACTGATAGGCGACCGCATCTTCATTCACTTCTAACTCACTGGTTTTCACTCTTTGTTTTCTCATCCTCAATGCGCCGCCTCTCTTCAGCCACAGCGCCAAGTAAGTCCAGAAGTTTAATCGCTGCTTTTAATGCTGATCACGACAGCTCTACTTCACACATAATTTCAAACAAAATCTACACCTCCATACCAAAGCAATGGGGATAAAGTGTAATATTATTAGTTATTGGTTAAATGGGCTGCATTTATATAGCGCTTTTCCTCAAAGCGCTTTACAATATATGCCTCACATTCACCCATCCACACACCGGTGGTGGAGGCTGCCATGCAAGGTGCCAACCTGCTCACCGGGAGCAATTAGGGGTTCAGTGTCTTGCTCAAGGACACTTTGACGGGGTCAGGAGGAATCAGGGCTCAAACCTGCAACCCTCCGGTTGCCGAACGCTAGCACTACCTCCTGCGCCACCATCTTCCCTGTCACTGGGACTTTATCCCAATAAAAATGGAACCCAGCCTTTTATTTATATTTTACTTATACAACCCGCAACATATTTATAATTCATAAATGATTCTGGCCAGCAGATCGATCTTCCATTTTCCACCGAATAAAGAAATGTAATGTTATCCCTACAATAAGAGCTGCCAAGTTTTACTGCTAACACCGCTGACAATGGACAGAAACTATAACCACAAAAATTTGGTTCCAGAAAAAAGGTTCTGGTTCCTGAAAAACTTGCAGCGGCGTGAAACTGCCTATAATCATCATCAATCATCATCAGGTACATAGATATTTGTGACCTGCTGCAAATATAAAGGCTGATTTACACTTCTGCGGCTACCGCAGACGCAGAAGTGTGAATCGGCTTTAAGTTTCTCCGTGCGCCCGTCTGTCACGTGTCCGCGTGTGCTGGCCGAGCGGCAGGCTGACACCTCGTAGATGATCCTCTGCACCAGGTCAAACTCGCCCTCCAGCGAGGCGTCCAGCAGCAGAGCCAGCGGGTTGAACTGCACACGCAGGCCACGGCCCGTCCGCTGCGAGTCTGGCTTCTTCAGGTTGGTACGTTTCTCCTGGAAGGGGGGAGGGGGGTCACGTCAAAGCAGGCGATGTTGGGAGCCCTCCATAAGAACCAGCCCACTGCACCCAGCCTGGACCCATGCTCCCCCACACACCCAAACCTGTGCCGGGTACTGGCACCCCCGAGCATGTCAGAGAGACAAGGGGACCCAACACTTCACAAATTCCCAGTAAGGGCTTCTCACAAAGGCCCACTTCCTTCTTAGCATTGTCTATTCCTTATTTTCCCACATAAATGGACCATTAAATCTAGGTAGTAGTACAAAACGTAATGTTGGTTACTGAAAAAGAAATCATTAACTTTATTAAATTTATTAATTTAGTTTTATGGATATTGATATATGGATACTTTTGGAGGATTAACTAGGGTCTCATAAAGAGACCAAGGGGGTGTTTCCGCGAAGCAGGATTTCTCGGTTAGCTGGATTAACTAGAAGTCATGCTCGCGTTTAGGTAAGGAGCAAACTTGACTTGTAGTTTATGTTAACCCAGCTAACTGAAAAATCCTGCTTCAGGGACCCCCCCCCCCCCGGAATAGAAAAGAAGTTTTCCCGTGAAAATTATGTGACTGGTTCCTAAAATTCAGGGGGAAGTACGACTCAACATTTATGTTTGTTTTTTATATTATTATGTAGTAGGTACTTTATAAAAGCTTTGATACCTGGAAATAATCACGGTAAGAATCTCAAATCACGGGCGGCCAGCGGCACTAAATCACACACATCACAAGAATGCGGTGAGGAGGCGGAACTCAGGCTTTAATTAGTGCCGCTGTTTAATTAGCCGCCACCACCCCCCCCCCCCTCACTCACCGCCAGCCGCCCCGCGCCGGCCTCCTCCAGCGGGCCACTCTCTGCCGCCGTACTCAGGGCATCCGTCGGGCCTGCGGGGTTATTGTTGCTGTCCTCGGAGGAGCGGCCGGTCGAGTCATCAGAGGAGGGTGCCGACGGGCGGTTGTCGTTGGCATCGGAAGGTTGCGGGGGCGGCGGCTGGCCGGAGCCCGGGGCAGGGCCAGGCGGGTCGGGCAGGTTGCCATTGTCGGCGTCAGCTAGAAGCCCTGTGGGGAGGGTGGGCTGGTAGAAAGTGGCCCCGCCCCCGCCCTCAATGCCACCCGCCAGCGTGTTGAAGCGCTGGTACAGCAGTTTCTGGATGTTGGGCCCCCCGGGGCCCTCGGGCTCCGTGATGGAGCTGCGCTTCTTGAGGGGCCTCGGTGCATTGGCCAGCCGCCGCCGCAGTGCTTCCAGCTCGCCCTCGCTCTGGTAGCGCAGCGGGGAGTGCGCCACCGGCGTCAGCTTGCTGGGGCTCAGAGGCCGGGGCAGGCTCTCCGCTGGGCTGCTCTCAGCATCAGCCTCGCTCCCCACCGGACCCCTGGGCGCCGGAACACCCCTGGTGTAGAGCAGCGGGGAGGAGGGCAGGGAGCCGGGAGGCAGCAGAGGCTTCCCATACACTGCACACCGTGGGGGGGGGGGGGGGGCAAGGAAGGGGGGGGGGGGGGGGGGGAGGGAAAGAGGGGGGGGGGGGGAGGGGGGGGGGGAGCACAGGCAGGGGGGTGATATGGGTGGGTTGAGAACAGAAACAGTGAATATACATTGGTGGAGTGAGACCAGACACGGGGGCTGATATGGGTGGGCTGAGAACAGAAACAGTGTGTCTTTGCAGGCTGGAATCAGCGAAGCTATGTAGGTCACCGGCATCGTCGTCAAGCTTCTTTTAACCTCAATGAGGTTCACCTTCTGAATGTCCTCACCAGTCACGGTACACATGTTTATATATAAAGATGCACTGAATGTAAAGGCCAACTGTCAACCTTGGCTGATACGGCAACGATCAGTCATTGGCCAATGGTTAAAGATGAGCTGATGTTTACCACCGATAATTCCTTTTCAAATGATGACCCATATTGCTTTGCACACCCACATATTAAACGGTTAAAATGTCTGCTGTGTGGAATTATTTTAATGTTAGCGAAAACTACATTAGAAATGCATTTTGCAAATATTGCTTGGCTAAAAACTTTATTTACTAATAAACATTTCAACCCAGCTAATTCGATTGGTCACCTTAAGTGACAGAGTGACAGTGAAGAGTATGAAGAGTTTCTGATAAACAAATATGTTCCAATAAAAAAGGCTGCAGTACTGCTGAATAACTAATCCACCAGTAATGCAATCATTTGATAGCAGAAGAAAATTCAGTGAAGAATCAAAAGATATTACTTGGAAAATTATGGAGTTTAT
>JAODKE010000041.1:746456-757703 GCA_026779605.1 Mormyrus hasselquistii
ACCGTGATCCAACGCCCTTCTCCCTAAACACCGTGATCCAACGCCCTTCTCCCTAAACACCGTGATCCAACGCCCTTTTCCCTAAACACCGTGATCCAACGCCCTTCTCCCTAAACACTGTGATCCAACACCCTTCTCCCAAAACAAACACTGTGATCCAACACCCTTCTCCCAAAACAAACACTGTGATCCAACACCCTTCTCCCTAAACACTGTGATCCAACGCCCTTCTCCAAAAACAAACACCGTGATCCAACGCCCTTCTCCCTAAACACTGTGATCCAACGCCCTTCTCCCTAAACACCGTGATCCAACGCCCTTCTCTCTAAGCCTCCACTGACCACCAGCAATAAGGCTGCTACCTCCAATTAATCTATTAGCTTCATACCCAGCAATGATGTGAAACACAAAGTAACTGAAGTGCCTCCTATTCCGATGGACATTGGCAGGTCAATGCAGCTCCAAACACCACGTTTGTCTGTCTTCAAGCCATAATTTTGCTGCCTGGGAAAGAGAGGAAGAGACGCGCCAGAATCCCCCGGTAGGGATGACCCCCTCACCCCCTCACCCCCCAGTAATCCCTGAAGACGGCTCGCCAGACTTTGCATTTCGACGATCATCGTCTCAACCATGGCTGCAAAGCATCGAAACAGCAGATTTGGGTTCAGTTTCAGCCAAATGAAAAGTAACAATCCCACCTGCTGGATTTGCGTCCATCAGCACGCACTGACTTTGTGCTTCGTACACAGACTCCAGGCGCTTGCTGTCGCAGCCCACCTACATCCAACAGCGGCGAGTACAGCCCCCCCATAAGCACCGCTGCCAAAGCAAGTCATGGGAATTTCCCTCACTGCAGGCCACACCGTTACAGTTTCAAAATGCTTACTGATGACTGATGATTACTGGTTTACCCAGTGGTCCGTAAAATGCAAGGGTATCATTCAGTTTGCAGTCCGCATGTGGATCTGACTGTTCTTGTTACGCCACCAATCGGCTGCAAGACACTCTCCGTCACAAAATCACAAGCTATTACTTCAAAAAGTCCTCAGCTTTTTTGTTACTTTAATCTCTTGAATTCCATAATATCACACCTCCTTAAAATGCAGTTTAAAGTTTTGCTTCTCAGCGAGTTGCATGCTTACATGCATCTGCACATTTCAACATACAGTACTGCTGTACACGCTCAGTTTGGGAGTGTGACGAGGCTGCAGGGCAAAGCGGCCGCCAGTCAGCTGCAGCTCATCCTGAAATCGCCTTTGTGTCATAAGTCACCCCACCTGCATCTCCATGCACTAAATAAAATGCAATAAAATATGCAACAGTGCAGCTTTCAAGAACTGGGATTGGCTGTGGTCCCTTCTGAGGATTATTCAAACCTATTGAGGAAATGCAGAAACCGCAGAAGCAATCAATAATCCACCCACAAGTAGGAAGACTGCTGTCCTCTCGGGAATCATGTTGCTGATATGAGTTTACAGTTGCACATTGTGTCAGACGCCTTCACTGAAAACACATTTGCGGGGAAGACAGGAGTCAAAGTGACTGTGTGTGATTTCATTTTGCGGGCTGTGTGCAGTGTGGCAGCTAAGCCCGCGTGAGTGCTGGGCACAGCGGCCTGACCGGAAGGCTCCTCTGGTTAGACACGGCGTTCTCTCTGCCTGCATGCAAAATGTTAGGGTGAACCCTCACATAGAATGAGAGGGACTGTAGAAATGAAATGGACTCACGTGTGGAGTGATGTTCAGCATCATATCACTGCACCTTAAAGCTTCAAGCCAGTGAGGTCTGTGATGCTGTTCCTGTCATAGCGTTCCTCTGTGGGTGTTTGCAGACTGACAGACCAAGAAGGCTATGGCCCTCATCCGCAATGGTAACCGGGAACCACAAGTGGGGGCCGCAAGCAGAGGCCACAAGTAGGGGCCTCCTGCAATTTCGCTGTAAAATGATACAGCTTGGCTGCTCCTTGTTACAGTTTGCTGTGACCGTGGGGAAAACAACAGGATTGTCACATCCCCCACCCAGAGAGATGCACTCCTTGGAGCTCAACATCCTCCCTCTGCACCGTTGCACAGAGGATTAACAATATCACTGATTTAACCACTGAGTTAATATACCACTAGTGGGGAAGAGATGGAGAGGCTCAGCCTAGGTCAGCCGCGTAGCCCAGGTCAGCAGCTCCTCTGCAGACAGACACCTGCACTGGCGTCTCTCATACTGCTGTGTGCCACTCGCTTCAGGGGCATCTGGCTCTAGTTCTCAAAGTGCCACCCAGAAAACAGGTGAGGCAACTTTAAAGCACATCCTGTTGCTCCTCCAAGACAGCGGACACATCCCGTCACACCGCTCAGACAGCAAAAACATCCCGTCGCTCTGCTCAGACAGCGGACACATCCCGTCGCTCTGCTCAGACTGCGGACACATCCCGTCGCTCTGCTCAGACTGCGGACACAGACAATGGACACATCCCGTCGCTCCACTCAGACTGCGGACACATCCCGTCGTTCTGCTCAGACAGCGGACACATCCCGTCACTCTGCTCAGACTGCGGACACATCCCGTCGCTCTGCTCAGACAGCGGACACAGACAATGGACACATCCTGTCGTTCTGCTCAGACAGCGGACACAGACAATGGACACATCCCGTCGTTCTGCTCAGACAGTGGACACATCCCGTCGCTCTGCTCAGACAGCGGACACATCCCGTCGCTCTGCTCAGACAGCGGACACAGACAGCGGACACATCCCGTCACTCTGCTCAGACTGCGGACACATCCCGTCACTCTGCTCAGACTGCGGACACATCCCGTCGCTCTGCTCAGACTGCGGACACGGACAATGGACACATCCCGTCGTTCTGCTCAAACAGCGGACACATCCCGTCGCTCCGCTCAGACTGCGGACACAGACAGCTGACACTTCCCGTCACTCTGCTCAGACAGTGGACACATCCCGTCGCTCTGCTCAGACAGTGGACACATCCCGTCGCTCTGCTCAGACAGTGGACACATCCTGTCGCTCCTCTCAGAGTTTAACAGCCCAAGGTGCCAGAGTACTTCCAAGTGACAGCTCATCTCCCCAAACCAATTAATGTCACCTGATTATTTAAATTAACATTTATACAGTTTAATATAGTTGATTATATGTTATAATATATCTTTAACCATTATTTATAGGTGGCACTGAAAGAGAGAGCAGTAACCAGAAAACTGGGTCAGGCACAAGCACTCAATGTCGGGCAGCTAATGAGGAAGTAACCAGTAACCAGGTTATGTCAGTACATTTCAATATTCCCTGAGCAGAGCGGCCTTCAACACACACATTCTTCAAGAATGAGGACTACAGCACGCATTACAAACTCAGGACTCTGACATCCTGTCCAGGCACGTATTTACTGTTTGAAGCCAGCAATTGTGTTCTTTTTGGGAGATTAAATAAATAATGCAATCCCTATAGTCCCTGACAAAATGTCAGAGTAGAATCTGTTTCCAGCAGAGCTGCACAGCCAAAGGGCGACTCTGCTGCTGCTTCTCTGGCTGTCGACTCCCCCCATCTCCCCCAGTAACAGATTTACGACACACTTGACTGCAGCCATTCACAAGCTTGTTTCGACCTTTACTCTCAATGGGCACGAACTATTCAAACGAGGTTTGCTGTAGTTTAAATCTTGAGCGGGCGGCTAAATATGTGACCCATCTGCTGAATGTGAAGGCAGACTTTGGAGAGATGTCCGCACTGTGGAGTCTGTAGAATGAGTGAAGTTGAACGGCTATCAGGGCTATTAGAGAGCGCCGCCACAAACAAGGAGCAAGAAAACTGAAAACAGTGAGAAAACAGAGAAATGTAGAATACAGAGGGGAGCCTAACTGCCCCACCCCACGGCTCTGTGACAAAAATCCAGGTGTTTTTATTTGTTGTCACATAATATCCCCAACACCACATCCACACATTTGTAAGAGATCAGATAAGAGGAGCTGCGAGCTCCCGTGGGTCTGCGAGATTTAACTGGAACAATCTGATAAAGTCAACATAGATAGTGCATCGACCCTAACTATGAGAAGGATACAATATATAGATACAGGGGTGCTGAGAGGTGCTTAGTCTGGAATTTCTTTTGAGAGTTTAGAGAGAAGGTCTTACATAGTTACAGCTCATGCCAAAAGCAGGAGTTACACTTATTTTAAAATAAGCAAATACAGGTTGTCCAACAGCAGCCAATACACTCTCAGCATCTCATTACTCATCGTCTCAAGAAAGGTACAAAAACAGCCATAGCTAGCTTTGCTGGGCTATGTTCATGTAATCTACAACATGCATACCTATTAATGCAACAAAATAATTATTTGCAGTGCTTGCTCATCCCACGTAAAGGATAAATTCTCCACGTTCATCAGTGCAAAACCACAACTTTTGGATACACCTGCCAATCCAAAATCAGTGTATACAGTAATCATACGGGAATGTCGCATATAAGAGGGCAGAGAGCCATTTTACCCCCCTAAAAAAAACTCTTTTCCTCCCACTCGGTCTGAAGTGGTACTACGGGAGACACCCAGCGCGCGGCGTTGCAGCACGACGCCTCGTGCGGGCAGCACATGGAAACGTGCACATCTGACAAAATTCTCCTCGCTCGTTTTGAAGCTCGCAAATAGGTTTGGGACCGAACCCCCCGGCGTAGCACTCCAGCTCCGGTTTAAACCCAGTTCCTCCCGATTTCATTTCATTCCCCGTGCAGAATAGGTAAGATGGGGAAACACCCCCGAGCACTTGCACTTTGAAGGTCTCCCCTACACACTGCGGGGAAATCGCGTGCTCGCATGGCACTTCCTTTTATTTACTACCCAACCCTAATGCGGACGAACTATTAAATTAATTGACAATATACGGCATTGCCATTTGAGGTGATCGCAAGTGGGCACGTCCAATAAGCTATAAAGCGTTAGCTAGCCGCATGTTAAATGATAATCTTCTCCAGCTTCAATCCAAAGACTGTACTGTTAAATCATGAACGACAAAACCCATATTGGGCTTCCGTTTACAATATTAAAAAAGGATTAATAGATCATGAGGATGTGTCCTCGCAAAAGAAAAAAAAGAAAGAAAACGAAAAAAAAAAAAACATTGTAAAGGGCGGTGATTTCATTTATTTATCTACTAAAATCTGTTTGGCACGTTGGAGGAAATGGGACTAAAATGTGGAGAACTGAGACTGAGGCCCTTAACGTGTGACTGGTTGAAATTCAACGTACCAAACGTGCTTAAAATACTGTATGTACTTAAGAACATGTAGGCACAGTAATGCAAGGGGAAGGAGCCACCTTGCAGATCCTATGCTGTCGTTGGGCTTTGCTGAGCCATCTTCTCCTCCACTTTTGGGCATCCTTGGTATACATGCATAATGCCAGTCAGTGGAAAACCGCAAATCACAGAATAAAAATCCCTTTCATACCTCAGCGTTACTGTCGATTCAAAGGCACGTTGCGCTTTTATAAATACATCGCTGAAGGACCGGCAAGCGAGAGATATTCAATATGCAAGTGTGAAGACATTTAACAATTCTGGCGAGGGATAGCGAGGATAAGCTACTAATGGTATTTTCTGTAATACTCGAGCATTTCTTCCTGGCTTTCGTTCACATTTGGTGAAAATCATGTCAAAAACTCTAGTGAGCAATACAGCTACTTACCTGAGCATTTAAATTTAAACGGCACATTTGTGCAGGACATAACCGGCTGGCTGGTTAGCTTACACCACCAGTCCAAATGGAAAGCCTAATAAGGGTTAGGGTAGGCAGTCAGAACATAGTGTTGATGCAGTTTTTAAAATACCAGTGTGCACACTAGATAAAGCTAAACGAATCACAGAAAATACGTCAAATTACACACTTACCGGCATCATCTTTGCGGCTAAGTCAAACCGTAGCGTACATCAGCAGCAGGGATGGGATTTCGGGGGAATCAGTCCCAGTGAGCCGATAAGAATGTCGTGTCGTTTTGCTTCCAGTGGGTGATCGGGGATGTTCTGTCCTTTTGCTTTACGCTGCTTTTCTTCCTCCGTCTGCAATCGGAGATGCGATCTGGGGCCAAACCGCAGCGCGACTAAGCAATCGGAATCCTCGACGTCCGGCTGCCAGCCGCCACCACCGCCGCACGAAAGCGGCTCCCCAGATGCGTCTCTTATTTTAAAATGATACAAAACGAGCCTTCCTGCATTACTGGAGAGGGCCTGGCCGAATTCAGCCGTGGTCTGCACACCGCATTACGATAGCAGCCGCCCCTTTACCTACGCACCGTTTGCACCGGGTTGAAAGAAACCGTGCGGAGGACAAGCGTGTAATGAAATGGTCGGGCAGCTATCGGAAACCGAACATTTTGACTATAATTTAATTGTCTCACATATGCCAATGGTGATGAAATGCGACAAATATTTATATTCTATCTTTAGATATGTATAGAACCTCGCTCCTTTTTTATTCAGCCCGATTTGTCGTGGTACCGGCACACCGTGTATGGCTTGTTTAATGACTGGTCCTGCACACGGAGCAGGGCGGCTATTCCTATGTGACCGCCGATTCTGTCGCCGGTTTCCAACAGCTAGAAGAATGAACAGAAAAAAAGGAGGTGCAGACGGAGTCAATACTTTTATCTACTAATCGCCGGCTAACGTAAACGTGTACAATAACTGCAGTGAAATTGCTAAACGCACGTCGCTAGACCTAAGATTAAGGATGCATCCAGGGCAAGGGCAGCCGCATCGGGGCTGCGGCGTTCCCCTGCTTGTAACCACCAATCTCCAACTCTGCCCAAAGCAAGAGCATTAACGCTCAGCAAATCAGGGGGACGGGCGCATCTGCGGCTGCATCTGATCTCCGCACCACCAGCCAGCCGCCGAACTGCTGGATGTCGAGCCGTTGATCCGTGTATAGTTAAAAGCTTAAATATGACCCAGGGCGAAACGAAGACGCTCCTCTCGGATGCCTTTCGTTAACCGGCACCGATTTTTGTCGGTGGTTAGGTGTGCGCATTCTCGGGAACGCCGCATAATGTCCGAAATCGGACACTAAGGTGCGGGTAGCGGCACGCTCCCCTTCCTCCTGCGCCCGTAAGTGTAGTAAATGACGTCACATCGTTGTGTGGAACGATAATCTGGATTAAAGAACATCCATGAAAGTTACACTTGTATAAATATTTATTCTATGTATATAGTAATTTGCTATTAATATAAAACAATGCTTCGCAGTTCCATGTTACTACGCAATTAGGTCTGCTGTCTACTTATACAGTAACCAAATTGATACAATTTACAAATATTCTGTCAATGTTCAAGAAAAATGAAACCTATGTTGTTTTGATAATGCAGAAATAGATTTCATGACCATGGGAATTCCCAGCTGCAGTTCCACGTACGGTCGGTGGATGTCCCGTAATGATACTGTACTTTCAGAACAGGGTTTCTGAGAAAACTCTCACTCACCCGTACATTAGTAAGGAACCCCACACCTAATCTTGGGGGTGGAAAAAGGCCGAAGTTCCGGCAGTACTAGCAGTACAGTAGGTATCAGGCGGTTCGCTGCTGCACTAAATCTCGCTTTAAATTATGTATCTGACGGCGTGACCGGACGGGGGGGTCGCTGTGCGAGTTCACATCTAATATGCACATGCGTACAATTCAGCCCCTTTCGGAGGCTGGGTACTTGCTCAGTTCACTACTTAAATGTTATTTTTACAGCTATATTTTGTTATCATACATTAGAAAAAGCAGTTTATCCCACAGCACTTACAAGCAATTGGGTAATGATACTGAAACACCTGGCTTTAGAACATTATTAGTATGGTGCCTCCTTTAGCAGTGCACCATATGTGTTTGGGGAAAGACAGATGCAAGTCCTGCAGTGTCCTGCATTGTGAGCCGCTCCTCTTGCACAACAGTAGAGGAAAACTTTCTGTCTCTCTCCTCCAACATCTCAAAGTGGCTCAGTATCATTCAGATCGGGTGACTCTGCAGGCCATAGATGATGTTCAACTTCAGCAGCCCCACCATGAGCACTGACCCTGTGGAGCTCCTGCCCTGCAGTTTGGGTGGGAATAGGACAGGCATGGTGTGCATTTAATTCTGCAGTGAGCGGGGCAATACTCATGGTTTTGGATACAATCCAGACTAGTACCCAGACACCCCTTTCAGGCAGCCTCCCCTTGTGGCCACAGTTATTCCTCTTGTATGCGGTCCGTCCTATTCAACTCTGCCTCCCATTATGTTGTGTGGATTGCAATATTTTATGTATAGCTATGCTACTGTTCTGCTAGTTCAACTTCACACACCGGTCTTACTGATGGAAGGCTGGCCGCCAGGCCGCGCACATACAAGCCTGACACCTCAAATGCTATTGGCCGGTGTTTCTCCAGCATTTCCTTTTTCTGAAATACTGACCAGGACAAAAAAAAAAACTGCAAAAGTAACTTGAGTTTATTGCATTGCAATACAGACAGCCAGTCTCCTGAACACGTGGAGAACGTCGTCTCACATCCCAAGGGCCGAGGAGGCCGGCAGGAGGCGGAGCCAGTAGTGGGGTATAACGTCCAATCAGTGTCCAGAACCTGAGGAGTGGATTGGAAGGAAACAATTCATCACAGCATTGGTTAATAAGGTCAATTATATACATGACATGTTAATGAAAGCAGGGGTCACCCAGCTGACTTAAGGTCAATGTTATACATGACATGTTAATGAAAGCAGGGGTCACCCAGCTGACTTAAGGTCAATGTTATACATGACATGTTAATGATAGCAGGGGTCACCCAGCTGACTTAAGGTCAATGTTATACATGACATGTTAATGAAAGCAGGGGTCACCCAGCTGACTTCATGTAGGTTCCACCACATAAGTGTCACAGCCAGAAATGTCAATTCTCAGCCACTTTTACATTCTTACTCATTTCTGTTGGAAAGTAACTAGGAAGATGATATACTTACTGCTCTTGACTGCTTTCTTCCCTGTGGGAAATAATAATAAAAAAAAAACTCCAGTCATTGACCGGGACACACAAAACAAGAGCACATAGCAGTATATGTTTCGCATTTTATCTTCTCTTAAGGCCAGGGCCATTTTGTTGGAAGCCCCTCGCAGCTGGGAAGCCCTTGGGGCCACTAAGGCAGCGATGTGCACTTTCAGACCCATCCTTGTCCCACGTTTGATTATTTCTTTCCGAATTAGAGCTCAGGTAAAAACGTCATGAAACGTCACGAAAAACATCACTTCCCATCAGAAACACGCCTTTTATGACATTGATGTCGGACAGAATCTTCTTGTCCGAGTTTCGCCGTGACGTAATTTCAACATGGTGGCAGTACACTCGACAGTAATCCGATTTTATAAATCTTTAAAAATGTTTATTTTGTTAAATGTACTAATAGTTATAAACATTTAGCTTTCCTTTAGTTTACAGTAAGAAGGCATTTCATTTCGTTTTAAATTATTGATATTTCCTCCGGATACAGGGATTTTCTTATTTTACTTTATTTACACATAAACTAAGTTTTGGAACAGCAAAAAGCACATCTCCATGCAGTGACATCACCCTAAAGCTCCGCCTGTGCTCTTTGAGAAGCAGCACTGGCACGTACACTGAGGGATATCAGCAAGATCATAGTGTCCCACAGGGCGAACAAATGTGCTGGATCTCTGGAGGAGACACAGTGTTCAGTGGGAAGCGTGATTTACCTGAACACCACCCCGTGTTAGGAAGCGATGTACAAACCCCTGCATGTTTCTATTCACATGTAACCCCATCTGGAGACAGGCAGAGAACTCACCTCCATAGGAGACCTTGTAGTACAGATAGGTCATAATGCCAACACCGACCCACACCTCCTGGTATGCCTGTGTGTAGTAGGGCTTCATCTTGGTCCACCACGCCGAGAGCGCTCTCCCTGCCATCTACATCGGCATACAGAAAGACACCTACAGATCAACACCCCCATTTTTCATAGTCAGCCTACGAAGTTGCCCTACCACTGCAATATTCGCTACTTTCAATGCAGAGGTAGACTTCATTCAAATTCAAATCACACATAGAAAGCGTGTCCTCTACACAACAACACACAGATATCGTGCCCACAATATTGTCCTTTATGACTGTTTAAAAACACGCATAATGCCCAACAGCTCGACGCACTTCTTGCTGATTTTGCACCGAAAGACACTCATGATGGTGTTTATAGCAATACCCGATCAGTCACTAGTTTGTACGTAGGCTTGTAGGATCAATAAAGCAGATTAAGCAGAACCTAAGGTAACGAAGAGGACGCGTTAGCAACATCATAAACGTTATTTTATGCCCAGTGAAGCATTACATTAACGAGTTAAAATTTTATAAATTAACACACTGTTTAAGCACAATTACTAGGTTAGCTTGTTCAAGTATAGTGAGCTAGGCCTTGTAAACGCATAACCATCTAGCTAGGCACATTGCTAAATTACTCGCAAACAGATTCTCATAAAAAGATCAAATACTCGATCTTCCAAAAACGCATGAAAGACCGTAACTTTAAATATGTTTCCAAACGTTAACAACTTGCCCTGTAAATTATTGGTGCCGGCTTCTATGAGCTGAAGGCTGAGGAAGGTCACTGCCGCTAGGGTTTCTGGGAAGGCACGAGCGCTCATCGCCGCATGTCAAACACACGCGTTTATGGCGGTTTCCACCTAGCGGACACCTCCGGTACTGAGTCACATTTTTTTGCTGATAAGCGATTGTCCTACATACGCGCAAAATGCGGCAGTATTGCTATAATTCTGCATTTAAATGAGTCGTTTTTACTTTTAATATTTTAATATTTAAAATTTACTTTTAAAAGTATGACATTATTAGAGAAGGGTCTAGCTGCAGAAGCCTGTAGAGTGGAGCTCCACCAGAAATATGTCACATCCTCAGGAAACGCTTGATCTCAACTCTGTTACAGCGAATTAATACTAACCTTAACCTTAACCCTAACCCTAACCCTAACCAGAGCTTCACCTTACACCCTTAAAGATCACGTATTTCCGGTGGAGCTCCACTCTACAGGCGTCTGCAGCTGGACCCTCTTGCTTTATTAATCTACATTTTGAATATATTAATTGACCCCACACTCAGCACCAGCCAACAGGGCCATCAGACTGGCAAGTGACCAGGAATCTGGCCCCCCACCACCCCCACCCAACCCCACACACCCTCCCCCCCCACCCACGACCCCACCACCACCACCACCCA
>JAODKE010000041.1:764053-776886 GCA_026779605.1 Mormyrus hasselquistii
TAAATATATTAAGGACAATAATGAATTGCAAAGCCATGTATAAAGCCTGCGTTTTGGCACGGGGTAAGTACGAAGGAGAGAGCTGTTACTTACGGTTGCCAGGTAATTCGCAAATGCAGGGAAGAGGTAAAATGCTCCTCCTGTCTCTCGCTGTTTCGCAGCCTGCGCTACTCGCTGCGCCGGCTGCTATGCCTCCCTTTGTCCATCACTGCCTTAACTTCAAAAGACCGCAGATGTAACTTCTAGCGGAAGCGAAGCGCCTCAGCACCCAGATTTGATTGGAGCGCGTCTCCACATCAGCCTAGTAGAGGAGGTGAGCTGGAAGTCCGCAGGGCGCATGACTCGGCCCGTGTCCACCGTCGGCACTTCTATCGGGTGTCTGAGCCCAGGTTCTGCTCCTCGACTGGAGGCGCGCTTTCGCGTCTCCGCTCCTCTACGATCTGACTGTGTGCGCGCGCAGAGGTGCGCGCACACCCGCAAACACGCTCGCACTTGGAAGCACAGAAATCTGCACAAATACACAAATAGATGCAAAGTTACACGAACTCTGAACATTCCATCTGTTATTCTATAAAAGTTTTTAGTAAGACTCTAACAGAATCTCACAGCAGTTTCCAATTGTGCCGTACACATGCCCGTCGCTTGCAACCCCAACCTCACCTCAAATGCATTCCTTTTCTTCCATCAACATACAGACTTAATTGGCAGCCCTTTCATAGTCTGAGACTTCAGACCCCCAGCCCTGAGCATTGCAAGACTCACTTGGGACATTTATCCACTCATTGTACCCTGTGTGTCTCAGGTGCCCTGAAGCTAAGCAGTTATTCTAACATTGTTTCCAGCAGTTCGCTCACGGTGAAACAAAATCTTGTCCCATCCTGGCAAACAGGGGGCATCAATGGGGGGCACGGAGACAGAGAGAAAGCATGGGGATAGCGGCCCGGCTGCAGTGTGTGTGACAGTGTGCGCGTGGTACGTGGAAGGGGGGACACGGAAAACATTGAGGGGACAGAGGTGGTGCAAATTGCTGCAAGTGTGTGGATAAAGAGCAGGAGAGTCATCCATAAGGAGGTCAGACACCGCGAGGAGGGGGAGGGTATCTCCTGGTATCTCGGTAACTCAGATCTGACAGCGAGGGACTGAAATGAAGTGGTGCTGACTGTCATGTTACACAAGAGCCTGTCCAACAATGTATTAAATAAATGTCGTTTTACTAAAAGCCAGCAGTAAGACCAACGGCTGACACAGGGTTTGAGAAGCTAATTGGGGGCCTCTATGGGGCTTGGCAATGCTGCATCTGCACCCCCGATCCCGATTGTGCATTGGCCCCTCCTCTTGTGTTCTGCATCTTCCTCTGATCTGGCCTCTGTGATGCTGGAAGTGCCTGATTCCCTCTCTGACATCAGCCTGTGCCACACAAGCAGAGTGAGTCGTTCGAAAAAAACACGCTTACATAAAGGAGCATGCTGCGGGTCACTAGGCTTCCGACGGGGGGCTTTGGGGCTGGAAGGGGCTGTTACTATGGCAACAGTAGCCACAAAGCTAAGCTAAGCTCTTGTTTAAGTGGAAGGGTGCAGCACCTGATCCTGACACGACACGCTTTGTTTGTTTCTCACACACACATCTCTGTTCTTTTCTGCTCAGCCTCTCAGATGAGACCCAGGTTTGGGGGGATGGTGTTTGCATTGCAGCTGTCTGACATCTGTAGAATGACTGCACTGTGGAACCCGCGGACTCACACACACCAAGGGGATTTAGTTGCAACGTGTCCCAGAGAGTTTGTATTCCCTTCCCCTCCAAGATATTACAACACACACACACACACACACACACACACACACACAAACACACACACATCACGATGTTATGATGCTGGACCCAGTGTCTGCCTCTGGCTGGAAGCTGACTCGCCCAGTCTGGTGCCTCCTGCTGGAGCTCCGCCGCACCTCCTCCTTCTCTCCCGTGAGCTCAGCCGCATCTCGTGTCACTGGCTGCCTGGGGCTCTGCTGCAATCCATCCTTTCAACTTTTTCTTCTATTATAACCATCAACACGTCAGCATCACTGCACATGCGGGTGGTTGCCCATGGCCGGGACTCCTGTATCGTCTGTGCCGGACACATGGTGAATGAGGAATGCAAGGAGGACACGGTCCATCTCTGGGAGGGTCAGGAGCTCCATGGGACAAGGGGGGGGGGGGGGATCTGGGCTGGAGCATCCGCCTGTAACAGCTGGAGTTGACCGATGGCACGCAGTTTAGTGCAGTGGTGTCACTGAATCGCTGACCGTTTCTGGTCCGGCGTCCGGCTCAGGGTCTGTACAGGGGACAGTCCTCAGGCTTTCATGCAACCGAGACCAGCAGGAAGTCAGTCTGCGGACGGACGGATGGCGCCAGGTAACCTTTCTGGATGAAGTGACTCAGCCAGAGCTCATTTCCCTTCTCACTGGCTCCACGAGCTCCGAGCGCTTCCCAACTCTCATCCAGTAACCGGCTGAGGTCTGAGGTCGGTGCGAGGAGGCAGAGAGGGTGGGGGTGCGAGGAGGCAGAGAGGGTGGGGGTGCGAGGAGGCAGAGAGGGTGGGGGGTCAAAATCTTGTGGGTGAACAGAAGGGCAGAATGTCTACATATAATGTGACTGTCATGCATATTGCCTTTTAAATACATACTGTATAAGTACTGTGGTCTCACACCTGTGAAAAAGACAGATTTGGCCACCGGCTGCTGATCTCCCTTCTTATTGGACCCCAGACACTGATCCAGCTTGATTCTTGGGTCTAGACCCACAATGGTGACCAAACCAGACCGATGATCATGCTGCGTTTTGCTCTATTCCCTTTCTACCCTAAAAAGGACTCACATGTCATTTATCTGGCAGCTACCTTAGCAGCCTGTGCATATTTTTCTTATTCAATGGAAATATAGTCATTCACCGTAAAATAAAATCACAACCAACACTCACGTATTGCTAGTGGTGGACAACTATACACTGGGCCCGAGGGAAAAAATGGACCACGCCCCCCCTTACAAATTCACACCTAGGGCCCCCTATGCCAGATGCACCAGGTGCAGATTTGTGTAGCCTCCGAATATCATACCCATCATGCACCGCAGTACTTAGCACATTCCACAAACATGCTTTTTTTCATCAAATAGATTGTGAGATAAAAACGAGAGATGAGACAGCAGTGATGCACAAGCATTTGTTAGATGCCTGACATCAGCACTTTAATCTGCAGAAGAATTTGCATTTATCTGAGATTTATAGTCAGAAGAGGTCTCTCAGCTTTCATGGGGGGGCCCCGAACCCTGCCCCGCCCACTAGTCTGCCCCTGCATATCACACCCCAACTGCAAACTCAGCAAGCCCATCAACAAACCCCCGTCCCAAACAAAAGGCCTCCTTCCCTTTCTAATCTACTTTTATATTTTTTTGCGGCAGGAACAGCTGTGGGGTAGTTTGATTTACGTAGTAGGAACCTTGTTTCGTTCCGACAATGTGGGGGACAAGACTGAGTGACATGTTTTAAGAGGACGCAATTATTTTGTTCAAAGCTTACCATCCAATGTGCACACCTCGAAATTGAAAATAAATTGGAAACACGTCTCCCTTTTCTTTCTGCTTACTTTGTTCGGTACGTGGCTGCTGAAATCTGAGAACAGGCGAGCCTCTTTCAGCACAAATACAGGTCCTTTGCGTAACAAACTCAGCATCCAGGGCGACATTTGGCCCCTCTGGTGACAGATTGCTCTAAATCTCACTTGACGTTTCTTTTACGTTAGAGGGAGGGCTAGATAGACACATCACGTGTCCCAAACCCACTCCGGACTGTCATATCATGTCGTCTTACAGAAGCTTCCAAATGTGTCTAAATAAAACTCCCATTCTTCCACAGGGGCAATAGACTGACAGCTACGTCAGCTGCACTTATGCATCCTCCTTACAAGGGGTTGTGTTGAGCATCTTACTGGAAAAAGACATATTCACACATTGTGTAAGATGAGGCCATCAAATTGCCTTGGCAAACATGTACAGAGTCCAGGGACAGATTAACATCTCTCTTCAGTGACTAACCTCACCTTTGGTCATGAACTCTGAGAAGTGACAGAAAGAATGAGATCGTAGATCCAAGCGGCAGAAATGGCTGGGCTCAGGGACAGGGTGGGGCGCTCGAACATTCGGGAGGGGCTCAAAGTAGAGCCACTGCTCCTCTGCATCAAAGGGTGCCAGAGTAGGAGGTTTGGGCGTCTATCTAGGATGCCTCCTAGACACGGCTGCGTGTCCATCCTGGAACGCCTTGGTACCGCTGGAGCTGGAGCAGGTGGCTGCGGAGAAAGAGGTCTGGGCAAGTATGGACTGTCCATATGTCCCCTCTGTGTCTGTGTGTGGCCCATCTGTATGCCCCCCCCATCTGTGTGGGCCGCTCCTTATATTCCCCCCCCATCTGTGTGGGCCGCTCCTTATATTCCCCCTGCATCTGTGTAGACCGTCCTTATGTCCCTCCTGTCTCTTTGGCTGTCTGCTGGGCTCTCTGCTCTCCTCCATCATGCTCTAATTGTCCTGGGTCGGCCTTCAGGCTTAACGTTTTTGGTAGCAGGTTCACTATGATAAACTCATCTCAAATCACTGGCGAAAGCTGAAGCCACCTAGTGCTGGTGCTTTACCGCCATCTAGTGACCCATTTCTGTAAATATTCGTATTGTGTTTTTTCCCATTACAGCCCTTACTGCCTTACATCCTGGGTGTTTGTTATCATACCGCTGGCAAGCACAGCTTCCGTGCAAATGGAACAAAAGAGAATAATAACACCATGAAGCCCATAGAAAGAGGCAAAAACAAACCTTTAAACCTTCAGCCACATTAGGGATCTGTGGCATGGTTCTAGCCCCAGCTGTAGCAGGAACAGTGGTGAGCCTGACACATTCTTCACAGAGTAGTGTCTCGTAAATAAAGCCATGTTTAGCATGTAATTCGGCAGTTACTAGTGATGGACAAAATGACACTTCATGGACCATATTTCTGTATTTTCTGATCGTATTAGATGGTGCTTTCTGTTCAAAAAGGGGACAAACCATTCCCCAGAGCCAACCAAGAGCACCATCTAGTGGGGTGAAAAAATACAGCAAACGGTTCAAGGAGCGTCATTTGGTCCTTTTACCCAGATTTGTTAAGCTGGTTACACAACGAAGCTTCCAGTTCCTATATTCTGTCAAGGAAGGAGACAGTGTTCCACTCCAGCAGCTGGACGTCACAGAGATCGCTGCCATTTCACCCTGCCTGGGAGCGAGCGCCTTTAAAACACGTATTCATAGCTCTCTTTCAAATAAGCTGAGCTAAAAGCACGGCCCCTTTTGGAACTGGAAGCTCCCCCTCTAAGATTTATCACCAAGCCGGGTACAACTTCACAAGAAGTCCCGTGTCCATAAACACAAAAGGTTGTCATTTTTGGGCTTATTAGAAAAACACCTTTCTGTCTGCCGCTTTGCCACATACAACCTTTGGAAACAAGTGTACATTTAGGAACGTTTATTTCCGCATTCATTAATGAGTACATGGTAAGTGCAAACGGTCCATGGCTACAATCTACACTGAACAACATACAAAGTCGGACAGATTATGCAGGCTAGCACTCATTGACTGGATCCCTTGGCACCTTGGTAGTGTTCTAGCAATAGTACCTAAAATGGGATTTTGACTCCCTTACAGCTTAAGAAAACTGAAACATACTGTTACCATACACCATCAGTACATAGTTTCATTATTTTTTGCAGGAAGAACACAATAGAGACACCTGTCCACCTTTCCATTCCATACATGTATATACATACAGAAGTATGCATTTAAACTGAACAAAGGAAAGATCCACGAGCCACCCAGTGAGATAGTGAAGTGCCTTCAAGGGACACAGCTGAGCTTTAGAGCTAAATTATCTGCCACACGGTGCCGTCAAATAAGCAAGAAATTACAGCAAAAAGATACCGAAGACTAGTGATGGACAAAATGATGCTTCATGAACCATTTACTGTATTTTTTGAGCCCACTTGCTCTCTGTTCAAAAAGGGGCACAAAGTGTGCTCCAAGCAAAGCAAGAGCGCCATCTAGTGGGGTCAGAAAACACAGCAAATGGTTCATGAAATGTCACTGTGTCCAAAATTACCAAAGACCATTAAGACTCCAGGAACTGCAACTCCACGCACTTGAGAAGCGACACGGAATAAACACATAGAATTCTTTTTCTTTTTTGTCACTGTTGTTTTCCCTTGGATTTCCCTTCCTGGCTGCAGCGCGAGCAGTTTGGAGCGTAAACGCTATGGTTCTACAGACGATCTTGCCGGGGATGGGAGAGGGACGGCTGTTCCTGCCACGAGTGGCGCTATGGCAATGACGTCGTCATACTAACTAACGGACACAACGGCTTCCCCCCACCACCCGTGTGTCTGCCGTCAGACCCCTTCCATCTCTCCCCGGGGGGGTAAGTGGCTACTCCGCCTTCCGCTTGGCTCCAGGTATCTTCTCTTTGATCCTGTGGATGAAATAAAATGTGATGAAGTAGATTCAGTGCCTGGCTATTGTGCAATTGTGTGAAGCATGACAGTGTCAGGAAATAATGAAAATATTTATTAGTGTGACTTAGTCACCTTTGTCAACCCGTAGAGCTTTTTATTAAACTTTCCAATTTTCAGACATTAAATCGAATAATCTTTAAGATATTCCAGCTAGTAGAAAGTTTTTGGTTTTGAGTGCTACTTACTTTCCAACCACACAATTTACATGTGTCCTTATTAGTCCAAGGTATTGATCAATTTGGGCCTGCGGAGACAGAGAAAGATGCAGGTGAGTCTGCAATCCCACAGCCGGCCTGCAGGGGGCGGGTGGTAACAAGATTTATCCCTACCTGGTATTTCTCATAGACCACCGGCATGGAGAACATGGACACCACCGCTGAGGAGAGGCAGGGGAGAAGAAGTCACAGCATTAATATCTTCTTCTTGATGACAACCAGGCAAATGATTCATACTCCTCCACATTGTAACGATTGTTTAACTAAATGCTTGTACAGCCCACTGTTTAATCAATATATAGGTCAATGTATAGCACAGAATACATATTGGTATACAACCCAGTATATAGGTCAGAGTACTACACATTGTACATGCCAGTGTAGAGCCTAGTATATGTCAGAGTATAGTGCAGAATACATACTGGTATACAGGCCATTATATGGGCAGTGGTGGCTTAATGATTAGGGAAGTGTACTAGTAATTGAAAGATTGCAGGTTCAAATCCTCAACCAGCAATGCGCCATTGACTAACCTAACCTCCCTGGGTGCTGAATTAGCTGCCCCTGCTATGTCATATGCAGAGGACATATTTTGTTGCGGGATGTCAACAATGACAATTAATCACTTAATTCACTAACATATAGGTCAGAGTATTGCACATTGCCCATGCCACTGCATAGCCTAGTATTTGTCAGAGTATAGTGCAGAATACATACTGGTATATCACCTAGAGTATAGGTCAGACGAGTACTGGTATTTAGTCCAGTATGTAGGTAAAAGTGTAGTGCAGAGCGCATACTGGTATATAGGTCAGAGTATAGTGCTGTGTGTAGCCCAGTCAGAGCCCGAGATGCAGCGGTTACTCACCCATGATGAGCAGGGTCAGGCCGTTGAAGAGAGCCCCCACGTAGGTCAGCAGCCACATGAGCACAGCGAACTGAAAGACAGCACCACTCTCTCAGTACTGCACTCTGATCGTTGGATGTGGAAATGTCACATAAAAAGTGATTGTGTTTTATGTTTATTACCAGATTTGTTACCAAATGTCCCCAAATGTGATAAAAACCTGCACAATGATCGGTGACTGCAATCAAAAAACTATCAATGCCAAAAGTCTCGTATTTTGTTTGGTTACTTCTGGTTACGGTTGGTATTAGAGCTTTCCCCACAGAAATGAGAGTCCCCACAAACACATGTGTGTGTGTGAACCTGTGTGTGTGTGTGTGTGTGTGTGTGTCTGCATGTGTGTGTGTGTGTGCGTGTCTGTATGTGTGTGTGTGCGTGTCTGTATGTGTGTGTGCGTGTCTGCATGTACTCCAGACACCTGCCTGACCTTGAGAGAGTCCACCAAGTCCTGCACCAGGAAAAGACGACGCAGTTCCTTCAGGCTGCTGTTCAGGTAGTGCTGCGCTGTCTCTGCGTACCTTTGCATCTGCTCCGGGGACAGCGCCACCTCCATCTCCAGGTACGCCCTGGCCAGGGGCATGCAGGCTGTCACTGCACGCACAAACAGCACACGCACATGCGGGGGAGGGGGCAATCATGCTGCCACTCACTTGAAGGGGTGTCCCTCGTCGGTCTTCTGCACGGCCTGCAGCACAGACTTGTAGACCCTGAAGCTGATGGTGGTGGAGAGGGCAGCCAGGGCCAGGTAGGCCATCACACTGACTACACTGAACTGGGTGAGCGAGAGCAGCAGCAACAGCACGGCACTCAACAGGAGGCCCGTCTGCTTCACATCCTGCCAGTACAGAAGCTTCACGGCTGCAGCGAGACACAGAAAAGGGACAGAGCTCAGGGCCCCGGGGGCAGGGCTATCGCACACCGGTCTAAACCACCTCCTGGTCGAAACCACTTCTTATTGGGCACTTCAGCAATTCCTGTTGGATTAAGCTAAGGGGCCAACTGTTCCTGAGGCCTCCACCTAATGAGTCGTGAAGGTGACCTCACACCTGCATCAGTCTCAAGTCTTTGCGTCTTGCTCCATGTTTCCATCCTCGGAAGCCGGACCCAGCTACAGTACTGCCTCAGAAGCAGAGAGCCCTGGCAGCTTAGCCCAGTTGTTACCATGACGCCTGTAACCCACAGCGCTGCCTCACTGAGGCTTCCAGCTCTCCGTCTCCCCCCCCTCACCCCCTCCCTCTCTTCACCCCACATGCCCTTACTTGCTCTCTCTCTCTGTCCTCCCGAACCTTCCCTCCATCCCTCCATCCTGCATGACCTCTCTCCCTCTCTCTATCATCCTGTACCCTCTATTCCTCTATCTCTCCATTCCCCCATACCCACAATGCATTGCATCAGCACTTGAGCTACAGGACAAAGACAACAGACAAGAAACAGCTTCCTGCTCCTCATTAACTCCAATAATCAACCCAAATTGTATTGGACCGGAACAATCAATCACTCAAGCTAACAAATCACATCATGCCAGTCATCCTTGTCTATAGCTAATGAATCCCCCATCCATAACTTATCAGTCTCTTCTGTAACCTAACATGGCCGTGTGATGGTCTACACAGAGCATTGGCCAAAGGATGGAGCTACACCCTCACTGAGCACAGAAGCTGGTCACTGCCCATGGCTGGACAAGGACACTGGTTTGCTCTACAAAGCAAACTGATCCTTGGCTGAGGTCTGATCGGAATGAATCAAGGCCGAGTGCAGACTGACTGAGGTCTGATTGGATGGAATCAAGGTCGAGTGCAGACTGACTGAGGTCTGATTGGATGGAGCCATAGCTGAGCGCCATTCTGACCCAGTGGGAGCTGAGGACTCAGTGATCAGCATCATGGCTGAGCTTTAACTGGGTTATGCAGAACTGCTCTGGGATTCAAAGACACGGCTAGTATTCACCGATAGAGCTCGAATGCAAATTTAGTACATGCTGCTCTCTTAAACGTCCACCATAAGACAAAAGGGTGCTGGGTTCAGAAGACACAGAGCAGACATAACAGGCTGAAATTCACACAGGAACTGCAACTGATGCAGCCAGAAACAGGGGCGTCATCAGCAAGCACCAGCTAACCCTGTGCGAGTACAATCACCATAACAGCACAGAGCGGACGGACAAACACAGGATTCCGTAACCATGGAGACCTGGCCCTGGCTCCTCCCACCCACAGCCCAGAGCGTCGGAAAGCAGAGTGAAAGGGACAAGTTTGATCACTACCTTCATACAGGGACATATGAGATCAGGGAGCTCATGGCAAATGCAGCTTCTGAGGGTGCAGAAGCACCAGGGAGGCCCCACAGGGCAAAGCAATAACACCCTGCTTTCACAAGAGCCAGAGAAGCTGCCAGCACGAGAAGGAGCAATTAGAAAGCTCTCTGCGGAAGACCAGGAGAAGATCTGTAGCTTGTAATGACCAAACCAGGTATGTTTTTTACGAGGTGCCTATCGCAGGGGTACAGTGTGCCTGGTAGCTGTCCTAGGAGGCCCTGCATGGACCTTCACCCAGAACAAGGTGGCGGTGGAAAATACTTGCTGAAACCGGCCAGAGTAAAGCTGACCAGCTCTGCATGAAGGGGCATAGCTAGAGGTGACCGTCCTGCTCTTAACACCGTCCCTCCTCAGGACAGGCAGAGCCCTCAGGACGCCTCCACACCGTCACTGCGGTGGAGCAGCCAGAGCCCGAATGCTAACAGCTAACAGCAGAGCGGCCATATTCAACAGTGGTGCAGCTATGTCCGGCATGCAGAGCATCTGACCTGCTATGCTGAGCCAGGAGCCCAGTGACTCAAAGCAGACAGGAGGAGGTGCTCTTACCCAAAGCACTGATGGGATCAGTGCTGCTCATTTAACTGAGCTCAGGGCTTGATTTCAGTGAGTTTATATACAGAATCAGATTTTTCAAAGACTAAAGTTTTTTTTATCTCATGCAATTTTATCAATGCTGCCCATTTGTAGATCACAGTCGGAGGTAAAGTTAGCTTCATTGTCATTGCACGATGAGGGAATTCGCTCTCTTAGTGCAAGAATCACACATAGAAATAGTGTGAAAGAAGAGAGTAGAACAGAGTAGAACATCTCAGCGTGACATCCCCTAAGGTAACCCAGCAGTGTGCTTCTGCGTAGGACTGACGCTGCTTGAGGCACATCTGCATGCCACCTGGGCAAAGAGGTGACATCATCTCTGTGTTCCTCGACCAGCTCTCCCACAGCACAGCTGTGCCATTCTGGGCAGCATCACAGTCATTCTTTCCCCTGGGAAGCTCTGCAGCACGCCTGGCTAACTGCACCACATCTCAGAGGTGCCTCTGCGCAGCTGCAGCCTGCCTCACAGGGGTCTGCGCAGGACATTGCAGGCCATGGGTGCCGTTAATGGAGAGCCAAAGTAGGCGCTCACATCTCAGAACCTTCCAGACTCACCTAGAGCAAACCCTCTACTGGGCACAAAACTCAGACATTTAATAACATTTAACTAAAATAAAATGAGAAAAAGATGTAAAAGATATTACATTGTAAATGTAAAAGAATTACAAAAATTAAATCTATAGTTACATATTATTCATATTTTTTCCAAGAAGACACGAAAAGAAAGGCGAGAAAGATCCACCTTTGGGTCTCTTGTGACAGCAGCCTAGCATGAAGGCCACCTGTCCCAGCTAATGCTGCTTCTCCATCTCACACAAGGACCCATGAGCTCCTCTGCTGCTTGCTTTTTGACAGCTTATCAGTTTGACATCTAGCCAATCGTGCGCTACCTTTTAATGCGGGTAGAGCCACAGCAAAGGTCACCAAGGTCTCACAAGAGCAGCCCTGAGCCGCAGCCTGTACTTGTGCATCATTGCATTAAATGCGTTTCATCAGACTGCTGCGGGTCTGTTGAGTGGATGCACACCTTGAGCACAGGCTCCCGAGAGAAGGATTTGTGCATTTTGAGGGGTCAGAATGATCGAACCGTAGCAGTGCTGTAGCTCCCAGCCGCAGTGCCGCTCCAGGCGACATAGAACAGCTGCCAAACCCTGAAGACTAAATGGCCCAACATCTGCTTCGCAGCCTGAACCTACACCCTTGTACTCACCAGTCTGGTCCTGTGACCAGGTCCCTGCACAAGTGGGAATGTCGATTACCAGGTGCTCTAATCCGGTCACTAGAGAATACTAGCAAAAGCACAGGGATCGAGCCCAGTTTCCAAACATCACATGCTCCACAGCTGGCCAGTCTATAGACAGCTAGTTATCAGGCACACAAAGACCCAGAAAACATAGACACATACCCCTTGTGCCCACAGAAAAACAGGCACGCTCTCAGGTGGCAAGCTGAAGCGCAGAGGCGAACACAGGCTCAGGGTGGGTAGGGGGGGTGGGAGGGGAGCCGGCCGCACCTCTACTGGCCTTCAGTGATGATAAGCATCGCCATCGGCATTTCACAGTCCCGGGGAGGGGGGCCTGCTGACCTACAGCCGCCCAGCCCTGACTCAGCACATCTGACCGTGTCACATGATCAACGAGAATGAGAGGACAGGTGAACGGGACACCAGATCCCCAAACCAGCCACCCCCGCAGAAAAGACTAGCAGTGGGGGGGGGGCAGAGGACCCCCCCCTTCCTTGCATGGAACGTTCCAGGCCACCTCCTGCCAATCGACGGCCAGCGACATCCAGCCGATGCATCTCACCTAAGAGCCCCACGCCGCTTTGCCATGGCGATAACTGGGGTGGGGGGGCACTGCACACCATAGGTCTCCCGACGGAAGGCAGCTGTGGATATGGATGCCATCAGCTGGGGCGGCTTGGATCCCAAATCCCCAGCCCCCCCCCCATCCTGCAGCCCCCAGCTCAGCTCCCTTTGTCTCTTGCTGCCGCTGCCTCACCCACCCCGGACACACACGCACACACACACACACACACACACGCATACGGTACCCTGGCACTTCCAGTTGCTCCAGAGGCACGGGGGCTGGGTGGAGTCGGCGACGGTCTGCATGCTGGAGCACAGGAGAGCGAGCCGGGCTGAGCCAGAGCGGACCGGGCTGAGTGGAGCGCAGTACAGCTGAAGCGTCTGGCTGCCTCACTGAGCACACTGGCGGGCAGGGAGGGGGGGGGCGGAGGGAG
>JAODKE010000041.1:799775-813270 GCA_026779605.1 Mormyrus hasselquistii
TATATTTTCCATATTGTGTATTTTTGTTATACAGTTATTTTATTTTAACTTTAATTTTATATTTTATTTTATTCTTTCCTAGCTAAATTTACCTTTTATTTTATTTTTCATATTTATTTCTTATTCATAGTCTTTTATTTTAAGGTCAAGAGCAGAGCAGTTGTCTAAGGCATTTCACTGCATATCGTACTGTGTATGACTGTGTATGTGACAATTTAAATTTGAATTTGAGATATACATTCACGCACAGACACACACATAGATATACGCACAAACACACACATTCACATCCACACAGCAGAGAATGGCTTCCAGTCTGGCAGCTGGGTTGTGTATACGGCAGACAGCAGAGCAGACAGCATGAGTGCCTGCAGTTTGACCCGTGACTTTCCTCCGTTCTATTTTTCTATGCACACCTTTTTAAAAATAGCAATAGAAGTGTGGCTTTTCATAACTGTGGATTTCTGCAATGTGCTTTTAACAGTTCACTTCAATGTCCTCTAGGGGGCAGCAGCCTTCCATCGCTCCCCTTTGTGCTCCTGGTGAACAGCTCTCTTCCAAAGGGCACGCCTGCCCTTATGTTTCTATCGCCTGGGACCATGACAGAAAGGAAAACAAAGCATTCCTTCTGGATTAAACACAAGACTGCAGTCGTGCGCAAGTCATTGGAGTGGTGACGGAAACACAAGTTATAATAATATTATATAATAATTTATACACAAATACACTGATATGGGCTCAGCCATAATTAAAACCAGGTCAATCACACTTCTGTATGTCACTGGATAATAATAATATATAATATAATAATTTTGCTTTTTAGGGTTATTTGTTGACTCCAAAGCTTGCCAGTCCATAAAGATGGACATAACAGAGACTGTCGGAGCTCGAATCACGCTGGCAGCCAGCATTGACGGCTAATTCCAACCACAAAGAAGGGAAACCGCATTCTTCAAAGATGTTCACCACCTGACATCGAAGCAGTCAGAGAACATTGTTACAGCTCCGCCGCTTGTTCAGACCCCGGAAGGCTGGGAAGCCTTTGAAAATTCTTCAGTCTGCACGACACGAGAATTTCTATTCATATCACCTGGCATCTGCCTCCTTTACAGCTCCTTACGTACAGTCCTACTCGTCCCCGTGAACAATGTTCCAGGTCAGGAAATATCAGAAGGTCTGTCCTCAGTAGCGCTAGAAGGGCTGTGTGCTTTTCACTGTGACAGTTTCATCCTGAGGGGACGCGGAGCAGGTCCAGCCCGCATGAAGGCGTTGGGTCTGGCCTCTTAAAGACGCCACAGTGCAGGACTAACCTTCAGGAGAATGAGGGACGGTGCCACGATGTCGATTAGTGCCGAGTGTTTGGGCTCGAGTGGCAACAAGATGTCTCTCAAGATAGAATTTTAATTACTTCGCAAGTTATATTTTCCACGATGCCACAAAAGGCACATTTACTCCCCAGGTCAGGCGACGCAGGCGGCACAGAATACAGCACATTGAAAAGCCACTATAATGGCGAGGCTCGCATATAACGGCGCCGCTCTGTGCCCATTCTCTGAGGAACGTCAGAAAGCAAGCGGTGGAGAAGCCAATTAACCAGAAAAAGACAGGAAAGAGACATGAATAGTTGTAAAACAAATGTGGTCCTTCATTTAACACAGTCGTATCAAAGAGATGGAGTCAGACGGAGCGCCAGCCACCGCCGGTGTATTTGCCAACAAAATAATCACACAAAACAGCATCGCTGCCACACGACCTTGATCATTTGATGTGAAGTAAATAGGGTTGCCATGTAAGAAACCCGAAATCTCAAGCCTCACTTCTGAGGAGAAGAAAAGATGTCAGAGGTGTGAGATGTTATATTAGCAGCGTTTGCAGAGTGAACCCAGTGCTTGGGAGGATTTCAAAGATGTTGAGTAGCACAAGGTTGATGGCTCTACGTGCACCGCCCCTGGAGCCGCATGAAGGAGTTCTGATCGGTGTACTTTGCGAATATGAGGTGATATTTCTGTGGCCACACCTTTAGCTAACTTACGGCACACAAAGGACTATGAAGCCAATTGCATCACTTTCAGATAAGCAGCATTCAACACATCAGAATTAAGCTGTTTGTTCATTTGGGGAGCTGGTACAAAATTAAATGTAAATTAATTTTAATCATACGTGTAATGAATGTTTGGGTGTAAAAGTGGTGCAGAGATACAGGAAGCAGGTGTATATGTGCAGCGTAAGACATCTTTGTAGTACCCAGAATCCTTTTCTGAGTTGAATGGTACTGGTGTTTGTACTCTTAGAGAGACGTGTAAGATACGGTACAGTCTGGATACAGTCTGTTTTGGCCTTCAGCTATCAGCCCAAACAAAGACAGCTGTCAGTCACCTTTCATGCCTCTACACTTCTCCTTTACATTTGTGTTTTTGATGACGGGCACAATGAGTCTGGCTTTGTTTCAGCATCACTGCAGTTCAGAAGGGATCAGAGACCAAGCAACAAATCCGTGCTTTGATAAGCAGATCTGAACATCCGCTTCATTCCTTATTGTGACCAGCCCACAACCCCATAATCCTGATGCATAAAAGGAGATGAAGTGTGAATTAATTTAATTTAATCTCCAAAAAAACGATTTAGGAAACGATTTATATTATTTATCTAGAACAGTGTTTCCCAATCTGGTCCTTGGGGCCCAGTTTTTGCTCCCTCCCAGGTAATGTGGACTGTCTAGCAGTGAACTGGGAGGAAGCAAAAATGTCATGGACCATCTGCAGTTGCCCAAGAACTGGATTGGGAAACAATGTTTTAGATAATTGTATTGGTTTGTTCTGATGGAAAGTTCAACTAAAACTCTTAAACTTAATCTGCCTCAGTCTTGTGAAAATGCATAGTTTAGCTTCCAGTACAAATGACGTAAGGTGTCCTGCCTCTGATGCCTTATGTACAGAGGGCCAGAACTCGCTGAACATTCCCCTTTTTCCAGAGAAGCACTTCTGGGTTTCCAGAGAGAGATCACAGCAGAAAGGAGCTATAGCCAGTCTCAGTACCCTAATATATGTGTGTATTGGGATACACTTGCTTGTTCCAGATTTGCTTGTTCCAGTTTTCAAACAAAGTGAAGGCAAGGCAAGGGTAAGTGGTTTGTTTTCCTAAGCATTAAAAAACTGGGAATGGCACTTTGGATGCATCCTGTATTTCAATGTCTAATCTTTGGCTGAAAATTTGTCTGTATTTAAACATGGCTGCCAGACCTGATGAGGGGCATTATGGAAAGTCAGTTTGCTGCCTGAAAGCTCTGCTTGGAAGCTCCAGGTTACATCCTAGTCCCATTTGTACAGAGATCTTATGGTTTGGCTTTTTCCAGGTTTCTATGCTCTCAAATCCTCTTCTCGCCATTTGTTTTACAGTAGGTGTACCTAGGAGTCTTTGGGAAAAAGAATTTAATCTGTGAGCACTGCACCTCTCTTCTATACTGTATATGCCCCCATTTTCAAACGCTGGATCACAGCAGCTGTCAGGGTCCTGAAAACCCCGCTGCTGTTTGTGTGTGTGAGTGTTTTTGTGTGTGTCCCTCAGTGTTGGTCATGTATATATTACATTATGGGGACATTCGGTCCCCACAATGTGATAAAATCCTGTTATTTTGACATTATGGGGACCCTTTTTACTCCTGAGTTTTGTTTGGTTATTTATGGTTTAGGTTGGGGCTAGGTGGGTGGGGGTCATTGTTGGGATTAGCATTTTCCCATAGAAATGAATGGATGGTCCCCGAAAATATAGGAATACAAACATGCGTGTGTTAGTCTAGGTGTGTGTGTGTCTGTGTGTTTGCTCCACAATGGACTGGATCCCATCTACAGTGTCGATGCCATCTTTCTTCTGTCCAATGTACGCTGGTCTAGGCATTCACCGCAGGATAAAACCGGTTGGGAATATAAATTATATACATATATATGATTCTAAACATTCTCCCCAAAACTCCTATGAAATACTTGGATTATTTAACAGCTACTGACACACCCTTATAACCAAATACATCCCAGAAACTCACAATAGAACACAACTTCATTTTCATATTAAACATTGCTGTGGTAATTCCTAAGACTATATACTAATAACCAGCTTACCTCATACTGTATAACAACAATAACATGCTGAATACACTTAAATGACGTCTAACTGCTGTGTTAAGGTGCAAAAACACAGAAAGTAGAAGGCCGTGAGCTGAACAGTAGTCAATAAAATGGGATTTTAAGCAAATAAAAAACTGAAATAGTATTGTAAACTGCTACTGATATTGTTATTAAAACAGGCAACTGAAGGTGTTTTGAGAGGTGACGGGAATCAGTGGAAGTCATAAGTCAGCATCCAAAGCTCCAGTGCTGCTTAGCTGCTTGGCAGGTGTTTCCAGTGGTAGTTTACCACGGTTTCTTATTGACAATGGGACAGTGACCATAAGCATCGCAATACGGGTCAATGAATCTGGTGCAGTCAAGTGAATGGCCGACTATCCAGAGGAGGGGCTTGCCACCTCCAATCAGGCAAAAGGAGGAGGCACAGATAGTAAGACAGCAGCGGTTCAGTAAATATGCAGGCCCACTGGACGGCAGCTACTGGGAATGAACGGCAGGGTTAATACAGGTACACTGTGATACTGTTATCATGAAGAAGAAAAAAAGTCAGCGTACACAACTGAAATGTCCAAATTACTGCCTGCAACCTTTTAAGCGAAGCAATTAGTTTAACTTTAAAACTGATTTATTGATTAAAATTAATTTAAATGTAGATCAGTGCACCCCTAGAATGGACAAACAATTCTTGAATTTAATTATATAATGAACAACAATCAATTTAAGTATTAAAATTATTCAACTGATATATTGATTTTTTGACATAAAACATTTAATCGACCTGGAAGACAAAAAATCTGGGCCAAAAAGTATTTTACACAAGATTACTAGAAACATTTTTGTGCCCCACTTAAGGCACATCATGAAAACATTATACATTTGTGATACAGAGAACAAGAATGATTTGATAAATTCATTACACTCGATTTAAAATATTTCGTAGTCGAACAAACGTTTAACATATTCATAATTTACTGCAGTTCCAGTGTATATAATTTCAAGCATTTATTAATAGTTTTAGTATTAATATTTCAGAAATGACTCGAATATCAGCACTGCCATCGTTAGAACACCGTTTCAAATCTTAACATGCTGTACTGCTGTGCTGCTGCTGCTGCTGCTGCTGCAGAAACACCACCCTCTCCCCGTACATGGGTTTTCTGTTGACAACAACCACGCCATCCTTGCGATCTATTTATACGCCTTCGCGGTGATGTAATGGTTTCACGCCTACGGCCTGCAGTGTGTACATCCGGGTCTCGGAGCCACTGTTACGCTCCTTACGCACCTTACGCACTTTGCGGAGGTTACGGTTGCGGGCTTTCTCACAGGGACGCTGGGGTAGAGCTCCGAGCTTAGGGCTTTTTTCCCCCCACCTGAGCACACGCCGGCCTAAAACCTAACCAGGGCACCAGCTAATGACCTTTCAGAGCGTTTTCTTGTCGCCTTAGAGGTCGAAGTGATGCGAGTGAGGCTCACCCATAGCGGAGAGCCGGTCTCTTTTTCGATTTAAATGCGCTGACGGCGGTTTCTGTCCGTCTCTCTTTCTCGGCGTTTCTCTCCGCCGTCGCTATACCACAGCCGCTTTACTTATCCAGCCCGCCGCCTTTGTGTGCTTCTTTTTTTTTTCTTTTTTCCCCCTTGTTTTTTTAACGCATAAATTCGTTTGAGATTCGGGTAAGTCAGCAGTACCGCGGCTAGCTGGCTAACGCGGGGCCGCAGTGGGAAGGGAGCGTGAATGAGCAGGCCGCGGGGAAGGAGCCGAGTGACAGGCGGCGCTGAGGCCTGAGGGACCGCGGCTCGGGGCCTGCCTCCGTGGGGCCGTGTGTGTAGGTGTGTGAGAGGGAGAAACAGGGAGGGCGAGGATAGGGACGCACACCGGGCTTAACTAGAGCATCAGTCCAAGCCCGATGCCAGTTCTTACTGCAAAGCAGTGCGTGAATATGTGTACGCGGAGCGGCGCTGAATTAGCCGGCTAAGCTAGCCTGCTGAGTAACCACGTTCACTCGCTCAGTCAATATAGACGTTAGCCTTTACCTTTCTCATTTCTGTTAATATTTGTGTGATTAACGTGATTATCGACTAATTACGAAAATCTATCATTTGCTTAATATTAGGTGCTTGTTGGTCAGCATATCTGTCGCATATTGCCTAATGTTTAATAGTGTCCAAACTTTACGGCTGCCATTTGGTTGTTTTTGTCACCAGGAGATAGGTAGTATCCGGACAGAATTGAAGGATGTACTTTCTCGGCTATCAGCAATTTGCCGAATATTATCTTTAACTGATAAATGTTCACTGTTTTAACGCATCTGCATTTGTTTGGCATATTAACCGCGGGCCTCCCACCCCCTGATAGCACCGCATGACAGCTGTCATCGCCACAACCGATCGCTGTCATTCTCATCTTTAATTTGACCTTATTTCGATTTTGGTAAGGGAGCCAGCCTGAGAATGCTTTGCAATGTTTCTTCCCTCCCAGTAGCACCTTTTTCCCGTATTTAAAATATGTAATCACGTTGTAGATTGTGGGATGACTTGGTGTTGCATTTCATGCTTGCGATTTTCTTGTACCTGGTAAATGTATCTTACTTTTCAGTAGTAATAAGGGGGTGCTGTCTTTTAAAGGTGGTAAGTTTGTGTGAATTCTTTTCTGAGGTGTTCAATCCCTTTGTTATGAGCAGAAATATATACATATATATATATTTTTTTTGTCAAGTGCTTAAGAGTAGGTTCTTGTATTCTAAGTGAAATGGTAAGTTTTGATACTTAGCTAAAAGTTATCTGCTTGTTCATTCTTGCTTTGTTGACTAGAGGGAGGTGACAATGGGGGCATTCCTGGACAAGCCAAAGATGGAGAAGCACAACGCTCACGGAGAGGGCAACGGCCTCCGCTACGGCCTGAGCAGCATGCAGGGCTGGCGGGTGGAGATGGAGGACGCCCACACGGCCGTCATCGGGCTGCCCAACGGCCTGGACCCCTGGTCCTTCTTCGCCGTGTACGACGGGCACGCCGGCTCGCAGGTAGCCCGTTACTGCTGCGAGCACCTGCTGGAGCACATCACCAGCAACCCGGACTTCCGCGGAGGTGAACGGGAGCCGTCGGTGGAGAGCGTCAAGAGCGGCATCCGCACCGGCTTCCTGCAGATCGACGAGCACATGCGCGCCATCTCAGAGAAGAAGCACGGCGCCGACCGCAGCGGCTCCACCGCCGTGGGTGTGCTCATCTCACCGCGGCACACCTACTTCATCAACTGCGGCGACTCCCGCGGCCTGCTGAGCCGCGCGGGCCGCGTGCACTTCTTCACGCAGGACCATAAGCCCAGCAACCCGCTGGAGAAGGAGCGCATACAGAATGCCGGCGGCTCGGTCATGATCCAACGTGTCAACGGCTCCCTTGCTGTGTCGCGGGCCCTCGGAGATTTTGACTACAAGTGCGTCCACGGCAAGGGCCCCACAGAGCAGCTGGTGTCACCAGAGCCCGAAGTTTATGAGATCGAAAGATCGGAGGCCGCTGACGAGTTCATCGTGCTGGCCTGCGACGGCATCTGGGATGTCATGGCCAACGAGGAACTGTGCGACTTTGTCAGATCGAGGCTGGAGGTGACTGAGGACCTAGAGAGAGTGTGCAATGAGATAGTGGACACCTGTCTATACAAGGTAAACGACCTCAGGTGTCCTATTCAGTAAAAGCTTCTGATTTTCTGGGTAATAGTCAGACATACAGCATATCTCAAAATATGATTTCCTACAGCAGACACAGTCTGGGGCTGCACATAGTTTGTCGTATCATTTTTTTTAAATTAAAAATCGTTCCTGCAGTAGCAGGAGCTGTTTAAAGAAGTGAATTCACTTAGAGTTTTGCTCTTCATGTTACAAACAAAGGGGCTGGTTTGTGGCCTGCAAAACAAAACCCCAATAAAAAAGGAGACATCAGTATGTCTCTTGCCACAGTGTGTGGATCTGGGTAATTAGTCAGACTCGGTGCTCTACCCTCAGGCCGTTCAAGCAGAATGCATGCATGTTTAATGGTGCCATTTTGCTAAAATCTGATGGTCACTTGGAGCAGAGAAGGGCCGGACTGAGCTGGTTCTGCCCTCTTGCCACAGGGGAGCCGGGACAACATGAGCGTGGTGCTGATCTGCTTTCCTGGTGCACCCAAGATCTGTCCAGAAGCCGTGAGGAAAGAGGCAGAGCTGGATAAGTACCTGGAGAGCAAAGTGGAAGGTAAAGCCCCTGTCGCATGGTGTCTAGCCGCTGTACTTGTGTAACATCCACAAAATGCTGCCCTGTGAAGATGTAAGATGAGGTGCGATGCAGGCTCATGCCCATCAACCCTAAGGGGGTTTCAGCACAAGAAGGTTCAGCACAAACCTCAGCTTTGGGCTCATGCTTCCATGTAACTTCAGTAGACCTGGCAAAACAGTATGTTTTTCTTTATTTATTACTAAAGCTGCAAAGACAATTGGAAGCAGCTGTAAACCAAAGACGGCTCATCTGTTAATGTGTCTGAATGAGAACCTCAGAGATGCTTCTTTGCAGACTATTAAAATAAAGAATAAAATTTAAAAGATTCAAATAAGACTGAATAATGACAATCATAATGAAAAATATTCCGTCGAAATACCACCATCTCTGCTACTGACCGTGACCAGCTCAAAGCCACTAAGAGCATAATGGCATGTTTTCTGTGTTGAATGTCTGCTTGTGAGTTTAGCTTCTGCCCTTGGCAAGAGATGTTTGTTCATTTAATTATCTTCCAAACCGTCAATGGAAGCAGCCATACGGCGACTGACGAATACATGCACCTTCACAGCCGTAATTAAGCCTGACATTTTTAAGGTCCAATTAGGTTGATCAGTGTAGATCAGTTCAAGCTGCACTGCTGTGTGGGTAGCAGGGGGGTAGCTGTCGTACTGAGATGTTGTCATGTTGAGAGGACTTATTTTATGATTATACAGCTGAACCATGTTAATTCCTGTAGACATCTGCATGGGTTGTTTCTGTATTAGAGGAGAAAACGGTTGTCATCTACGATAAATGTATGTTACGAAAGTGCAACAAACATTTCCATTTCAGTGTCTCATTTCCTGTAGTTAAAGGCTTCATTTTAAAGGTCATCACCTTTCGTTCGTTCCTTTTCGGTTAGAAATTAAGCAAATAGAAAATGTTATTCAGAAAAACCAGACAACACAGAATAATACAATGCGTCATTCATCAGAAGGGCAGCGATATCCCAGGCAGCCGAGCGCGAGAATTTCTGCAATTTGTTCCTTGCATTGTACAGTTAATTTTTTGGTGAGTCATCAAAGTTGCTGTAACTCCAGTAGCAAAACATGCCTTTTCCCCACTTTTTATTTTGTAAATTGTGGATTTTTATGCTTTGGTAGTTCGCTGATGTTTTATCTGGTTCTCAAAGTGCCTATTTATGGGCTTCTCAGGATGTAAAAATGCACGTTTAATTCATTATATTCACATTTATGCCTTCAGATCTTGCGTGTGATGCAGTTTGTTTCCTTCCTCAAGATGGGAACCTTTGCTGATTACATATTCACCATGACTAACATTCGTGTTCTCTTCTGTGTGAAACTGCAGGTATTATGACGACTAATTGCACAACTTTTTTAATTTGACTTTAGGGATTTCCTTGGTTTGTGGGATGTGCAGACTCTGTTTACATGGCTGTTCTGCAATGAAACACCATCCCTGTTCACAGCTTGGTGGTTTTATTTGGGTTAGCATTCATTATCTGTGGCTGCAGTAAAGTCGCATTAAACCACACGCCGATGAAGCCTTTTGGATGTTGAGAAAGTCTTTGTGTTAAAACCGCTGCTGGTACATTAAGTCTTCAGTCTTCTGTATATGTGCACAGGAGTGTAAAGTCAAGCTGCATGTCTCTATCTGTGCTCTTCCACCCCGGAATGTGTGCTAACCTCTTACACCATTCTTGGTTTATTGGCTTTAATCCAAATAGATTTTAGTTGTTTTCTATTAAATCTGTTAAAATATTCTTCCACAATGTATGTCTTAAGTTGCTTGTGTTAGTTACGTTGCCAAATCTGTTTTCGCCGACGTGAATTACTTGGCAGGTCACTGTGGGTGGTTTTCAGATGCTATATACCGTATGGATCTGTCTGACTGGCCGTTCCACTTTTATTGTTCCGTGGAAATGCGGGGAATTTAATTTACTTCAGCATTGCGAGTTCAAACTAGTTTCGTAGGCCTGAGATAATTTGTTTAATTTGAGTTGGGCTCTTCGGTTACGCAAGTCGTCCAGTTTTGAACAGGCATGTTAAGTTTTAGTCGGTGATGTGTTTTCAAACAGGATCGTCAGTCGAACTAGTGATCCTGCTTCTGGTTGCAGTCTGATGCAGAGCCCCCCCCCCCCTCCCCCCGGCCTCTCTTTACAGCACGTGCTTTTTCTCCCAAACTTTTACATGGTTGTAGTTAAGCATGTGGTTCTCGAGTCTGCCAAGAGACCTGCAGCACCTCCACATATTTGTGCTCCGCCAGCTGCAGCAGCACACCTGGTTCAAGTAATAAATGGCTTGAGTGGATAATTAGTTGAATCGGATGCAAGATGGGGGAACATAAACATGGAATGGCCGGGTGGGGGGTGTCCGAGCGCTCCGGCTTGGGAGCGCCCCGGGTTTTGCTGTGAGGCTCTGCCAATCCTTAGTCCTCGGCCGCCTCTCTTCTGTAGTGAGGGCTGAGAGGGCCGTGGCTGGGGAGCGATGCTTTTGCGGCACGTCTTCCGATGTGCTGGGGGTGGGAACGTGTCGATTAGTTATTGTGTGCGACAGGAAGTCATGCGTCAGATAACTGTACCTGTCTCTACCTGTTTCATTAATGGATGAATCCTGCAGTTTTCACGTAGCCAATGAAAGGAGATTTTTCTGTAGCAAACCGAAGGCGCAGCTGTCATTCACTGTGCTTACCATAATAATCTGTATGGCCGGAGCTTAGTCCTCATCCAGTGTCATTTCTGTCACTAAGATAATCTGTAGGGTGACTAAGACACCGCTGCAGTGAGTGATGCTGTTGGGTTAGAGGTTCGACCATCACTAATTCACCTGTGGTTTGCAGTTTTCAAAAATAAGTAAATAAGACGCTTCAGTCAAGACAGCACTGCTTCATAACAGAATATCAGCTTTAATTCAGTCCCTTATTTACTTTTCTCTCTCGTCTTTTGGGTTCCTTTGTCTAAGCTTTTCTTATATATTTTTTAACTGCCATGGCAGCCCTTTGCAAGATGAGTATGAGCTATGAAGTAAGAGCAGCTTTAAACATGAGACACCTTTTTTGGTCTGAAGTGGCATCATTCACTTCACGTTTTTACTCCAACAATTAAAAAATGAAAACAACGATACAGGTCATCTTTCTGAGGTAAGACCCAGCTGTGAAAGCAGTTAGGGGCTTAATATGCTTTTTTTATTTAAATAAAGGGACAGGACATGCTACTCCTCCCAAGACTGGCGGAAAAAAGGAGTATGATCTAATACCATCGCCGCTCAAAAAGTGAAAAATACCATGATATTTTAGGCCGTGTCTCGCACCCCTACTGCATACTGTTCGTATATGAATGTGAGATTTGAGAATTATTTTCTGTCATTTTCAGCTGAATTGCTAAAGTTGTATTTGTTTGCTTATGGCTTTGATATCGGGGAATGTGAGCACATTAAGACCATTTTAAGAGGATATGGATTCATCAGTGATTTTTGCCACTGTCCCTTTTGGTTCGAGTTAAGTCTGACCGCTCTCAACACTTCAGTGTCTTAGCTTCCGCCTGTCTGACGTACCAGCTGTATACTTCAGGTGAGCCTCTTAACCAGATGTCACCTCCTCCTCAGAGATCATTAAGAAACAAGGTGAAGAGGATGTGCCGGACTTGGTCCACGTGATGCGCACGTTAGCCACAGAGAGCATCCCCAACCTGCCACCAGGGGGCGAACTGGCCAGCAAGTGAGTGTCCCCGTTTGTCACTTTGTCCATCCAGAAACGACGGCCGGTTTCTTCTCAGCTTTTCCTTCTTGCGTGTGACTGAAGACGCTTGTCTAATGATGACCCTGATATGTGCTGTTAGGTCAGCGTTTGACAGAGCAGAAGTCTATCAGTGGTAACTGTAACTTAAGAGCTGACTTGTTGGCATGGGCCGGTAATGATTAACTGCTTGCAGATAACCCATGTTCCCCTCTGACAGGGACATTGGCCCAGCTGACTTTAACTGACAGCATTATACTTTAAAAGTCACGTCTCATGTGACTTGCAGATGGCGGGCTTGTAACCTAGCAATCAGCTGCTGCTCTGGCAGCCATTTTGGCTCGAAGCTGATCATTAGGTCGGCTGTAGCATCTCAAACCCCCCCCACCCCCCCTCACTCGTATGGCCGTGTTAAATTGCTGTCCTCTCTGCTGTTCTCACGTTTGCATCAGCAAGCTCAAACGGCGTTCGCCAAACGCTCCGCGTGTTCGCATGCCGACCGGCCTCTCGACTCCTCCAGACTGATCTGACGAGGGCTTCAGGTCTTGCTTGTTTTGTGCCGCCAGACTCTGCGGTTTTTGCCGCAGGTGGGCAGGGACCTGAGTGCTCTGTGTGTTTCCCTCGCTGCAGACGGAGCGTTGTTGAAGCCGTATACAACAGACTGAACCCATGTCGGAGTGAAGACACTGTAAGTAACTCTTCCTTCCCGACCCTTTTTATCTAAGGCTTTTGTCAGTATGATGGAGGATATCCAGTTAGATTTTGCAGCTGCTTATGGGCAACATGCATTGGTTTTCTTATAGAAATAAGCCCCTTGCTGTATAAATACCCCATATTTCAAAAGCATAGTGTACATATTACTTTTACTGCCACGGAAAGACATAATGCTCTGATTTTTCTGAACGGCGCATTGGGTTAAAACAGATTTGAATGTAAATTAGGGAGATCAAAGTCCCGCCCGCGCTTCTCTGATCGTGGTCACATGGTTTTCGAAGACGGTCTCCTGTCAGTAGTATCTTTTATGTAAATGTTGTGTTGTGCCGCTGAAGTGACCGGCAGCTGATCTGAGGTCCCGTCTGTGCCGTTTCTGTGCCGTTTCTGTGCCGTTCGGTGTTACCCTGCCCCCGTGTAAGTGACCTGTGCCTCTTTGGTCCCTGTCTGTCTCTGCCGTCGCTCCCGTGCCGCACGTGTGACTGAGACCTGCTTGAATGTGTCCGTGCGCTGGCTCCTCAGTGCTCAGACAGCAGCGGCGGTGGGTGCGGGGGCTGCCTGGCTTCTCTAAAGGCCTCTTCCCCCCCTCCCTCCCTCTCTCTGAAGGACTCTGCTTCGGCCGCCGACATGTGGTAACGTGGCCCCGGCCTCCCCGCACCTCCCCTAGCACAGAGCTACTCACAGCC
>JAODKE010000041.1:813370-825953 GCA_026779605.1 Mormyrus hasselquistii
TAGCACAGGGCTACTCACAGCCCCCCCACCGAGACCGCCCGCGCTCCTGAGCCACTTCGCCGGCCACCTGCCCCCAAGGCTTTCCGTTCAGAGGCGGCGACAAGCGGCGGCTGGGGGGGGCCACCCCACACAGCCCCCGCCATACAACTACCGTTTGCCCGGGGGGGAGGCGGCCCGGCATTGCCTGCCCCTCCCTCCTGCTCCTTTTTGCCATGTCCTTTTAAGCCCACACTGGTATGCTCTGCCACCAAGCTGATGCAAGGCTATTTTTTTGTTGTTGTTGTTGTTGTTGTTGTTGTTGTTTTTAATTCATGAATTTGCAAACTTCTTTGCTGTAATGACATTTGAGGCTCCTGCTTTGCCCCCCCAGTTGTGCTCATTTATGTGAAGTGCATTTGTCCTTGTGCACAATGTACTATCATCAGGTGTGAACCTGAGTGAAAGCTAAGGATGAAAGCGCGTCCGTGTCTGCCAGTGCCCCGTCACGTCTGCCAGTGCCCCGTCACATCTGCCAGTGCTCCGCTGCTCCCACAGCTTAGTCAGTGGTTCTTTGAGAAACGGGTAAAATTTCTAAGTTCACAGCAGAGTAAGCTTTGTAAATTTACAGAATCATGACGCTGACTACGGCTTTTCTGGTGGTGTGCTCTGTTTGGCACGCCTGTGTGTGTGTGTGTGTGTGTGTGTGTGTGCGCGTGCGTATGGGCTTGTGCCCGCAGTCCGTGTGTCTCCTGCATTCCCGCGTGCGGTTCTGCAGTCAGGCTCCTCTGCTTCATAACACAGCAACACTAACTGTCTTTACATGCCTCACCCACTTCGGTCATTAAGAAAGGAAAAAAAAAACAACCTTCAGAAACATTCTGATCCAGATTCCGCTCTTCCCGGGGGAGGAGGCACTAAACTCAGGTGCCTGAACTGAACTAGGTGTTTATATTCTTCTGTTAATAGTTTTATTATTTTTATGATCATAATTCAGTTCTGATAGTAGGGGGGTCTGTCTTTGAAGGAGCAGCCACAGATTTGCAGTGTGAACTCCCGGTCAAACAAGCCCCCAGTCACAAGCGACACTTTGGCCTGTGCTCTCTGAAAACCGGACTGAAGAACAAGTCTGCCAATCCCGGGAACTCTGCTGTGCAGTAACACCCTGTGCTGGCTCAGGCAGCACAACCTGCCCTGCTTTGCTGTGCTTTGTTGTTCGGGGTGACAGGTGTTGCTGCTATGATGGGGTCCATTTGTTTTTTTTTTTTTTTTTTTTTTATATAAAAAAAGACCCATTCCTTTTCTAAAGGCAGTTTGCTGATTCAAGCTATATTTAACCGTAGTACATTTTGACAGTTGAATCACTTTTGTCCTAAATGCAATGTGTACATACGTGACTTGAATTTTTTTGTTATTGACCTAAATAATTCTTAGATTAGTATTACTAGATGCTGTCGCTGTTAAAGCAAATGCAAAGGGAATGAGCGTAACACATGGTTTGCTTGATCTGGTCTTGGAAAAAAAAAATTTGACAGCTGACAATCTAATACTAACCCCTTCCCAGCAGTGAAGATCGCTGCGAACTCTTGTGCTCTTTTTAAATGAGTGTGCTGATGTTAGTTTTAATAGACTCCTTTGTATGTCATGAGCTGGGCCATCGCGCTTGCTGCACTCATCGTGGCTGATCTTATCGATAAGAGGCCATCGTTCCGGTGTTTACCCTCCTGCAGCTTTTGGGCTGAGGTCCGTCCTTGGGCTTGGTGCACGTGCCTGACCTTGCCTGTATAGTTACCCATCATAGGATGCTTCTGCGCAGTGAGCTCCATGTTAGCCGATTGCCAGAATGGGGATTTAGTGACCTTTTGCTGGTTCTTTGCCAAAGTGGACGCTGCCACCCTCCCTCCCTGTGTGCGTCTGGTCCTCCCCGGTCTTCGTGTTTCGTCAACAACCTCCTCGTGCGCCGGGAGGTGCACGTGCTCTTCCTCCTCCTCCTGACGCTCTGCCTATGGACCTCTGTGTTGCTCGATGCTGTTTTATGTGAGCAGATGAAATGGGAAAACCTCTCCAGTCTAACACCTCCTCCTCTCTACACGTAAAAGATTTGTTCACCGGAAGTATTTCTCCGTTTTTAAACTGGAATCCTTTTATGTCCTTTTAGAAATCACAGAGTTGTATGTTACACTTCCTGCACATGGGCAGAGGCATAGGCTGTCTGTGGGTGCATGTACAGCTGGAGGTTTGCTGTGTTTTTCATGCTAATTGGAAAGTGCTCTAGTCACTGTTCTGCTTGATCTCTACACAATGTTTTCGATGGGTGTGGTTTAAATATCTAAAGTTTCTTCTCATTTCTGCTGTCATTCTTATTTTTAGTGGCCTGGCCTTACAATAGCTTGAGTCATCTCCCGTAACCCATCCTACACAGAGCTGAGTGACAGGAACGAATTCTAAAACTGACGACAGTATCAAGTCTGATTTGGCCTCGTGGATAATGGCTATTTTTTTGTGCTGCTGATCTCACAGCAGAGCTAAGGACAGTACCTCATGAGTTCAGCTCCCTGGTCCCCCTCTGTGTGTTCGGCCGGCCGGCCAGCAGCTGCCCCCTGGCTGCTGCCCGGGGAGACGTGCTGAGCTGTGCTCGCTGCGCCCTGTGCTCCCGCACACGTCACCTTCATGTCAATACAGTGCTGTCCATTTTAGAGCAGTTCTTTTGGTTGCTGAGTGCTTGTTTTATATTGTTACTCCTCAAATTGGATGAGGTCCCTTTTTTGTTTCTGTAGACAACCAATTAAAATGAGAAATTATTAGGAAATGCAAAAATAATATATACAAAACAATTACTTGAGTTAACTTATTAGGAAGATGAACCACTATTGAATAATAAAAATGTGTCTATTTGCACTGATATGGATATTATGGGGGTTTTGTGATGAATGGGTGGGAGGTGAAATTTTTAATTGGTTTTGCTTATTGGCGTTAATAACAGGGTCCCAGTACAAGTAGCCAGTTTAAAATTATACAGGCAACAGTCATCTGCAATTTTTGGAGGTCTGTCTATGGTGACCTTCAGTCTATCTGGCTTTTGTATAAATTTCGTCCATTGAAGCTGTAAATCCCCCTCCCGCTAACCTCACTGATAAGCTCACCATTTTGCCTTACTAAATTAACTCTATCCTAGCACCTGCAAGACTAGTTTCTTATCTGAGAAGTAACTCAACTTGCTCTGTGGTATCCTGGTCAAGGAGAAGAAAAAAAAAAAAACGTTTATCGCTGGGTATGTGTTTGAAAAGTTTACCTTTGAATCGTTTAACGGAGCACCCTCTCGATGCCTAGGACGCATGTGGCTGACGACCCTTTTAAAGACGTGATACATTAGTAATTGGAGTCGTGTTTAACATTCGGAACAAACACCTGAGCATGTATTTCTGTGTGTGTGCAGATCTGCCTCTGCATTCACCTGCAGGGATACTTTCTTGTATTTAGATTGTAATTCTATAGTAAATTGTCTGCTACTTAGAAGTCTCCCGTGATTGACTTTACATAAAGGCTCAATTATTGAATTATTGTATATTTTGTATAATGTACTTATTCCAAAGGAGAGAAATTGTGAAAAGCTTTCTTCCCTAACTTTAAAACTGTACTATTTGTTTGGAGTCGGTTGAACAAATTGCATTCCTTGCTTGTGGATTGTTGCTTATTTTCTTTTTTTTTTTTTTTGTTTTTTTTTTGTTTTGTTTTTTTTGCTGATAAGTTTGAGAATAAATTTCTAGTTTGCAAAATGTGCCACTAAATAAATGGATTACTACCTTTCTGCTCCATCGTGTCCTTCCTCTGCTTCTGGGTAAAAATACTCTGCAAATAATGAAATGCCATGTGACCCAAGTCAACTCATGAGCATTGAAGCATTGTGCAAGTATGGCTACTCCGTGCCATGAAGTATGTTGAGGGCAAAGGTGTGTGTGTGTGTGGGTGTGGGAGGTGCAATGGGAGTGGACCACAGTCACACATTATACACCCAACGCAGGGGAAGGAGTGGGAAGCTCCCACTGCGTAGATGTGGTGTGTAACTCTCCCACCGAACAGAAAAGCTCTGTCACCATTGGCCTGCATTCCGCTAAATGCCCATATTTATGTAGCAGGGAGGGCTGCGCTCACCCTGAATCCCACGAGTCACTTCACCAACTGTATTTGTGTCTGCTAGGTGGCGCCAAAGCTCTGTAGCTCTGTGGGGGGACGTAAACCACCCAGTGTGTGTTTCTCCTCCCCGACTCCCCCTCACATACAGGCCTGGCCGGTCGGCTCGCTCTTCTCATTGCCCCTTGATTTACTCCTTTACTTTAAGGCAATTTTGAGGTCTGATCCTGTTTGTCTCCGTTTGCCATCCTGATAAATTCCCTCCCAGATCACCTTCACTAAGTGGTGCCTTCATGCCACTGTGCTCCACTGGTGACCATACGGACAGCAGTATGAAAAGTTTGCTGTCCTCTTCTGGTAATCAGGCCTCTCATTGGCAATAGCAGTTAGCTGTTGCCACATAAAACAAGTATATTTCTTGGGTGACTGTGACTTCGCTGTGTCACGGCCTGTGTGAACAGCACCATTGTACTCCGAGGCCAGCAGCTACAAAAGTTTTTTTTTTTTTTTTTTCTTTCCTTCTTTCCCTCCTTCTCTTTGTCATGTGTGTAGTCACCATTGCGAGAGTGACATTTTAATGTGTGTTCTTTTTGTGAAATGCAGTGACCACATATATTTAGAGATCTTGAATTTCAAGCTTTGAAATGCCTTGAGTCAGGAGAAATCTTTAGCTCCATAAAATTTGCTTGCAGCACAGTCATTACTTTGTAGGCTGTGGAAGAACAGGTTGTCAAATTGGGCGCGAACGCTATAGAAGCAATGGGAAAACAACTAGTATCTGGTTTCCGGGGTATATTAGGGTCTCCGAACTGCCTTGATCCCTTTTTATGGGAAATGAAGTATGTTTCATTATATGCAAGTAAATCTCCCACTTATTCTAGAAAATCCTATTTATTGCATGTGTTGAACCTGTAAGGCTTTTTGTTTAGCATGTAGTGAAACTGCCATCCTGTTTGTGTGTTGAGAGGAGCCTCTGAATGGATGTTTTCATTACTGTGATCAAAGTAATCATTTATCTCCAGCAATAGCTTGCACTTCATTTGTGCCCAAGCACAACTTAGACCCAAGTCACTCTGAAAGACAAAAAGCCAGATCATTCGGCTCAAAAGAGCAAAATGAAACACATCTCGCACTGACGCGGCGTGAGCTGATATGTGGGAACACTGGAGCAAAGACCTTTGTTTCTTAGTCAAGGGTGGTTGTATAAGCCAGGGCAGCAGGGGATTCTGGGAAGTCTGGGCTGTGATGTGTAAGCCGGGGCAGCAGGGGATTCTGGGAAGTCTGGATTGCGTCTGGACCTGATACAAACTTCAGCTGACATGTTTGATGGTGTAGGAATAGGAGCGGCCTATCTCCTTGTATGTGGTTGCTGGTCATCATACTATGTTTCTCTCAGAGAGGCCAGTTAGACTGGCTGTCCTAGGTGCGAAGCGGTTTGTCTGCCCCCTAGAGGTAAGTTTCAGTCTCTGTTAGGAATGAGGGCCTTCATTTATGTGTTTAAGGTTGACCAGCCTCCTGCCCCAAGAGTAAAATGGTATTGCCATTAACAGCTTTGTATTATGAATGTTAATGCACAGGGATCACATGCTCTGGATGAACAGCTGACAGCATTTGGGGGTCTCACAAAATCAGCCCTTTATGGAAGTCTGAGCGCACACGGTGCCCTGCTGCAGAAGACATCTGCCGCCTTCGCTCACATTCACACATCTTCTGTTCTTTTACTGCACCTGATGCTTTGTTGCTGGCAGCACAAAAGCCACATTGAAGTCAGGATCCAAAACAGCAACTCCAAGCTTCTGCTCACGTTGGGGGTCACACTGTTGATTAATATTCATTATGTGCAATATTGTATGTATCCAGACACTTAACTGTTTGAATAGTTGTTTTAAAGTGATCAAATGAAACATTCTATGTTATTGTGGCGTTTTACTCAGTTATAAATGGAGAACTGAATTGGTGTTTTGCTCACTGTTCACTGTTTAAGTATCAGTATGTTTATATGAAATTAAATTTCCCCGGAGTAAAATTGTAAGAGATGTCTGCGGTTCAGCTGTGGACAAGCAGTCACCTCTTCATACTCAGGCTGTTTTCAACTCTTAAAGAGCTAGTTCATCTGGACCGGTTTGGTGAAAATATTTGCGCCAATAAATGGGTATAACTGCAGTATTCCCCCGTTCCTGTAAATAGTATGAGAGAGAGCTCCAATGAACGCGGCAGCTCGGAGCGGTTGTGCCGACTGGCTGCTGGGTCCCCTAAAAGGTTTTTGTTAACGGGTTTCCCGTAATCTGTGTCCTTCAGTTTTTCCCCCTATTGTTCCGGAAGGAGCATACAGTCACTTGGGTGGCCCTAACTCTGACTTTACATTCGTTATGCTGCATTCACTGCAGACCCTTCTGATCCTACTTGATTTGTCACTCAGCCATTGATAATTAACGTTAGAGTGGCTGAGTTGGGGGCTCCTCCACTGCACCGAGCAGCATGGTACCAGCCCGTCTGCTCCCTGACAGAGGGGCGGTCCTATCAGGGCGGCAGGTTAGCCTGCAGAGTGGCTCTGTCACGATCCCTAGGTAAGCTGTGAATATAAGCAAAAGGGATTTATTGTGGGGCGGACAGACTCCAAGACACACGACATTATACAATGACCGGACCGGGGAAACATACTGAAACGCGGAGTTAAATACATGAAACTGATCGGGACAACTCAAAACACAGGGGGCGTGGCAGACGAGCTCAGCGGACAATCGGGGCAGGACAGGATTGTTCACGCCCAGTTTTTCATAGATGGTTCTCAATAAATTATAGCACACACACAAAACAAGAATCACATTTTGAAAACACATCAGATCTCAATGGGAAGAAAAATCATGCTGGGTATCTATATCTGATACGGACGGGGTGATGTGTTAGGAATGAAAGGAGGCCACATCGCTTGATGGAAATGAAAATTATCAACCTACAAAGGGCTGAATTCAAAGACACCCCGAAAATCAAAGTGATAAAATGATGCGGCAGGCTGGTCCATTTAGCCGAAGTTTCCATTGACGCAGCTCATAATCGTACTCAGTAGTTTGTATGGCCCCCATGTGCTTGTATGCATGTCTGACATCTCCTCACTAGTCTGGCCCAGGGCATCACTGAGCTCCAGTACAGTCTGAGGTGCAACCTGGTGGCGTTGGATGGACTGTAGCGTAAAGTCCCAGAAATGTTCTGTTGGATTGAGCTCAGGTGAGCGTGAGGGTCAGTCAATGGTATCAACTCCTTCATCCTCCAGGAACAGCCTGCATACTCTCGCCACATGAGGTCGGCATTGTCAGGCACCAGGAGGAACCCGGGACCCACTGCACCAGCGTGGGGTCTGACAATGGGACAAAGGAATTCATCTTGATACCTAGTTATAGTCATGAGGCTGTTGTCTAGCCTGTAGAAGTATCTGCGTCCCTCCACGGATATGCCCTTCCAGACCATCACTGACCCACCACCAAAAACCGGTCATGCTGAACAATGTTACAGGCAGCATGACGTTCTCCATGGCTTCTCGAGACCATTTCATGTCTGTCACATGTTCAGGGTGAACCTGCTCTCATTTGCTCTCATCACAGGGTGCTAGTGGTGGACCTGCCTATTCTGGTATTAGATGGCAAATGCCAGTCGAGCTCCACAGTGCTGGGCAGTGAACACGGCCCACTAGAGGACGTCAGGCCTCGGGTCACCCTCACGAAGTCTGTCACTCACCAAACATTCAGAAACATTCACACCAGTGGCCTGCTGGAGGTCATTTTGTAGGGCTTGCTGATGGGTTAAGGACCTTCTATGGGCCAGTCCAGCTCTCCTAGAGTAACTTCCCTCTCCTGGAATCTCCTCCATGCCCTTGAGACTGTGCTGGGAGACGCAGCAAACCTTCTGGCAATAACATGTATTGATGCATCCTTGAGGAGCTACCTGTGCCACCTCTGTAGGGTCCAGGTATCCCCTCACGCTACCAGCAGTGACACTGACCACAGCCAAATGCAAAACTAGTGTAAGAACAGTCAGAAACCATGAGCAGGGAAGAATGTCAGTGGCCTCCACATGTTAACTCCTCCTGTTTTGGGGGTCGTCTCATTGTTGCCCCTCTAGTGCATCTGTTATTAATTTCATTAACACCAAAGCAGCTGAAACTGATTAACAGCCCCCTCTGCCACTTAACTGACCAGATCGATATGCCATAAGTTTAATTGACTTGATTCTATACTCTGATTAAAGACTGTTCCTTTAATTTTTTTTTTTTGAGCAGTGTGTATAGACAGACAGGGTGTAATTATCATGAGGCCTGTTTCAGTACAAATGAAAACATTTGCCCATTTTGACGGCTTTGATGTTCCTCCATCCACATCCCCGGTTGTGCTTTTTCTTATTAATGTCAGTTCTGTAATTCAAGCTGCTGTTATGATTCAGGCCTTAAGTGGATTCATTCAGTTTTAATAACTAATTATAATTGGTTGGAAGTGCATTTTCCCTCAAGGACGTTATTTCTGTGCTCCCATTTTCTCAGTCTAGCTTCATTCTCAGGGGGCAGAGATGAGATTCAAACCCCTGTCCTCAGAGTGGTGAGGCAGCCTGCTTCATTCTCAGGGGGCAGAGATGAGATTCAAACCCCCGTCCTCAGAGAGGTGAGGCAGCCTGCTTCATTCTCAGGGGGCAGAGATGAGATTCAAACCCCCGTCCTCAGAGAGGTGAGGCAACGTGCAAATTCCAGAAGGATATTGAAATAGTACACAGAAATTGCTGTATCATCAAGGTAAACATTCAACATGAAGCAATTTCATGAAAGCAACGAGATGCACAGCACCTTTGATAAGAGTAACTGCACAATTGTACCATCACCAGTAAGTCCAAAAGCAACTTACCATCAGGGGTGATATGTATGGTAGTGAGTCCTGGTGAACAGGAAATACTGTAATGACATAACAAATGTTCACAAATCAAAATGGCCCCTGATGTTTGTCTTCTTTTGAATATCATGTAAACTTAGAAAATTACAGTTTTCCTCAGATGCATTAATCATTTCTGTTTTCAAAATAGTTAGTGATTTTACTAGTTAGTGTTTCTTACACTCACAAATAGGTGATATTGGAATTACGACTCACAGTTGAAGGCTTTTTACACGTTGATCAAAAATCAAGGAAGGAACCGTCCTCTGCATGAGAATAACTGATAACATTTTTTAAATGATTTAATGGGTTTTTATGTGTTTTCCAGCCTTTTCATGCAGCAGTAGCCAGGTGAGCAGCGAGCATGTTACTGAGTGAACCTCATGCTCTGTGTCTGTGATGAACAGGTCGTCGCCCCAGAGACACACAATCATCAATCAGTCCTCATGCATCGAAACACACATCACAGCTGTAAGTGTATAGAGATCTCTGCTCTCTCTGTCACACACAGCACCGAAACCGCAGACTGTAAGGAGAGGAGCGTCATATAAAAGTGGGATTTTTCTTACAACGACATTCCCACAACGCCTATGTTCTCAAATATTTTCTTAAAATTTGCAGTCACTATGGCCAAGGGCTTAGGGCCAGGGGCGGGTGGGGAGGTAACATCAGTCTTTAATTGGGCTTTATTGATAGCCCCCAATAAGCTGACCTTTGTATTTGCATTATGCAATGCTGCCCCCAGCGACATGGTGATGCAGTGGTTAGCACTGTTGCCTCACACCTCTGGGACTTGGAGTCTCCGCCTGGTTTATGTGTGTGGAGTTTGCATGTTCTCCCTGTGTCATCGTGGGGTTTCCTCCGGGTACTCTTGTCCCCCCCCCCAGTCCAAAGACATGCTGAGGCTAATTGTAGTTAGTAAATTGCCCATAGGTGTGAATGGTCACAGGGTGTGAGTGAATGGTCACAGTGTGTGAGTGAATGGTCACAGTGTGTGAGTGTGCCCTGCCATGGGCCGGCCCCCTGTCCAGGGTTGTTTCCTGCCTCGTGCCCATTGTTTCTGGGATCGGCTCCGGACCCGACCCAATAAGATAAAGTTGGAAAATGAATGAATGAAAGTTCTGGCACCCAATATTAATCATACTTCTATGCCATTGAACATGAACAAGCAGCACTTACAAACACATGGTCATGAGAAAAAGACAAATGTACACTAGTGAAAATCAGTGAAACAGCCACATGCAGACATGCTCCCGCATCATGGTCACACAAGCTCCTCCTCCTCGCTCCCTCGCCGCCAGCCGTGTTCCTGAGCCCCTTCCGCTCCTGGCCGAGCCCACGGACGGGCGGAGAGTAAGCTGGAGTGTTTTCAGTATTCGCCCTCTTTCTCAGCGGTGATGACCCTCCAAACAGCAGGTGACAAAAGTGAGGCCATGTTTAGGAAATGAAACGAACATCATGCTCTTTATATGGACAATCACAATCACAATCACAAGGCAGACGTTTGCACTGTGGAGCCCACTGGCCCCTGAGGCTTTGTGATCACTCAGGGAATTTTGGGGCTGGGGGGCTGCTTATCCCCATAATGCAGTGTGTGAGTGCAGCTCTGCAGCACTAAAGAACACATTAGGAGATGTGTTGCTAGGTGACTGACAAGGGCCCACCCACCACCCCAACACTAATAAAAGCTCCTGACCCCCATTGAGCATAAAGGCAGAGGATGGGGAAGTGCGAGTGCTCTGTGACATTGACATGGAGAGGAGTGCCGTGGGGCCCGGTCCCACTATCAGGAGCGCTGTGTGACCTGCCGTTGGCCGGACAGCGGGGAGGAGTGCCGTGGGGCCCGGTCCCGCTATCAGGAGCGCTGTGTGACCCGCCGTTGGCCGGACAGCGGAGAGGAGTGCCGTGGGGTCCGGTCCCGCTATCAGGAGCGCTGTGTGACCCGCCGCTAGGATGCAACATAAGCGCAGTGTAATGCTGCCTGCTTATCACCGCAGGGCCGTTTTGGGTATTATTTCCTGGATAATCTCCGCAGCTAGCTGGAGCATGCCTTTGAGTGGAATGCAGTTAGAGAGCCCCCTACAGGGGGGCAGTGTATGAGGAGCTGGAGTGAGGATGAGTCTCCCTGGGAATTCCACTACTTATCATGATTCGCTGTGTATTTATCTGCTGGCCACTGTGATGTTGGGGGGTCCAGAGGGCCGCCCGCCTGCTCTCTTCATCCTGCTCTGCTTGAGCCAGACATCCAGGAAGTCCCTGGTGTAACACGCCAGTTCATCAATGACTCTGCAGTGTCTCTGTCTCTGGCGGAAGACATCTCACCCACAGAGCCAAATTTTGAATTTTGTCATAATACATAGATGCTTTCTGAAGCAGTGACCCACACTGCTACACTCACACAGAACCAGAACCATGCCATTGAGCATCTTCATGCAGACTCCGACTGTCGGGCCTGACCACAAGGCAGCTAGTAGCCCTGAGTTATTCGTGGCTCTTCATTGCATCTGTGAGCAATTCAGAAGCAGCTTTAAATTATTTCTGTTAGACTTACGGCCCAGTAACCTTTGAACAATTCAAAATATTTAGTTATATGTGACTCATTCCCATATCTAGTTCATAGTAAGTTGGGATCTTTTGTAGACGCTAAAACCCAATATTTGATGCTATTTGTAGACAGGTAAAAATATCTCTAAATGATAGTTTGGTGTTCATGAAGGCACAGATGATTTTGCTAGGTGTGTCTTGGAGGATGCTGAACTTCAAGTGAACTCAGAGTAGTAGGTGTCTTCTGTGTGTGAAGATTAAGCTATAACAAGCTACTAATGCTATGCTAATTACATTAGTGCTAATTCCTACCTTACTATAAAAAAACATTCAGAGACATGGGACAATAACAGCCTCCCCACCGTCAGGTTACTCTGTTTCCTAGAAGAGCAAAGAGCATTTTAATCTGAAGTGTTACATAGCAGATCAGACTGGCTCACCCTGGGATAATTCGGTTTGACCTAAGAGACAGTGACACGTTTCCATGGAGCCAAGCTAATAATATCAGCCACACTCGTTAGTGTGTGTATATTAACACCTTGACAGCATCACACCCCCCACCCCATAGCCAAAAATAATGTGAAACATTATAATTTACTGTTTCTGTGAGTTAGGAAGCCTATAAGACCTCAAAGCACTAACTGGTCTGCATCATATAAATCCACTTGTGCTGCTTTCATTATTACCAGGAACTTAAATTAATTGACATTGTAAATGAAGGCCTCCTAAATGAGTTGCCTTTGGTCTTATTTCACAGACAGACACTTTTTTCCCCTGACTGGCAGTACGTCCTTCTGAGTTGTTTGCCTGGGAATCTGCTTCTAGAATCCTAACAAATGATAAATCCATTATTTGCCATTTGCACAAGTACAGGTGCATTGGAATTTTCCCCTTTGTCCAGCCCATCCTGCTCTTCTTAGCTTGGGGGGGGGGGGGGGGGGGGTCCCCCCCCAGGGCCGCCCCCCCCCGCGGGGGGTGAGGGGCTTTTCTTCAGGGGCCAACACACATCTGACCAGAAAGAC
>JAODKE010000041.1:852829-879674 GCA_026779605.1 Mormyrus hasselquistii
AATTGAATCATTATATATATATATATATATATATATATATATATATATATATATATATATATAAGTTGTTTTCAGATGTATTTAAACTTCACAGGCAACGCTGACACGTCTGCTGTGATATTCATATGTGATATAACATTTTTTTTATTCCACAATGGAACAGACTATAATTTTTTGTTGAGTCATGCTAACAATATTTTTTTTTTCACTAAAAATGTAAAGGAATTGGTTTTTGAACGACAACACGTCTGTATAATTAAATAGACCTTGCATTTTCCATAACTTATAACTACATTTGGTGTGTTTACTTGAACATTTGCGAAACATTGCACTGCTCCATAAACATTTCGACTTAATGTAATTAACTTTATATAGTTGCTTGGGATTTACAATCACTTTATATTTTTTTATTTGAAATGCTATCTCACATTAAAACACTGGCAACTGAATATACTGCCGGTTTTAAGCACGATACTGATAGCAGCAGAAGCGCATTCTGGGGAGTTTCACAAGCTACACGCGCAGGAATGGTGTCGCTACCTCTCTTTGGCTTCGGCGGCTCGATCCCTCTGCCTTCGGTTTTTAAACCAGTTGCTAACTTGCGTGGTGGTTAGCCCCGTGGCTTCGGCCAACTCTCTCTTCTCCCTAGGGGAGGGATACGGGTTGTGGGTGTACCATTCCCGGAGAACTCCCCGAGACTTCTCCTTAAAGCAATAACTGGTTTCTTCGCCGTCCCAGATGGTACGGGGCAGTGGGAATTTTCTCCGGACCCTGTATTTGCCCACCGCGCCCAGCGGTCTGCCCCTCAGCTTCTCCGCTTCCACGTAGTGCGCTTTTAGCCATAACTGCTGCAGCTTCGGGTGGTTGTGCGGCGAGAACTGGTGGCTTTCGAGGATCTTGTACAGCTCCCTGAAGTTCCCCCGGTGAAAAGCCACTACGGCCTTAGCTTTGAGGACGCTCTCGTTTTTGTGCAGATGATCACAGGCCGGGAGAGACCAGAGGAAGCGTCCCAGTCTCTCTAGGTTCCCACCTTGTTGCAGCACCTCGCAAACGCACGCCACTTGCTCCTGGGTAAACCCAAAAGAAGGCAACATTGACATGATGTTGGGAAAGAGGGGGAATTTATCCCCGCACAAAAAACAATAACCTTAAAATGTTGGACTGGTTACCCTGCAGAATTTTCTCAGTATAAAGTAAAATGACGTGTTGCTCAACAAATTTGCACGCAAATCGTGACGGCGAACTCCACAGCTGAGATGTGCAATAGTTTTGGGATGTGGATAGTTGGGACAGTTTGCTCCTGTGCGAATATGGTGGGGCTTAAAGGGCGCAAGGCGCAGCGCTGATTGGCTCCCTTTCTAGCCTATACGAGCGCAGCAGGACAAAACGAGGTTGACGGCTCCGTTTGCTCCCTTGGTTTGAAACCGGAGCCGCTGCGTCGCCGTTACCTAAGGGAATAGGGCACTTCGATAATCAATTATTACAGACCTTTAAAGTCGTTTGTTTCCATTCAAATCAGCTTGTCCTGAACGTTATTATAACTATTAAAAGTAATTATTTATCATTTCAGAAATAGATATTATTGCAGTGTCCTGATCAAATGCACAGTCAAGACTATCCCTGAATTTTGCAGATATTGATAAAGTCACTTTATGGTTGACAGTAAAATAGCTTTTTGTCGTTAACAAAACTTATGTTGCCGAACATGAATATAATTTCTTTTATCGAATTGAACACCATTTAAATCAATAACAAATATACTTTTAAACCATAATTGATCATGTTGCGGAATTCCAAAAAACGGCATAAAATCTGTTACTACTATACCACCTAGTAGTCTTCTAGGTCTCTTCTTTTCTGTCGTAAAGCGCAACATATTTTGATTTGATTTCATTAGGCTATGTGTGGGAATACTAACTGGTTATTATCATCATTAAACACACGTATATAGGCTGCTTTCGTTATATATACTATGGGGGGTTGTGTATAAATATTCCACGTAAATTTACCCATTTTGCGTTGTGTATGCTTTATACTATATACGAACTACACGACCGCTTAAGCGGGTGCATGAAACTATGCATATTTCTTTCAGCGATTGATTCGTTTAATAGAAGCATGACTATAAATCTTGCAGTAGTCGGCTGTGACTCTTTACGTAGTGTATTTTGGTTGTGTGTGTCGCATTATGCAGATTTATAGGCTACTAACTCAGACTACAGGACGTGTTTTTCAACAACGTGACTTTCATTCGCCTTCCATCCAAACTCCCTGAACCAACGTCGGGACATATTACACCTTCGTTCAATGCGTCTGACATCAGCAATATAATTTATCCAGCCACTACAGTGTGTGCTGGTTTTTATGGTTTACGAAAATCTTTAGTGGATCGTGTTTAGCCAGATTCCCCAAACATAGCTAGGCAAAATACACCCGAAACAACCTGGCAAAATGCCCGCTCGTATATAGAATAATGGTAAACGGTAAGGTTTACTGTACCGCATTCAGCAAGGAGGGAATCCTTGTGTGGTCCACAGATCGGAAAAGATCTGAAAAATCTACAAGTGATGGAAAACTATACAATGATTACGGGACCAAATATGGTCCCCTTCTTAATTTCCCGCTCTTAAGATAGCAGACTGGGCGAATTACTCAGAAGAATTATCGCGTAAATAGCGGTTACAGGATTTGTACATTATTCCTTTAACAGATGAGTGTTTTTTTCCTTTTTTTTGCTCACTGTCTCTGTACAGTGAAACATAAAACCGGTCCATTAGTAAACGAGTTCTGTGTTTTGCGAGCTCCTCGCCACCCTGCAGCCGCTCCTTTAAAGAATATATCACGTTTCTTTATCCTCGTTCAGATCTGCAACATGACACCGGGGCAACGCGACGCACACAGTTACTCACCCGGAATGGAGCGCCCCTTTGTAATTTAATTTAAAATGGACTGTCCATTTTCGAGACTTGTTTTGGCCTTAAATTTGTCTTTGCTCATATGGATGCATTTCTTTCTGCGCGTATTTTCATATGTCTTACAAATAATCATTTAATTTGCCTTTGGTAGCAGATGAATACCCGCTTAGCTCTCCATTGGATTAATATATAAAGCAAAATTCCCATCAGTTTAGCCAGACACTTGTGAAAACAAAAGTTTTCGCCGTATTGGATCACAACAGGAAGCTGCGCGTGAGTGCAATGCCGTCCCGCACAGTCCGGGAGGAAACGGCAGCACCTCAAACACGCCTGGTGATTTCTGTGTGGTTTTTAAATAGATGCGCTACACGTGCTCCAAGAAATGCGACGATGAAAGCCAATATCGTAATATTGTAGGCACACACACACTCAAAGACATATTTTGGCTGTCTGGCCAAAGACACGTTGAAAAGAATTTTCTTGTGTAGGCCTACTACTAAAAATATACCAGTGTTAAGCATCACACCATCGCGTCATGTTCAAACTAAGGTGTATTTACAAACAACAAAACTAAAATTATCTTTTTACATAATTAAATAGATTAAAGAGATAAAATTGTTTAATATAAAAACGTGACGTTTTGCAATGTTACATTTCTAACTATTAGAATTTAGAATCTGGAATTTTTTCATGGTTATCAAGAAATCCGAGGAGAATAATTGTTAAAGGAGACAAATGCCCGGTTATTTTTGATGTCCTCACAATAAATGCACTCTGTCGAGTAGTCCGTGATCATTTTAATGTTAACTACTGCTTTTCTGTATAAAGGCCTACGTGAATTGTTTTGGAAGACAACTCTTAGCCATTTTCCGCATGGACTATCACCATTACCGCGCTTCCTAATCATTTCTAATTCAGTACCGCTTGGGTCGTATGATATACTTCTCTTAAGTCTCGATAATAATGTCTCTGCCACGCTGCCCAGAGCCTACGCCTTTAAACAGGAAAGGCGGAGAAACATCCTGACATTGAAAAATGATTATTTCAAGATGTAGGCTACAACGTGATTTTCGTCAAAGAGGTGAAATCTACCGCACAGTGCGCTACTTTGGCTAACGATAAATATAAAAAATACCATAAAACAAATAATGTATTTATACCATAATACATATCTATTTATGTTAATTGGCAGCGAATGATAAACAGGCCTGCAATAAAAACGCATAGCGCACGGAGTAACGGTTTCTTTAAGTGTTACATCTTATTCGTACTCAACTCCAATTCGAAATGAAAAGGCCACTACAGTAATTGTCCATCACTGATGAATATAGTTATGTGTTAAACGAATACGCTTATTTATCGAGCCTGAGTGATTTGAACTGTCTGGATCGTTTTTGGGCGAAAATGCAAGACTGATTGAGATATGATTGTCTCTGTACGATAATAATCAATTTAATACATGTACTGTGCATTCCTGTTCGATTGTGTTGTGTGTGTGCGTTTAAAAATGCAGCTGTCCGACGGTTTTTGATGCACATAAATGTAAACGCGCGTTGGTGTGTTTCTACCCTGTCGGTTTTCCAGTAAAATTTGATCGAAAAGCAACAGGAGCGGTTCTATTGCCAAGGATGTTGAAGATTATGAACCACAACACACGACTATTAAACGAGTTAAAGGAAACCTGAAACTGTATCATCAATTTAACACAATTTCCTGTCAGATTTAAAAGGGTTGTCCTTGAGATTGTTGCGTTATTTACCCCCCATTAAAACGGCGGATGTTTATAACTATTGGCTTTTACAGAGAAGACTACAGAGATGATGTAGAGTGTGGCTTTTCTGCACTGGGGAGGGTGAGATCACTTGCCTGTTATTAGAGATTAAATTGAGTGTTAGAAGCCATTGAGCAACAATGCAAAACACTAGAATTATTCTGAAGTCCCACTGACATATAATTTCTGTTGCAAATAAAACTCTTCAGGTGTTTGAGATGTCATTAAAATGTTTTTAACAATAATAATAAGTCAATTCTCATTAATTGCATGGCTGGGGTATACATGCTTAAATATTCTTTATTTTGGATACAAGGACTATGTGTGCTTCATTATGTTATAAATATCGACATTATTTATTAACGTTAATAGCTGTTGCTGACTGCAGAATCCGAAGGGACAGAGAGACCTGGAAAAAACGATCAAATTCATTCGAAAATACCACATTGAATTTATGAAGTTATCGATTAGATGGGAGGCAAAAAAACAAAAAACAAAAACAGTAACAACTGCAATCATTAAAATCGTTAAATCTGGAATATATCACAGTAGTAAAGAAAACATTAGTTAAAACAAAGCGGCAGTTTGTTCATGTTGTTTATGTCCCTCTGCAGGCGGCAGATGAAAGAGGGAAAAGAGACAGGTGGCGTTTAGCCTGGTTACCAAACCTGTCAAGCTCAACTGGTTTTCAAATAAAGTGACTCCTCAATAGTCACCCGAGAACGGTGCCTGTGTCCCGCCGTTACAAAGTGGGATTCTGTTATGTTCCAGCTGTTGCCCCCTCTCCACAAGGTCCGATTTCAGGGGCGAGCCAAGGCGCCCCCTTCCCACGACTGAAGCGTGAACGTTCAATTCATAATGCTTGGTAGGCCCATCATCGTTTACTGACGTACGTAAATATATTTCATTTATATCCGTGAATTGAAATGGGCTAAATATCTGGACCTGTTTTGTATTCCGGAATCAATAATTATTATGAAAACGTGTTCATCAGGTTAACTCCTCATCTATGAGAGTTGAATCAAATTCACCGATGGACATATGACAGAGATTTCAAGCATTGTAAATTCCGATGAGGAGGGATCCGAAACTGCTTTGATTAGAAGGATTCAGCTACCTTCAATATTTCTGGCTTCTTTTTGGTACCTTTTTCAGTGGTTGTAGACGTGTATTGCAGTGACCTCTGTTGGCCGGGAGGTTGAAGAGCACTTAGCAGGGCTTTCATTTATCGCCTTGGGTTTTCCTCTGTCCCAGAGCACGTCCAATTACGGAGTACCAGACAAAATTTATATTCAACCTCCACCTGACCACCCATTTATGGAGTTTATTGAGGAATTTGTTCGAGAATATATATTGAAATTTATCCTGCCATAAAGTCACTTTCAAAGTGAAATATTTTCTTCTTTCATACTGATTCAGCATCTATGGAGTGAAATAAAACATGTGCATGTGATTTTCAGTCGTGGCGCTAATATATATGAATGTGTACAGTATATTAGTTTGTAACATGTCTGCGTTTTATTAGTATTATTATTATTAATAATAATAATGAGTAATAATAATAATAATAATGGGTGATTTCATGGCACTCAAGGATTCCTTACAAAGACAGTAACATCAAACATCACACAATAGCAAACAATCAGAAACATATCAAGACAATAAAAAGACGACACATAGTAACTATCGATTATTAAACAAATCTAGGGAAAATAAATAAATAAAGTTACAAAATGCCAGACAATTTGAGTGCAGCCAGATGGAGTCACAGCGTCAGAATAAGCAGCACTGAAAAGGTATGTTTTAAAGTGAGATTTGAGGTTAGCATGAGAATCAGAGTTCTGGACGTGTTGGGGGAGAGAGTTCCAGAGGCGAGGAGCAGCATGGCTGAGCAGATGGAACAGTGACTCTGATGGAGGAGGAGGACCTAAGCATGCAAGAGGCTGTGCAGCAGTGATGGGAACATTTTCCATGTGTGTGCATGCTGCATATGCACATGCTGTATGTGGGCATACTGCATATGTGCATGCTGCATATGCGCATACTGCATATGTGCATGCTGCATATGCGCATACTGTATGTGTGCATACATACCCAATGCCCGTTCTACTTTCCTCATGCACCAAAAAACGTTTTATTGTTATCATCTTTCTGACGTCCATTTAATTAATTTTAGTGGTTTGAGGTCAACACATGTTAGTTCATAGTACAATGGGAATCCCACACAGATGGAAGTTTGCGTGTCTCATGTGTGTGTGCGTGTGTGTGTGTGGATTATGTTTATATTACATTGTGGAGACCAAACATCCCCCACAATGTCATAAAAACCTGCTATTTTTATGTTTTGGGGACCATTTTTCAGGTCCCCCGAAAGATCTGTGACTGCAATCAAAAAAACAGAAAAGCCAAAAGTCTCATATTTTGTTTAATTACTTCTGGTTAAGTTTAGGGCTGGGGGGGGGTTTAGGCCCCCATTTTGGGAACATTTTGGAGTTTTCTCCATAGAAACGAATGGAGAGTCCTCAGAAAGTTATAATTACAAACCTGTGAGTGTGTTTGTGTGTGTGTGCGTGTGCGCGCCTACACTAAGTAAGGTCCAGCATTCCAGCCCTGGGGCCTGATGCCATAGAGAGTCGGGGAGTTGCACTCTCTCCGGAGAAAAATAAATGTCCAGCAGAGCAGCGGAGGGCCCCGTGACCTCTGACCCCTCATTAGTGCAGCGTAGTGCGGAGCTGCCCGGATCACGTTACTCTGGGCTGGGGCTGCTGCTTTCATGCGCCCCGAGGGCGGCCGGGTGCCCTTTTTAATAAGCCTGCTTCAGGGACCTCCCCACATTTTACAGCCTGTCACTAACTCTTCATGCCACACTTTTAAAATTGTAAACACACTCATACAACAACTGATTAATTCTCTTTAACTCGCCATAACGCTTCTTTTCACACTTTTCCTTAGCCTCAACTTTGTATACTTGTAAATAATTAATATCTTAATTATAATAAGGTTATTGCAGGTGCTCTTTGGCGGCATTATACACCCCCCCCCCCCCCCGCTGAGTGGGTTCAGGTCTAAGGGCTCCCAGGAAATACTCTCCCATCGCACAAGAGATTATTCAATTTTCAAAGTCCAACTCTAAGTGCTAAAGGATTCAACCTCAATCAACAACAACGGAATAGCCTTTCCAATCCACATAACTATCCAATCGTCAACAATCTGCAATTACTCATTTAAGACTAATCTTAACAGAAGCAAAATAAGATTTGTCTGAAAACAGTAATAGCAAAATAATTACATCCTCAGCAGGATATGAGACTTTCTGCCATGTTGCTCCTTTCATGTGATCACAGGTAACACTCGCACTGTCCGTGTGTGTGTCAGTTATAGTGTGTGTGTCTGTCAGTTATATATATTACAGTGTGGGGGAAAAAAACAGTGTTACTTTGACATTGTGGGGACCATTTTTTCAGTCCCCACAAGGGGAAATTCAATTTTATAAAAATTGGTGACTGCAGTCAAAAAACTAAAAATGCAGAAAGTCTTGTATTTTGTTTGGTTACTTATGGTTAAGGTTGGGGCTGGGTGGGGGTTAAGGTTGCCATATCCTGGATTAGGCTTTTCCCATAGAAATGAATGGAGAGTTCACACAGGTATGAATACAAATGTGTGTGTGTCAGTGTCCATGTGTGTGGGTGGCAGGAGGGGCCTTGAAGCCTGACATGGATTTCCAGCCACCTGGACAAACCCCCCCCCCCCCCCCCCGTACAGCCTGGGGCTGGAGGCCTATCAGGTCAGGTTTGTGGGGCTTTGTTTGAAACATGCCAACATTACATCTTCTTTCATTTCTTCTTTCTCTCCTTGCGCTTTCTTGTCCTTCCTACCTGACACCCCTCGATGAGCTAATCCTGCGCCAGAGGCTACAGGACCTCATTCCCAGGCCAACAATGCTGAAGCTCTTCTCCTGCTCACCTTGGCCTGGCTGCCTTTCAATCAGGCATGACTCACATGCGTCACATGGTCGATGCTGCTGGGAAATTCTTCCTAATCCAATGCTCTTTAGACCCAGGGAGAATAAAACACACAGACACCCCTTAAGTGATACCTGCAGTACCGGTGAACACCACATCCATTCATCACAATCAGCATTTTCGAGGAGGTGCCTGTGTGGTCACTGTGCCATAATTTTGGCCACTATGACTCGGTAGATAAACAAATGATTACATGCCATACTTTCCATGAACTGATTTATATTCAGCATTCTGCTTTTGACAACTGAGAGTCAACGTTGACGCTTACATTTTTGTTGATTTCAACAACAACCTGAGGGGAAAAAAACGTTCGCCTTCGTTGCATCTAAGAGATTCGTAGTGCATTTTGTGTAAGGAAGCTGCAGGTCAGAGCATATCAGCAGAGATGAGAGGAGACGGTGCTGCTCTTGGGGATCTGGCCACTCAGCTCTGACACACGGAGCCCACAGCTGTTTATTTGAATAAGAAGCAGGATTGGGAGCAGGAGCTAATGAAGTCCAGGCCGTCAGATGTGGGCAAACAATCACAGCACTGTGCAGAGCGTGGTCTGGGTCTGGGTCTGGCCTGGCCAGATAGGTATTTGTCTGCCACCACGAAACACTCCACCGCCCCTGAAGCAGAACCTTCTTAAAAGCTTCAGAAAAATATGCCACCGTCAAAGTTTTTGAAAAATGAAAAAAGACTAAAACAGATACAGTCTTTGGCTTAGTTACCTCATGCATAAGGATCTACTCCGATATCCAATAACAACAAGCCATTATTTCATGATAATTAAAGGAAGGAACAACATGAACATCTGACAAGTATAAATATAAAGATTTAATGGGGGGGGATTAAAAAATAAGCCTAGGTAGTTTTTGAATATTAACAAACAATCCAACCATATAAATGTCACCACACTTAGTGGCCACTGTGTCTGAGAAAGGTGTTGATTAGCAGAACGGATGTGAAATGTTAGCTTGCAACTCAAGAAAGACTGAAGAGCAGGAGGAAACAGACGTGCAGAAGTAAATAACATTAAACATCTTTGGATGCTAATGTGGAAAAGCCCAAAACAAACAAACAAAAACAAATACAATCTTATAAATCTTAAGGAGGCTCATTAAAGTGGCACATTCCTGAACGGCCCGACGCTCATATATCACACTGGCAGGTAGCCCATGTGGATCCTGCGTCCAATCACGCGCCGCGGAACACGGAACGCTTCACAGGCAGTGAACAAGTTCTGCTTCTATTACACTGTACAATAGGCCGGCGGATGTTTTACTGTGGGATTGGGGGCCGGGCGGGTGGGGGCGGACACTCTGCCAGGAATGGGCCGATTTTTTTCATTCCGCTGTCAGCATTGACCTGAGAGGCATGTCTGAATGCAAGGCACTGGGCAAACAGAGAGGGACGGCACTCGGGGGGGAAGTGCGGGAAAAAGCAAAGAATCCAGAAAGAATATCCAGAAGAAAAGAAAGAACTACTTTAAAAAGAGACCCTCTCCTCTGTGATTCACCACAAGACTGAGAAAAGTAGTTAGAGGCAACAAAGGGGGCAACAGAGAAGGTTTTGCAGGATTCGACAGCATCAAAATGACAACTGGATGTGGCTGCGTTCTTGATGCAGTTCCTTTTAAGTGCACTGTTAACTGTCCCGGAGTGTATATGCGTACTATATGATCACCAGTGTGAGGCTGACCGTGGCTCGCAGAGGTCAGAGGTCACGCACATGCTCCTCCAGTGGCATGCGGTGCAGTTTGCTGAGCTCCTTTTCTTTTGGCTCCACTTCCAGGCACATGACCCTGGGTCTGTCCCCCCCAGGAGCCGCGTCTGAGTTGCCCTGTCCGGTTAGAAAGTCCTGCCGCATGGTGGAGGTGAACGAACGGCCGCGAGGGGCCGGGGAGGCCCGGCTATCCCCGCCAGGCGTGTTGGGCACCGGAGGGGACGAGTAGGCCCGTGGCTCGGAGCCAGGGGACGCCGCCGCCGTGCTGCAGGGCGGGGCCTCCCCGGCGTTTGGGGGGGCAGATGAGGGAAGAAGGGGAGCAGAGTAGGCCAGTCGGTCACTCCGGTCCATGCGAAGCCCCCCAGGGAAGCCATAAAGGCCAGCCTCTCCCGGCTCTTGCTTGACCGAGGTCTGCGTCGCAAGAGGCAGGGACAGGCTGCAGTACATGGAGTTACCACCGGGGGCACTGTCAGCATTGTGGAGGGGAACCGCAGCTGCAGGTAGAGCAGAGAAACAGAACTCGTGATGCGGAGAGAAGGCGCAGCTCTGCCTGTGCTGTCATGTGACACAACCGCATTCACGTTTTGCTCACGGTCATCACTCCTGCTCTAAAGAATCCCAGAAGCTATAAGCTGTATTAGCAGCAGCCATCATCCTGCTCACCTCATCCCAGAAGTGCTTAATCGCTCCTTGGCTGTCCTGGGCTTCACTGCCCTTCACGGTGACTGGTCCCTCAGCGCCTGCTGCCTGGGCCCTAACCTCCACGCCCTCGGAGATGTCTGTGCGCTACCACACGCAAACTGGAAGAATGATCCCAGCTGTCAGAGTAGCAGGCACCTCACGCCAGCGCTCAGGGGGGTCCCAAGCCAGAGAGCAGAGAGCCATCCTGAAAGCCTGCACTCCTGTCAGCTCTCAGACACAGATCCATCCTAATTGCTCTTCCTTGGCTTTGGAGTTAATTGCGTCGCTCCAACACGACGGCAGGAGCTGGGAGGCGGAAAGGTGGCGCCTCTCGGGCCAAGGCGAGGGCTCTAACATCCCCACCCTTATCTCTCTGTTCTACCTTAAATCTGGAGCTCGGCTAACCGACGGCTTGCGTCCCGGCTGTAAGGGCAAAAAGCGAGCAGCGTAAACAAACCAGCCAAAAGGCAGGACGAGGAAGAGCAGGTAACTGGCAGTGATGCTGTGTAGATGTGGCTCTATAAAATATTCATGGCTGGATGCATTAGCGAGATCCCTGGCGTTACGGCAGGCCACACCCACTTGGCACCGGCCGCTGCCTGGGGACCGGCTGTTACGACACCCATGCCCCTCCCCCAACCACAAATAGCTCCGCCCCTTCTTCGAACCCATTCTGAAGTAATGTGCCCATGGTCTCCCCCCCCCACCCAGACAAGAACAAGCCAGAGAAAAGCCGGCGAAGCAAAGAGCAGCTGTGAGAAACGGCTGCTGTGTCAGACCCCCCCACTAGGGTCCCTATAACAGACCCCCCCACTAGGGTCCCTGTAACAGACCCCCCCACTAGGGTCCCTGTAACAGACCTCGCTTTCACATCTTCAGATGACATCTCAAGGTCAAATGTACAATTAAAGTATTTTGTATGTGAAACTAGACGGAGCATTTCTGCTCCAGAGACCGAGCACCTAACATCTATACTTCAGCTGCAACGACAATTAATTTCTGCAGCTGCCAATCTGATGGAGAAACTCCGGGACTCCAGAGAACTTCAGGCCTTTTTTAGTGTTTACCCAGTCCTACAACCCAACTATAATATGGGACAACAGGATCAACTTACCATGAGGGGGCGCCACAGCAGTGGGTGGCAGTTGCAGAGGTGGGACACTCTCATGAGATCTGAGCTGTGATTGGCTGTCATTGGTGCTGGGGGTGTGGCCCAGGCTGGGGCTAAGGTGCAGTGGCCCAAGGGAGGGGGCCAGGGTGACCATGGTGGGGCCTGCCCCTCCCGGGACCCCCTCCAGCTTCACCTCCAAGCCATTCGAACATAGAGGGAAGGCGGGGTACACCTGGGGGGCAGCGGCCAGGGACTCGGCATTCTCGCTGTGATCCCCCAGCAGCGGCCCTGGGGGCGGGGCTAAGGGGTTAAAGGTCAGAGGCGGGTTCCCCAGGCCAAAGCTGCCCAGGAGGAAGCCGCCATTGGGCTGGAGGCAGGAGGCATTGTTGAAAAACGTGGTGCTGCCAGTGGAGAGGTTCCCGCTGAAGTGCTGGGCACCCCCACGGCCCGGGGCGGCCCCCATGTCGCCGATCTGCTGAATGACCGGCGCCCCCCCACTGGAGCCGCTGGAGAGGGACCGGGGGGAGAGATCGTCCTGGCCCTTGCTGGCCTCGTCCTCGGTGCTGTGGTTGCCATCAGATTCACTGCATGGAGACAGGGGATCAGGAAAGGCAAGTCAGGGGGCCAGCAGGGGGCCGGCCCGACAGAACCGCGACCCGAAAGTCAGAAGGAGCTGAGGCATGCAGGAGCGAGGGGGAGATCCAGGAGCCCCGGCGGAAGCCCCACAGGGTGCAGTGACAAGCTTTATATCAGCCCCCCGCACCACTGATACGGGCAAGTTACAGTGGACTGCCACCCCCCAATCCCCAAAGAGTGCTCTAGTCCTGCTTGACCTATGTTTGGCTATAAAGTGGACCGTGGACATTTATGTAAACTCCAGACCAAAGAAACGAAGCAATAAGGCTGTTTATGCACTACCATTAAGGCTGTAAAATTAAAGGAGACAGTAATATTCTTGGAATTCAAATATAATAAAAGCCATTGTGCCCTTGACCGCGTGCTGCACTGCTTTACTGACCCTAACAGCTGCTAACCCCACACACTGACAGAAACAGACCCCCATCCCCCGTTTGCGGGGGGGCTACATAGAACGGACGGTTTCTTGGTTTCTTTACGCAAAAAACAAATTCATAAACAAAACAAAAAAACCGTTTACTTAATAAATAATCACTCCAGTTTATTTCAATTACAATAATATTTCTCATAAGAGAAAAACGATCATATTGCCGTAAGAACTACTCATGGCTACTTTTTCTACTACAAGAATGATGACTGAATCAATGCGACACACTTCCAGAACCAAACTGGCAAAGAAATATGTTTGAATAACACATGACATCAAGTTTCAGGCGCGAGAGATAAAGCTGCCACGTGCGGAAAGAGAGGTCACCGCGCGCGACCAGGCGTCCTGCAGCCACACTGACGGCGAAATGACACAGAGCTCAGTCATTATATCAGCTGCATCATAAACAGACCTGGGTAGAAGTGATCGTTCATAAACTATAATGGCATGATTTACTTCCGGTTAAGAGAAGCCCTACTTGTTAATTTGACGATGCATAAGTTTACTAAATGTAAAATTTCATCGTTATTCATTATACGTATGCATTAAATACTGGCTACACACTGGCAGTCACAAATTTGTGTCAGCTATTCGAATATTCTAGGTAGGCCTATTGTTTTGTATCGCAATTGTACACATTACTTTGTATTAATAAAATCATTAAGCGGTTATGCATTTTCAAATATTTATGAACCAAATGGAAAGCAGTGTATTACATTTTACCACCGGAACATCAAATGTCAAAATTTTACCGAGTAGGTCGTGCATGGCAGTCTTTATCTCCGTAATAATTAATACTAACCTATGAAATTTACATGACTGCTTGTCCAACTTGGCGTCGCTGACATTCCTGCCATCTACAAAGTATGTTTCACAGACTATCAAAACTCGCAGGTGAAACGGGGCACTAACAATGCACGCACATTTTCTTGTAACGTTGTTATAATTATCTGAATACACTCTGCTCTGGAGGGTGTAGTTATTACTCTTCGCTATGTTTCTCTCACCTCTTTGACTGCGCTTCGGACGGGTTTCTGTCCCTCTGTCTCCGGTTTTTAAACCAGTTGCTGACCTGCGTCAGCGACAGTCCCGTGATTTTGGCGAGATTCCTCTTCTCGGCCGGCGAAGGATACCTATTCTGCTTGTACATCTCCTTCAGTGCATTCCGTGATCGTTCCTTGAAGCAATACACTGTTTCTTCCCCATCCCAGATAGTTCGAGGTAAGGGGTACTTCCGACGCAGGCGGTACTTATCCACGGCGCCCAGGGGTCTGCCTCGAGCCTTCTCCGCCTCGCTGTACCTCGCCTTGTACCATATGTCCTGGAGCGCGGAGTGGTTTGCCGGGCTGAAGCTGTGGCTCTCTAGGATACAGTAGAGCTCCTGATAGCGAGCCTGATGGAAAGCCACGAGAGCCTGCGCTTTTAAGATGCTTTCGTTACCGCGTAGCAAGTCACTCTGTGGTAATGACCATAAGAATCTGGCCAAGCGGTCCACGTTGCCACCTTGCTGCAGAGCCTCGCAGACACACGCCACTTGATCGGGGGAAAACGCCAGCAAAGGCGCGCTCTCCATAAGTTCAGACGGGTCTGCGTCGGCAACGGGACGCTCCGCACTGAACTCCACCGAGCCCAGCGCCAGTGGCTTGGCACTCCCTAGTCTGTCTATCCGCACGCTCTCCTTCTTGATCTCATTTAAATGAATGACTTCGCTTGTGGACGAAGACATGTTTAATGAGTAGCCGCAAGTCACTCCTCCTTGTTCCGTTAGCCGATCAGGTTTCCATTTACCATGCAAACGAAATCAGATTATCTGGCAGTGTTTTGCGTATGGATGGGTCTCTCTCTGTTCACAAAGCGGCGTGACTTTTACTCAGTAAAGTGTACAAGGAGAGTCAAGCACTGGAGTGCAGCGTGATTGGTCACCCGGGGCTCCACTGGGGCGGGGCGATGATGAAGAAGTGTTTATTCGGAGAATGCCAGTCACATGTAATGTCACAAAATGTCCCAGTTAGGGACGTACCTGCGGAGGGTGAATCCATTAGCCAACACAACCTACCTTAAATTGAGCAATTTCAGATTAGAATCCTATGAATGGCGCACATGTAGGAACTCGACAGAAAGAGCCGACTTGCTCCATGTAAATAATGCCTCAACACCTGTACACGAAAGTAATCGGAGCTCCGCTTTTCAGAATGATGATATGACTGATGAGGAACGTGACTATTTTTATTCCAAATATTTATTTTAAATAAACAGGTGCAGTGTACGTACTTAATGAGTAAGATGCAAATGATTAATCATGAAAGATTACGATGACCGATTAGTTTAGAAATTCCACATCTATATTTTGTGTCATTATTAAAATATTGTTCAGATTAATCTTAAACTGAAATTAAATTGAACAACATGCTATTAATATTATTGTTATTATTGTAGTTACCGCCATACTAAATTCATAAATGCTCTCCTACCCCCATACACAATAACTGTTTACAATTTATTAGTCAACGTCAGTGATTTATTTCATTATTATTATTATAAATAAAATAATATTGAACAATATGCAACTAGCAACTCCGCACCCCTGCGACAAACGCGTTAGCAGAATGGATGGATGGATGAAGGCACCACGTGAATTAAACTCGCGCATGGAATCGAAGATGTGACAGATTTTAATAGCAGACGGATTGATCGAGTTATCATTTTCATCACTGAATTCGCAGCGTATAGACATATCAGAGTGTTTTCAGAAAAAATAGGCTACAAGTTACGAGCTCGACACCCTCCCACAGCAGCGTAAAACGTGCAGATCGTTCAAATGTACGAAAGATTTTATAAAACTAAATTCCAGTAGAGCCTACTTCACGATTTCTGCTTAGGTGCCAACTCACAAGTTCGGTACACGTGGCCTCTTGTATTTTTAACGTTTTAAAATATCGTAAATATAAAGGGATAATAGTGTTAATAATGTTCTGGCAAATTAATCGCAGTTATCCTTATATTAAGTTATTTTATCGTCGATGATTAATTATATAAAACTTTGCATTCTGCAACATCCAAAAAGTATTACATTGCGCACAAACTGGTTTAGTTAGGATTAAGGATTAGGTTCTCGACGTGTTAATTTAGTTGCCAGTTATATGTATAGTAATACAATATATGCTTTGTGCAAAAAGTGGATGCATTTTAGTCTCCTTAATTTCAAAACCTTATTCGTGATTGCACTGGCCCAGTTATTAACGACGTGTCTCCGTTGTACTGTTTCTGGTCACTTGTAGTTTAATAACCAGCAACTTACGTGCATTTGAACTGCGTATCGCCATTAACATGACTGACGATCGAATTCAAGCTCTTTTCTACAGGGACTTCTGTAGTTTGCAAATGCACGCAAGGGAACACAAATTCACATTGATACACACGTGGTCATTTTTACATTTAAAGCTTGTTTTTTATTCTGCTGAAGAAGGTCAGGCAAATGTCCCGTATAATCCAGCACTCACAGCAGCAAAGATCTCGTAAAAAGTAACGGTTCTTTACGATATAAATGAGTGTCGATCATATCTCCATGCATTCTTGAGATGGAATTTATTGCCTTCACGACATTAAAATAGATGAAGAGATTCTTTAATGGGATTGATGGCTGCGTGGGACTGCTACAGCCATTATGACAAAATTACTTTTGCCTGATCATGTACTTTGATTTAGTGTATTTTTCTTTTATTTAACGATGCCCCATACATTTATTACCAAAAGATATCATGCCATAACTTTTTACCTGTTTAAGGTCTTACCTCTAAGCTTTCTGAACCTGAACCTGAAGAATACACTGGATTTGGATCAAGAATCAAGTCTTCCTGGCTGGCATATAAAAAACTCCATAGTATATTTATTACTAATAGGAACAATCCGTTTCCCTACTAGTCAAAATCACCCCAGACCCAAAATAAAAATCAAACTGAAATAATCTTTAACAGAATAAGCAATTTAAGCCAATCACATACAACACTGAAATGCAACGAGTAGTATGTTACCAGCCAGCATTTAGGTCTCAAATGCGGATCAAATCCCGGCTTCTAGAGTGAAAAACCAGCAGCACATCTGTGACAGATTAGTGGACCTCTTACTTAAAATGTATTATCTGTACTTTTTGTACTCTAAGACTTTTTTGGCTGCCATCCCGTCCAGGGTGTCCCCTTCTTTGTGTTCTGTGTTTCCTGAAGTAGGCTGCAGGCTTTGGATAAACACTTATAAGTGGATGGACGGATGGATGGTTGTTGTGGTGACTGTATGTAAGGTATAAGCACATTGCACTACTAACTGGACTGTTCACATATCACCCAGAATTTAAAATGGATATATATTTGTGTATATATTGTGTATATGTTATATATACAGACATAACGCACTTCATCCGGCACCTTTATACCCACGTCTGCCGAGTTTCATCTCACAATACGGCTGATTACACATGAGAGTCTATGCCAGACGGCTGAGGGCACGAGTTAGAGGCCGCCTTGCGTACGAGGCCAGTCCATTGCAGGGTGCAGACAATGCAGGTAACGCACAGCCATTAAGTCACCTAGCTGTCTGTCTGCAGGCCAACACAGGCAGAGCATGCAAATGCAGCATTAAAACCAGCATGCAAATGCAGCATTAAAACCTACAACCTTTCAGGTGTGAGGCGAGACAGCTTCCCAGTGTGGCACCCTGCCCGACCGACCCCATGCATATTTAAGCTGCCTATAGGCAAAGTGAAATTCAAGCAGCTTAATCCAATCGTTGGATATATGTTTCTGTTGGAGAACAATGAAGGGATTCGATTGCAGGAGGTAGGCGTAGCAGCAGGGACTGGGACCGGTGTCATTCTGCCATTGCATTATGGCAGAAAATTGCTGTTAAAAGGAAAAAAATATATAATTAAATGGATGATTTGCAAAACAAGATACGGGATACTCTTATTTAAATATTTATAATATACAAATATTTTGAAAAGAAGGTATTGTGATTTGCCAATGTTTCACATGTTACATGTATCGATTAAGAATGATATGCGTAACAGTTAATTCATTTAATTTGCAAAGCTGTTATTTATTACCACAAAAATGAAATAAATTTGTATTTGACTAAGACCAGGAGTTATGAATGACAGGATCAGAATTGCATGTCTATGGAATTCACTTTGGTGAATTGTCACATTCAATGCACTTAAAATGCTAGTGAGATGTTAGGACAGAAACACAGGCAGATTTTCAAGGTCTTATTCAGAATCAGTGAGTTGCCTGGTCTTTGTTGCCTAATAACACTAAAATAGTAATAAATAGATGAATAAGACTCATTCATTTAAAGTCAACACTAATTATTCCTTAAATGGTGAGCTGCACTTAGCCATTAAATGCGTAACATTTCTGTATTTTTACTTGGTTATTCTACCAGAATTTCGTAAAAAATCAGTCATAACAGGCAAAAATCAAGATTTTTTTCTTTAATAATTCAATCCTATTTAGCAAAGGAACGAAACGCCGAAACGATGTTGATCAGAGGATCGGCTCCAGGTTGATGATGTCATCGTATGAAGTCATGCTCTGCTCACATCCGAAGGGCTATAATGACTCTGATTACTCGCTGGTTTAAAAACGCATCTAAGCCCTTCAGAAATCGCCCCTGAAGGCATAGAGGCCTGATGAAGTTTCGGTTTCAAACTATTGGATCATTCCGGAATGCTCCATGAACTTAATTAAAATCTTAATATGAACTTTGCTCCAAAATCACGGACACCTACTCACACAGAGTAAATGGTAAATAAGTGATTAGCGGCTGGCGGCATTTCAGTCTGTCGCCTATTGGAATAAGATTAGCTGGTATCATTAAGGAAACTGGACACATGGATGGATGGACGTGTAACAGAAGCCCCCCCCCCCCCCCATCTGCCTCCCCAGTAGAGAAAAACGCAAATTCTGAACAGCAGACGCAGTGAGAGCAGATAAATGTAAAAGATGCTCTCAAGACTTCAGATTTATCTTATAGGCACAGTTTCCTAATTGAGTCCCTTGATGAAATATTTGCCAGCAAAACTCCCCAGAGCTAAACATGGGTTCCTGGTTCTGGTTCTGCTGCCATGACAGGGTTCCTAACACCAAGGAAAGCGGAACAGAGGAACAGCAAACAGTAATTTTCATATGTTGATTGTCAGAAGTATGAGGATATGATGAGTCCAAATGAGCAGCATATAAAGCACATGACAATGGAGGGTTCTGCTTTCCGGGACGGCGGCCTGGTGCATAAAGAGCAGAATGCAAGAACCTGAACATTTAGGTGTCATTGGAGCAAGTATAAGAGCAGCAATTGGCCGACTTAAAGGCTCCAGTTTATTAAAACCAGTTATATTATTCTACTGTTTGGTCACTGGGACAAAAAAAAGATGATATTCTATCAACTCAATGATAACCAAAGATGCTGAAGATGTCAAAACCAGCCCTTCAAGACCCTGTGCGTAGACATGGCAGGTAGCGCAAGAGCTGAGTGGATCTGATCCAAGTCAGACTGGAATGGAGATAAACGGCGAATTACATCATCATTTCTAAATCACATGGCGCACCTTTAAAAAGAACAGCTCATTTATTAACAGCTCATTCATTAACTATGCAGTGCTAACTTCCGTAACTGCTGATCCAGTGCAGGCCTGTGGATGCATGGTGTTGGCGCTACCTAACAGCGCCTGGAGACCATCGGCAAACTCACCGTGCAGGAAACTCGGATGTCACTCACTATCATGCACGTAGATGCGGCTGCTCAAGAATGTTTGTCACTGGAGGCAACAGCAACCTACCGGAAACCAGCAAAAGATTCACAGAGCAAAACCTTGCAGTTAGATGTGGACGCAATGCAATTAACACCATGAAAATGATTAAAAGAATCTTGAAAAAGCCAGAGGCAGTGGTATAAGTTACGGGGGGTGGGGCTTTGCAGCCTTCCAATAATCGAAACTCAAGAAAATATAATTCCCCCCAACTAACGACAAAATGGGTGGAGACCACAGCGCCCCCAGTGCCCAGCCCATAGTTATGCCGCAGTTCAGGAGCAGCATGAAAGCAGTGTCTCCCAGCCCATAGACAGCATTCTGTCTCTGTTGAGGACACTGGTGGTCTTCATATATGACAGAGAAGAGTCCACATCCCAGTTAAGCAGGCTGCAGCCGCCCTCTTCCCTTTTTCGGTATCGCTTCAGATTGAAAGTGGCCGCCCTACTGAAGGTTCAGGCCCCTTAGTATTGAATCCTGCAGTCGCCCCTGATCTTTCACAATAAGAGCCATGAGGCTGGGGGGGGGGGGGGGCGATACTGGCCACTGCTTGGAGTTGCCACTGCGCTGTTCTGAAGCAGACCTGGGTCGCACTGAGCAACTATGTATACCTGCAGTGACACCCCCCGGATGACCCCCTGCCCCGTCGGCCTGCCCGTCTGTCTCTTATCTCTCGTTAATCTCCCCCCCACCCCCCTGCCTGCTCCGGCTTCGCCCGGCCAGCTGTTCTCGTCCACATGCTGCCTATCTGTCTTTGTCCATCATATTTACACGCAGTGATGTGTGGAGCAGGCCCAGCAGCTGTGAAGGCCGGGGCGGCCGGAGCCGTCCTGCTCCGGAGGAACTCGCTGCTGCCTAAAATTAAACCCCCTGTGTGCTTCACCACACGTTGGCAGAATTTTGTTTTATTACTTGTTTGTGTGTCACATGTGCTGCTGCATCATGAATAAAACTGGTTACAGCTGACATGGACCAATAATGAGTAAGTAAACGCCATGCATCTGTCTCATACTGCAAGCACTGAGAGAAAATATTACTGTTTTGTAATGTGTCAGGATGCCAAGTATCCTAATGCAATGAATTTCCTATAAACAGCCGCTATAGTAATGCCAGTAATTGGACACACATTGTATTCTGTGGTCGATTACGGTTCATTTTTTAATGCTGTTTGTTTCTCCATTAGCAATTTCGGAAGCAATGGTAAGAAAAATGTTTACTGAGATCCAGCTACAAAAACTCTGAAGTAAAGAACTAAAAGGTTAGTGGGAGGCCTACTAGATGAAGAGGTAGAGGAACCAAGGTCAGCTTGGAGAAGTTCCTGAGGAGCCCTATGGGGACACACAGCTTCTCTCTCGTCACTGGAGGCCCTCGGTCTCTCACACTGCATCAGCTGTCATTCAAGCGTGCCATCCAACTGCACTGGTCAGCCAAGCATGTCCGGGCCGCGGGTGCGTGTAAGACCGGACTTGTCTCGCTGTAAGGTGAAATGCAGTCTGCGGCATTTTCCTTGTAATTCACTGTATCTCATTGGGCTGATTAACTTATTGCAGGCTGTGATGAGCAGTAAGTAACATGGCAGGTCATTGACTCCACCACATGCACACGCACTCGACACGCACTCGACACACACATGCACACACACGCACTCGAGACATAAACACAGTTGGCATTCACACGCACTCAACGCACATATGCGCTCGACCAGCACACACACTCGACACAAACACGCACTCGACATACGTACACTCGACACAAACACACACTCGACACATAAACACACTCGACGCACACGCACTTGACACACACGCACTCGACACACATGCTCTGTACCAGCTTCCAGGACACCTGGCACAGCCGGCTGGCCGTTACTAAGGCACATAGCGTGATCAAAACATTGACCCACGCTATTCCAGCCTAGCAACGGATGTTTTATGATCCGGAATATTCTAGAGTGCATCGTGGTGGGGGAGCCAGGTCAGCTGGGAGTTTGTTTAGGTCCTAAAGCAGTCAGAGCATGTGAGGACTTTTCTGGGGAGAGCGGAGTGAAGGGAGCCCCTGGCCGCAGACCGGGCCCAGACCCAAGCAGAGGCAGGGGGCAGGATATCAGCACGCTGGCTCAGGGTTTTACCCCATGGCATTTACATTCTTAGTCTACCTGCTCGAGTTATTGCACTATATATCCATCTGTAAAAGCAACATAAACACTTAACGGTGTGTATTTTGGGCTGGATTGTGATAAATGCCCATTGTTCATGGGTGCATCCGTCAATCCCTGTTTCATATTGGCCTTATACAGTAAAGGGTGATGCTAAGACTGGCGTGAAGGTGAAGGACCCAGGAGACGATGGCAGTTCATCACAGACACATGCATATTTCTGGAGGAAACCCATGGGAGCAAAAGGAGGAGACACACACCGGACTCAGAGGGTGAACTAGGGCCGGGGAGAGGCCACTGCTCAAAGGAGGAGACACACCGGACCCAGAGGGTGAACGAGGGCCGGGGAGAGGCCACTGCTCCGAAATGCTGATGGATGCTGACGCTACCTTGCAGACACATGTTCTGCTTTGTGCCACACGTGGCGTTAGGTTGCCCTTCAGAAGGAGATGGTGCCACCAGTAGAGCTCTGCTGCAAACAGGGACAGGCTCAGCGTTTCCTACACTCGGCCTTCTAGCTGTCGTTGCTGGTTTAACCAGTCTAGCTGGGTTTTCCGATGAAGCAGAAATGGAACTCATTTACATCTTAATGTTTCCAAAACAGAGAATAAGCTGAATGCTGGGTTTGCAGTCACACACCCCTGTTCTCCTCCAAGGGCCGCACAGAACCCATCACTGCGCCTGATGCTGCAGACTCTCCAACTCCTGACTCACCTGGAATTTTCCAGAACTGCGAGCAACTAATGGCACAAGGCAATGTTTGCTTTCACTAGCGATACCATCTTCACCTGATTTGGACAAAATGGACATCTGCCTTTAATAAACAAAGGGCAAATTACAGAGTACATTTGTAGGTTAAAGTAAAAAAATTAAGTTAATAAAATGTTGCCATGTGTTGGTGGGATGATAGCAAGAAATTTGCTTTATGAATGAGTGATATGCTGTTATCATTTCATTATCATGTATATTAATGAATTAGTGCTATGCCGTTATCATTTTATAAGATCTTTGCTGAGTTTATTGTAACTTGAGGCACGTGCAAATGTTCCCACTTTAATACTATCATATAATTTCCACAGGGAATGTTTTGCCACAGATCACCAAACTTCCAGTATATGGCTTTGGTTTGTCTCCTGTTCCTGTTGGTTTGGCAAATGCCGGCGACTGAGGCAAGATGATCATCATGCACGCCTCGTGGTGCAGCTGACGTAATGCTTTGTCATGTGATCAGTCACATGGTCTTCGCTTCTGAATAGTGAGCCGTCGTGGTCGTAATGCATGGATGCTGAGCAGGCAAGAGGAACACGAGTGACGTGTCGGGCGTGGCTGTCCTAGGGGCTGCTATCCCAGCATTCCCCACCAATCGGGATAATATCACTGATGTTTTCAAGCTAAAAGTTCTCCCACGCCGGCTAGAGGAGTGCTATCAAACCCGCTGTGCTGCAGGGTCTTTCAGGAACGTCCCTCAGGACAAGAGGAGAGCAATGGCAACGGTTTCGTTTTCATTTCTCTTGTACACCCTGCCCAGTCTAACTGTGTCGATCATGAGAAAGCAGTGGCCGTCAGGGTGATAGAGAGAGAGAGCAGATGCATTATTCAGTGCAATAAATCAAAGTACTCAGCAGTTGTTTTGTTCTTGCTGTCTTGCAGATGCCTGATTTGCCTGTTGTCTTAGTCCCGAAAGCCATGTTCCTTATATGCAATACTGGTTAAACAGAAAAACTGGAAAACCAAGCCGAGCTCGAATGTCGCTAAAGAGTCTGTTTCTTGTTGTGCTGTGAGCTGCAGGAATTTCATTATGCTTTTTTCATTTCCACCCCCCCCCCCCAGTCCTCAGGTTTCCTTGAAATTTAACTTACAGAAAAGTCTTTTCAACATGAGCCAGGATTAGCCAGAAACGGCTAACCGCTAACGTGTTTGCCACAAGCGGAACTCGGACGAGGCGGCGATGGAGACACAGTGGGGGCAGGGTGGGTGGTGCAGGAGGTCCAGTGCAGGTCGTGGGTGGCCAGTCGTGTAGCTCTGCCGTAGGTATGTAGTGTGGTGCTGTTAGAACATAACGGCATATTAACGGGCAAAGTGTAAGTCAGGAAGCCGTGTAGCTGACCTCACACGAAAGCCTCTGTGGGACAAATAAATAATGTAATGTGATCAGTCCTCAGACCTAAATGCCTTCTGGCTCTGCTGCCTGCAGCTAAATGGTTCCCGATGATCCCCCAGCCGCTGGGAGTGGAGCCGCGGAGGCGGGGGGGCTGGGGGGGCCACGGGCACTCTCAGTGAGAAAAAGGAGGCACGGACCATCGGGGACGCCCCTGCCTGCAGCTGTCTGTGCCCACTCAGCCCCGCCCTGAGCTCATCGCCAGGCTCTGGGGAATCCCAGGTGGTGGGAAACCTGTATCCACGCAGACATGGGAAAGGCGTCTGCGCACTCTGTCGCAGGCAGGCTGTGTGGCGAGCAGGTTACCCAGGGCAACGTGAGGGGCGATGAGGGGACCCCTGCTCTCGGTGTCTCCCCCTATCTGTTGCCTGTCTCTGGCAGCCCCTCCCTCCAGAGAAACCACACTGCCTCTGGCCAGTAACAGGAAACCCCCAGAACTGCCTGTTGGTCACACCATCATGTGCTGTGGGGGGGGCTCTCACAAACAGTAGCAATAAGACTGTGGTCCCTCACTGAAGCCTCCTGTGATGATGCTGAATATGACAGCTCACTCTACATCAGGGGTAGGCAGCTCTGATCCTGGGGTGTCAGTATCCAGTAGTTTTTCAGAATTTTGCAGATTTTTTTAACCCATATCCTGAAAAGGAAAAATAATAAAAAAATTCAAGTTTGTTTCATATAACAGAGTAATATTTCAGTGAAATGTGCCGATGATCTCCATTTCCCCCCCCACACCTCCCACTTGGTAAATATGACAATAAAAACTTAGATGCCACCCAAACCTAAACCAGCCTAGCTGACTGTCGCAGTCCATCGGATGTGGATAATTGCATGCGCATAAGGAGTAGTAATGCTGGTATACGGAGTGGGCTTGGAGCATTTATCCAGCACCTTCCCCATGGCTGTGCCGCAATGGAGCCCATCTGTCTGCTCGCCGCTTAAATAATGTGGCCTGGTTCTGCAGCCAGCGCCTAGGTGCGCCTCCCACGGGCCATTTGCTGCCGGTGCTCTCCCCTCTTTCTGCAAGGGATGCCTGGAGGTTCCCCACCTCGCCGCGTGCGCTGGGTCGTCACCCTGCCCATCGGCAGACAACGCAAAGCCGCTAGGGCTTCTCTACCTCAAGCTGGAGGATTCTGGGAAAACGTTTGTTCTGTGAGGAAGCAAATTTACCCGCGAGGGGGATGTGCAGCCTTCTGGAAGGGCTGGCCTTCAGTTGTACCTGAGTGCTAGCAAGTGCGGTATGGCAGTGCCTGGTGCTATGGTGAGCCATTTTAGCTCTAATTCATTTCTAGATTAATTAAACTCAATTCTAACTATTTAGAATGCAAATTCTTGATATTATAAATTAATTGTTACTATTTCTGACATCACAAATTCAGTTTTTTTTTCATTGATTTCAAAAATGGCATTCAAACTAGTTAGAATTTGTGATATCCTCCAGAAATAAATTATAGTTAAAACGGCTTGCCATAGCTCCAGGCCGCACGCACTGCTAACAGTTACCTGAACAATCTGTTTGCTTTCAGCTTGCCAAACCTGTTGGGTCCCAGCAAAACCCCAACCTTAGTACTCACACCTTCGCAGGAATGTGACTACAATGCAGCCGATGGCTCAGGCCTGTATATCGTATGATCGTCGTACTTTCACTGGCAGCTCACTGCTCCGTTGCTGCGGCATCTGCTGCAATGCGCCCCGGCGTGCTGGGGAGGGGGCATCGGCTCAACATTCGGCGCACTTGACTTGCTTGACGATGCCTCATTTACTTGGGCGCTTCCCAGCCCGGGGACAGGTGGGGCCCGGCAGCCGCCTGCTTGCTGCGTTAATGACACTGGCGGATGATTTACAGAGCACCCCCCCCCCCCCTCACCACCGGTGTTTATTTAAGGAGGCGCCCTTGAGCTGGCCAGGGTGAAGCCAGGGTGATTGAGACTTTGTTCTACATGTTAAAGTCACCAAGAAAACCGGAACCTCACTGCTCCCAGTTGGCATGAATGTGCAACATCAAGGTTGGAATATTACCAGTGCAGGATGTAGCATGCAAAACGGGCAGCTCACTCCGCCAGGTGTCGGTGTAGGGCCATGATACTTGTTTAAGTGGTGGAGGGCCAGGTGCATGAACCACCATGTGCACTGCAGGGGTATAGGGTGTAAGTTGCAGGGTGCATTTTACAAAAAAAAGGTGTAGGTTGTAGGTGACCTTGCATGGAATGTAAGGGTTAGTGTAGGGTAGAGGTTGGTCAATGCATTTTGTACAATTTCAGGTGTAGGCTGTTGGTGCAGAGTATGGAGCATAGGGTGTTGTCTTTAGGATGTAGGGTGCAGTGTGTGGAGCGTAGGGTGTTGTCTTTAGGATGTAGGGTGCAGTGTGTGGAGCAAAGGGTGTTGTCTTTAGGATGTAGGGTGCAGTGTGTGGAGCGTAGGGTGTTTGTCTGTAGGATGTAGGGTGCAGTGTGTGGAGCGTAGGGT
>JAODKE010000041.1:879774-890399 GCA_026779605.1 Mormyrus hasselquistii
GGATGTAGGGTGCAGTGTGTGGAGCGTAGGGTGTTGTCTTTAGGATGTAGGGTGCAGTGTGTGGAGCAAAGGGTGTTATCTCTAGGATGTAGGGTGCAGTGTGTGGAGCATAGGGTGTTATCTTTAGGATGTAGGGTGCAGTGTGTGGAGTGTAGGGTGTTGTCTGTAGGATGTAGGGTGCAGTGTGTGGAGCAAAGGGTGTTATCTCTAGGATGTAGGGTGCAGTGTGTGGAGCATAGGGTGTTATCTTTAGGATGTAGGACGCAGTGTGTGGAGTGTAGGGTGTTGTCTTTAGGATGTAGGGTGCAGTGTGTGGAGCAAAGGGTGTTGTCTGTAGGATGTAGGGTGCAGTGTGTGGAGCGTAGGGTGTTGTCTTTAGGATGTAGGGTGCAGTGTGTGGAGCGTAGGGTGTTGTCTGTAGGATGTAGGGTGCAGTGTGTGGAGCGTAGGGTGTTGTCTGTAGGATGTAGGGTGCAGTGTGTGGAGTGTAGGGTGTTGTCTGTAGGATGTAGGGTGTAGCATGTAAATCTGGAATGGCTCCCAGTTTCAGCGAAATCAACAACTTGGCAGACTTGTCCTTCTGGTCTGGACAGCTGCTATGACAATGAGGCAGTCCACACAGTGCAGAAATTAGTGATGGTACTGTTCCATTGTTAAGGAAGCAGTGATGGGCATGCATGCAGTGTCACCGTGGAGTTATGATTCCTGAATATCTCTTTTTGGGAAAAGGGACATTCCTGAGGTGTATGATACAAGCACTCCATCAAATGCATGTACTCCATGGCCTGCTGTAATGTTTCCTGCTTATTACATGGAATAGTGATCATGCAGCGTCATTGTGTTTCGGCCAAGGGGCCAAGGGGTCATGCTCAAGGGCCCCACGGTGAAATTACTTTGTCCGCAACCACCCGATCACAAGCACCAAGCCCTAACCCAGAGCCAGCACCCTAATATTATTGCATTAATATTTATTTATTACTGACTTTAAGGTATTCTAATGAAGGGCTGCTGTCGATATTATAATTTTATCTTTTAGTTATAAAAGTCTTTTTACCACTGTGCAAATTTGCGATGTGCTACACACTCACAGCATGTTTGCCGCTCCAGGGAGGGTATTTGCGCTGACACAAGCTGGGACCCGCAAAGGGCGATTCGCTGAGAGCTGCGTCCCACCGTGAAGCTGGGCAGGCATAACTCTTGGAGTAATGCAGGGGGGCGTGGGCGGCAGGACACCAAGGGGCCCGTGTCTGTCTGTGTTTATCACAAGTTAAAGGCTTAGAGATGTTCTTTATCCAGGTTACTGTAACAGGGTTAAGAGTGATTCTCTGCAAGTCTGGGGTACAGCGGTGAGGGGGTGTGATGAGGATAGGGTCCCGCGCGTGGATCATTTAACTTTCCGTGTTATGCTCTCCTCCACGCCGTCTCCACGTCTCCTCCATGTCTCCCTAGCTGAGGAGCTGTGTGCGTCTGGCTCCCTCCTTGGCTCAATTTCTTTTCTTGTCTATGTATTTAGAATTCAGTCGTTAAAGAAGAGAAACCCAGGGCTGGTTGTGGTGTCATGTCAGCCCGTACACAGCGCAGTGCGAGAGCAAGAGCAAACACATCTGTTACATTACCTTAAAATGACACAGATCCATGTGTATAGTCAAGTATTTCCGTGACCAATTTGCATGTAATATAATATAACATAACAGATCTCCAGTTTAACCTCCGTTTTTGGTTATAAAAGTAAATCTTTTGGCCTCTTTAGCTGCTAAGTTCTTACCTTCTTCTAGGGCTAAACGTTATCTGCCTTCTTGGCCACAGCTGCATGGTGCTCAGGGAGGCTACCTCCTTATTTGGACACTGGAGTTGAGCAGAACGTCCACAGTGGGTGTGACGGGACGGCAGGTAAACATGGGTGTCAAGGTGTCTCAGATCCGGTTTTGTGTCCGCAGGGCAGGTTGGCCCTCTTGAAGGTCATTCCGGGGGTTGTTTCCATGGTTATTCCTGAGCATGAGCAGATGTGCCAGAGAGATACTCTACTGAAAAGCACCCACTTCTGTGGTGAAATCTGCAGCTCTAGGTCCTGGGCAGGGCTGTGGAATTTGTTTGTGGCGGGGAGATGGCGATGTTCTCTGGTTAAGGTTGAGGGTGCAGGAGAGCTTCTGTAAGAGGTTGCACCTTCTCCCACCTGTTGAATCAATAATCTCCAGTTTTGGGAGTCATTACTGAATCAGACGTTGACCAGACTTTACACCAACCGCAGCAGCTTGGTTAGGCTGCGAGCCGACATGAAGAGCTCATCACTGTAGAGATAGGAACAGTGACACCATGGGGGAATTTGGTGTAGTTCGTGTGGTGAGAGGACAGAGAAGCGATGGAAAAGCAGAGAAGTAGTGCTATAGAAATGCATTGGGAAACCAGCATGCGGAGGCTGAGAGCTGACTGTGATATGAATGGAACCCACTGATCAGCATGCATCCAGACTGGCGGGCTGGACTGTAACAGCTTGGTAATGTAGAAAGACCAGTCAGTGACAGTGAGACAGTGAGAAAGAGGGAGACCACTATCATTCAGCACTGTGCAGCTGAGGAGCAGCAGACTGACACTGACACACTGACAGTGTATCTAAGCGGGAGACCACTATCACTCAGCACTGTGCAGCTGAGGAGCAGCGGACTGACACTGACACACTGACAGTGTATCTCAGCATTTTGACTCTCATGGTGAAATAGATGCTGGTTGTACTTTTTATTTTAGTAGCACTGACTAATTCATTGGTGGAATTATTTGCTTTTCAGACACGAATTACAATTTTTCTCTCGATTGCTTTGCAGCATTTCTCAAATGACAATTAACATTTGAAAAACAACAAACGTAATCCCCATAACACACTGTCACTTCTGCACTGCAGAATCTCATATATGATAGCTTCACACAAATTTCCAAATGTTGTAATAGATATATGCAATTGATTTTGTTCAGTTGTCATCATTTGGCATGATTTTCAGTTGCTGCATTCTTGTTGCTCAAAATAGATTATGTAGTTTCCCCTTGTAGTAATTTTATACTCAAAATGATATGTTATCATCGCGCTAACTACCACATCCAAATTAAACCAAACTTTCAAAATGATTCAAAAATATATTCCGTGAATGGCAGTGATGCGGCATTGCAGTTTCATGATCTCGTTGCCCTTTTGTTGTCCTTGTATTTTCATGTTGCTATTTTTGTGTTATAGTGCTGTATGACTTTTATGTTTGCTATTATACTGTGTCTAGAGATCTGAAGAAGTTGCATGTGCATACAAATGATTTCTCTTTCCAGTGAACTTTACATACTGTCTATGGCTGTCCAGTGTTACTCCTGGTATCATAAATCCACATCTTCCTTGAAGACCATCACCCTGGAGAGGACAATCAGGGATACAACGCTTGCAAAACCATTCAGCTCCTTCAGGTACCGTGCCCTGTGCTTTTATTGAAACAACTGGCCTTTAGGAGATGCCATGCGGAACATTTCCTAGCTGTTCTGTCTCAGCATGTCATTGTGGGGTAGAACGTAGCATAAAGCATTTGTGTAATTCTGGCCTTTTGACAGACTGACCGACTGCCTGAGTGTGAAACACACAGACGGACAGATAGACTGACTCACTGACAGATTAACTGACTGACTCACTCATTGGCAGACTAACTAACATTCAGGCTAACTCACTGCCAGACTGACTGATTCACTGACAGACTGACTGGTGGACTGACTGACAGACTGGCTGACTGATGGACGGACTCACTGACTCACTGATTGGCCGAATGACTGGCCAACAGACTGACTCTGACTGAGTCACTCACTCAGTCATTGACAGACTGACTGATGATCAAGCTAACTCTCTGATAGACTGACTGACAGACTCACGGACAGACTGACTTGCTGTCAGACCCACTGACAGATTGACTGACTCACTCACTTATTGACAGACTAACTGACTGACTGATGGACTGAGGGTCAGACTTACTGATTCACTGACTGAGTCACTCACTCACTGACAGAATGACTGACAGACAGACTGACTCACTGACAGACTAACTGACAGATGGATGAACTGATTGACAGACTGGCTGACAAAATGACTGACTCACTGATGGACAGACTGACTCACCAATGGACTGACTGACAGACTAACTTGCTGATAGACTGCCTCACTGACAGATTGGTTGCTGACAGACAGATTGACTGACTTTGACTAACTGATGGACTTACACACTGACTGACATACTGGCTGACTGACAGACTTACTGACTGTATCACTGACTGACTGACAAAAAGATGAATGGACTGACTAACAGACAAACTCGTGGACTGACTCCTTGAGAGATTGACTGTCTGCTTGACACATTGACTGGCTGATGGACTGACTGACAGACTGACTGATAGTCTGACTCTCTGACCGATTAACTGCCTCACTGACTTACGGATTGACTCACTGACTGACTCACTGACAGACAGACTTACTCACTGACTAACTCACTGACAGACAGACTGACTCTCTGACTGACTCACTGACTCACTGATGGACTGATGGCTGTTGTCACGATAAAAGCCAGCAGGGAGGAGCTGCCTGCCTCCTGATCTAGGCAAACTTGTAACAGCACAACAAGATGTCCGCATGATAGGGTGTTTCAGGACTGTGCCCAAGAGGTTTGCTGGATCTCTCTGCTGCCCCCCAGTGGTGGGAGGAGATTTCCTGTCTGCCTGGCTGCCAGCCTGCTGAGAGCAAACATTCATTTCATAATGTGTTGTTTCATTGAGAAGGCTGCAGTACCGGCTTCTTTAGCAACAAAAATTCAAGTACATTATTACAAATAAAACAACACAATCAAAGAGTAAAGAATAATAAAAAAGCCATTAAACAAGTACGAACTATAAAGAACATGATCAAAGTTAATTGGCTAATAATATTAATCTGGTATCTGTCCCATTTCACAGATAAGCTCTTATCAAGAATGTGTTTGGGTAGAATGCGTCTGCTTAGAATATGTTTGCTTACATCCCATTTGGTTAGAATGTGTTTTGTTAGAATGTGTTTGGTTAAGTTTATAAACACATAGTTGAAAGTGGGAGGGACTTCCATGCTCACATGACTTCACTAGACTCTACTTACATGCATACAATGATTTTATGGTGGGTTTGCTAAGATGAACAGCAGGCTGCTCTTCGTTCTTGCCTTGTTACATTTACTTTCACTTTAAGGTCGTCATGTAAGCATAGAATGATCATGGTTTGGTTTGGAGCTGAAAGCCGCGGCCGGTCGTACGCCGGCAACGCAGACGGCGGCTCCTCCAGCACCAGGCTGGTCTCAGCAGCCATGTCTGAGTCGTGTTCCAGTTTGACTGTCCAGCCCGGGTACTGGGGGAGGTGATGGAGGAGTGGGGGGTTGTTTGCATGCCTCCCCGAGAGGGTGGGGCACATTACCTGATTAACACAGAGTGAGTTTCATCAAGGCTGTTACTAGAGTAAACATTGTCTGAAAACTGCAGAAACACTCCAGAAAGTGCTACAACTATGTGGCCTGATCTGTTTTCCATCTGTCAGCAAGCCCCCATTCTGTGCTCAGATTTGTTTTCTCTTGTTTTTCTTTTTAATATCCATCTTGCTTTGTCTCCTTTTCCAGCCTTTTCTCTTTGTTCCTGCACTGCCCCCAGTTTATCTGAAAGCTCACTAAGGAACCTCATGCAACTGGAGGCCTCAGCAAAGGACGGTGTCTGTCGCCAGTGACGATTCACACATAACCCCTGGGCTCCCTTTGCTGCCTCCATCAGTGTCTGTCTGTCTCTCACACGCTACGCCTTTAACTGTGCCTTTCTCATCTTCACCCCATGGCTTTCAGCCACATAAACGGCTCCTAACAGCTTTTCCTACTTTAACATAAGATTTGGCACCAGTATAGGAGGGTGTCTGGTGGTTTTTCGTTTCACGTGTGTGCAGTTTAAGAGACCCTGAGTGACTCCCATCGGACTGCACTAGAATGAGCGGTAGGAGCACAGGTCATTGAGGTCATTATACTGGTTATACTGGTCTTTACCTGCCAGACCACAGAGAAGACCTGTAAATTTGCATATGGCTGCATACTCGATGCATATACGGGTAAGCATTATTAAGCATTAAGAATGGCTTTTAAAGTTATTTTACTTTTAAATGTAGAAGCTGTGTGTGTCTGTACAGAGAATATAAAACGTGTGTGTAGTAAGCAGTATATTGCGGTTTGTAGTGGGACTCACTGGTGGATGGTGTAAGATGGGTCAATGTTCTGTATTTGAAACTGAAAAGAAAAAGCTGGAAAACAATGGTATTTGTCAACATTTTCTGTTGTACTGGTCATTGGTTTCTTGTCAAGCTGTTTGTACAGAGGGATGTTGCTGTCTAACTATGTTTCATGTTATAGACAAAGCTGATTTGCGCTTGCTTGCTATACGGAAAGCAAACTCCACCAAACTCGCTTGTGGGGTTTGTGAAAAAGATTTTGATGCTTATATGTCTGATGTGTTTTTTAGTGGTTTGGTTATGAGTGAGCAGAAGTCTAAAGTAATAACCTTTAGCAAAAAGTAGTATACTTGAAGTTCATGTTAAGTATGCCTAAGTATAGCAGGTATACTATGGACCATGTACTTGAAAGTATACCAATTTAATACTTCTTCAGACTAAATTTGAACATCTTTATGTTTATAAAAGTATACTATATGGTCATTTTAATTTTACAAAAGTTTACTTTCAAGTGTACAAGTGCACTCATATATATACTACTAGTGTAATAGGTATATACTTCTAGTCCAAATTTTAGTTTATTGAAGTACACTTGAAGTATACTTTTATGGCCGAATGATAGCACTACCTCCTGCGCCACCATCTTATTTCTTGCATGACTGCTTAGCATATTACTTGTAGCATACTATGTATATACTTGAAATATATTTCTAAAAGTATTCTTAAATTTAACTCATACTGTATGTACACTAGACTGCAATGCATTTACAAAATCACAAGACAGAATGTTGAGAAGTAAAGTATACTAAGCTATAAGTATAAACTTTAGTATTAAAGTATAAGTGTAAGTATTAATGCATTTAGTCTTAGACTTTTCTTTATACTTATCAGTATAAGTAAAGTATACTTCACTATACTATTCTGAGTTATATAAAATATAGCAATTAAAAAGTAAACTTCAAGTATACTGCCTCAATAAGTATACTCATAGTACACTTGAATAAACTACTTTTTGCTAAGGGAAAATCTGAGGCATCTTTAGCACAAACCTAGGCCAATGGGGATTGGGCTGGCAGCACTGGTGTTTGCGTACTCGGCCAATTGGGATTGGGCTGGCAGCACTGGTGTTTGCGTACTCGGCCAATGGGGATTGGGCTGGCAGCACTGGTGTTTGCGTACTCGGCCAATTGGGATTGGGTTGGCAGCGCTGGTTTTTGCACGCGCATTTGTGCACCCTGCCCCACCTCTCCGGCATCAAAGTTTTAATAATTCTCTGCATTCCCTGAGGATGAGGGCTTTGGAATTAGGAAGAAGAGGATGATTTCTGTGGTTTAGCACTGGAGCCAGAATGCTTAGCGCCTATGCTAAAAATGAAAGCAAAAATGAGCCGATGTTTTTCTTGGCTCTGAGCTAAGAAATGATTCAGTCTCAAAGCCATGAACTGTTCACCACCAAGTGTCAATCTGCACAATATACCGAGCCCCTGTCCCTCCTTCTAATTGTGGGTGGGGGGAGTAAGGTTTTTGTGAGGAGCAGTTGTCAGCAGCCATCTTTCATCGTCACGGCGACAAAAGGCTGCTATGGGTCTCCCGGGATCCGGATCAAGCACAGGAAATGACACTACAGGCATTCTACACACCGTGGGGGCAAGGCCTCGGCTGGGCACGGTGCTTTGGATCAACACCTACCATCAGACGTCAGAACATTTCCCATAATCCACCACATGTGTCCTGGGTATAACAACCACATGTGACTTCAGCTTTATGACAGCACATGGTTTGAATAAGTCATATCAACATTTTGGGTTTAAAACTTCTATATTTGCCAACCATTACGGTCAGCAGCCTTATATTGCGCTTTGGAGTTATAATCACATTCTTTAGTTTTGTTGCATAAAAAGTAAAGTGTCTTGCTCAAGGATGCAGGGGAACTGGAAGCTATGCTTGGTGCATGGAGGTAAACATTCCCAGAACACGTTCAAGTGGCCTTAAAATCTGTTTTTCAGTCTTTCACAAAAAACTTTAATTCTTATGAAATTACACTTGAGAAGGAAAACTGTCAGCTGTGTAAAGTGACTTCAGTGTAGTGCTTTATGAGGTGTGTGTTAACGTCGAGGCGGCTCTCTCGGAGTCCCTAGTGTTTTGTAAGAACCTTTGATGAGTTTTCCATGCGCCCATTCGTCTCAGACCAATCAGGCCTAAGCAGCTTCACTGAACACCTTAACAGCTTGACTGCTTTCCACTGAGGACAGAAAAACTGCAGTTATAAAAGACGACTGTTTTTGCATGACACGGCTATTGAGCAATCAGGAAACTACAGAACAGACAATTCTCAAAAACTTTGGACATATTTTGGTGAGATTACAAGCTTTGCGCAATGAAACCTAGTAAGACCTGAGGTTTCTTTTATACATGATGAGCTCATTTGTCCTTCCTGCTGTCATGCTCATCACAAACATCGTGACTGGAGAAAGTTGCTCCTCACGTTAATCATTCTCAATCTCCGGTTCCCTTAAGCATTTGTCCTCTTTGAAGCTGAGGACATTGTGTACCTCTCTGGTGGACGAGTGGATGGTGACAGGCAGCTGGAGGCAGTGAGCAGTGGACCCGGGATTATTTACCATCTTTCTCTGGGAGCCCTAAGGTCTGCAGAGCGGAAATGTGCATAAGCAGGAGCCTGCGGGCTCTTCGGTCCTGGTGGAGCACTGTGGCTGGACTGACATGCAACAGGAATGCAGCCATTGCGTGTCGGAGGGGGTGGGGGCTGAGCAGGCCTTGAGAGGGGGCCCCGGACCCCGGGGCCAGCTGGCCAGTACTGGGGGGCAGGGCTCAGAAAGGTTGCTTCCTGCGTCTGACAGCATCTCATCCATCTCCAGCACCGCCATTCCTCTGTGGTCTGTCATCAGAAAAAAACATATAAACAAAGGAGGCGGCGCAGGGCTCTCAGGGGCCGAGGGGCTGGGCTCTCAGGGGCCGAGGCGCGGGGCTCTCAGGGGCCGAGGCCGGTGCCTGTTCATTAGTATCTGTCTGAAGCCGCCCAGCTGCCGTCTCAGGCCAGTGTGCACATTCATATTTACTTACGACTCACTCCCCTTTTCTTGGGAGGATTCCTTTGACCAGTTTTATTTGCATTTTCCTACATGTTAGTTTCCTGCCCTGTGATTGGCTGTCATATGTGCATCATTCTGTTCTTCTGACCACGATTTCTTTGAATCACCAGCATCTAATCAAAGCCACCTAAGAAACTCAATTAACTTAAAACAATGTTTTGTCATAGTCCATGGGGGGGAGCATTGCATTGGTGCCCCCATGGCTGAAAAAACCTTTGTGGAATGATGTAGCATATAGAGAAATATCTTAATAAATGCCCTTAATAGTGGAGTAAATGTGATGTGGTGCCCCATAAGGTGCCCTTACAAGTGGTCTTTATTGGTACCCTTCCAAGGGAAAAGGGTGCTGCTACAAAGCGGCCTCTGTGCCCCTCCTACAGTCCTTGATTAAGTGCCCTGAAGGCCGCCCCTGCTGGTGGCTGTATAAGGTGTTCATCCATGTATGGGAACGACAGCAGGTGTCCTAATAGATACATTTCCAGTGAGAAAATGCCATGTAGTGCTATATATATATATATATATATATATATATATATATATATATATATATTTACAATTGAGTAAAGTTCAGGTGGCTTTCTGGTGGATGTAACTCGTGCCCTCCAGTATGCCCTTCTGAGTGAGCAAACAGGATGAACTGCCCTCTGAGGTGCTCTTTAAGGTGCCCTTGTGAGTGAGCAAACAGGATGAACTGCCCTCTGAGGTGCTCTTTAAGGTGCCCTTCTTAGTGAGCAAACAGGATGAAGTCCCCTTGTAATAGAGGAAAAATATCTCTGATGCCTGCCCTTCCAGTGAAGAAAGTAGGATATGGTGCCCCACCATGAGTGTCCTGTATATGCAAGAAAATAGATAGAATAATGTACCCTCTAGGTGTTCCTATGTGTATGAAAAAGTGACATCTGGGTTGTCTCTGTTGTTGACAAAACATTAGTTGAATAATCTGGGATGGGTAAAGAAAGGTATATCTCAGCTGATTCTGTGGAAGTGCACTGCAGCTGTCTCTGAGCTGATGAGGTGCTTTGTCATCTGTGTTGTCACTGTAGCCGTGTCACCGAGCAGGCAGCATTGAGAGCAGGGAGCTGGGCTCAGTGTCACAGCCCAACAGGGAGCTGGACAGCTGTCTGCTGCTCTGAAGGTCAGTCAACAGCGTGCGTACATACTCACTGGCAAACATGGATCTGCATACCCACTCACAGCTACAGCCACTGTAACAGATAAACAGGTACATGCTCACTCACAGCTACACTCACTGTAACAGATAAACAGGCATACACTC
>JAODKE010000041.1:890499-902061 GCA_026779605.1 Mormyrus hasselquistii
ACTCACAGCTACACTCACTGTAACAGATAAACATGCACACACTCACTCACAGCTACACTCACTGTAACAGATAAACATGCACACACTCACTCACAGCTACACTCACTGTAACAGATAAACAGGCACACACTCACTCACAGCTACATTCACTGTAACAGATAAACATGCACACACTCACTCACAGCTACACTCACTGTAACAGATAGACATGCACACACTCACTCACAGCTACACTCACTGTAACAGATAGACATGCACACACTCACTCACAGCAGAGGTCTTGCCACTGCCACCGGGGGGCTTAAGGGGCAGAAAGAGGAGATGTGTTGGGGACACGCCACTGGGACATGGGCCAGGGGAATTGCAGCAGCATTTGGGGCAGCACTCTGATGATAGATCTCCCTGCAAGGGGCCGGGAATCTTCCACACATTCCGGTGCTGGATGCTCCTTCCAGAATAGCAGCAGAGCTACAGGCTGCCGCCAGAGCCAGTATTTATGCTGCAATGACGCTTCCCCACCATTAGTCTGGGGTCATTTTTAGATCTGAAAAGTCTTAAAGTGACAGCACTAAGAAAGAAACAGCGTGTCCTTCCGTGCAAAAAAAGACCTCACTAACAGAACATCCCTAACCTAGAGAGAGGAACCCTGCGTTAACACCATTTGGATGCTTTGAATAATTATGCGGATCCACCGGAGATTATATAGAGGACCTGTCTGCTCAGTGTCCTCCGTCTAACCCTGAGGTAGGTCTCGTTACGTTGTCCTGGGCTCAGGGATTAAGTGCATATGGTAAGCCTCTGATACACGTGCAAGGCTGATCTGTCTGTCGGGCAGTGACCAGAGTGTGGTGCTGTGTTCATTGTGGAAGACGGGGGCTCAGGGAGTGCATGTGCTGTATCGATGAGAGGTGGTGACCTCTGGAACACGTGATGTGAGCTCTCAGAATGCCAGCCGCTTGCTCTTTTGCGCTTGTTCGCCCTCTGCAGGGGAAGAGCGGCACTTCATGCACACAGACACAGTTAGCTTGAGACAAAGACAGCTCAGGTGAACTGGGGGAACGTGCTGCCCCAGGACAGAGAGAGAGATCAGCTGACAAGGGGGGGGGGGGGGGGTAAAGAATTGGGGTCGAAGCGTAGCTTATGTTGGTCTTTGTATATTTACAGCAGCTCTTAATGAAATGTAATTCCAGCTTTATGCAGATAAAGTGACACGTTTCTTATTTAGAACGAACAGGGGTTTTTGCAAAGTTGGTGCTACTTTTTAAGGCTTGTTTCTCTCAAAAAGTATAAACCTGTACAGTTTGTTTATTTTATTTGGCTCAGTTCTTGATTTGTTGTTTTTTGATGCTATTATTTGTTATAAAGATCACTTCTGTGAGTAGGATACCAGAGAAGGAGCCATATTGGTATATTTATTTCATTTTTATTGAGAATAAGCAGACTCATCAAAACTCATCGCATGTTCCTTCACTTTGAATGCATGGCATTATAGAGGTGACATGTTCACACACAGAGCAGATTAGGGACCTTTTCCGATGTTTGCAGCGGGCGTCTAAGGGAGAGCGCAGCAGAAGAGGTGCTGACAGCGTTACGCTTTACTGTGTGACGTGTTAAGCGTCTCCCAGCGCTTTAATGGGCTGTGATGTTTTACTGCATGGCCCCTCATCTGATGGCAGGGCAGAGTAAGTGAGGCTATTTGTCTAGGATGATTTAGCCTAACCCCTCCCCCACTCCATCCCCGCACCCCCAAACAGGGCAGAGTTTAAAGAAGTGTTAGCGAGTGGGGGGGTTTGCTGGCTGTCAATCAAGAGCCCCGGGTGAGAGGGACTGAGGAAGCCGGATTACCTCCTGGGGGTCCACACACGCACACATACAGACACGCACACATACAGACACACACACACGCACACATACAGACACGCACATACATGCACAGACAGACACACACACATTCACATACAGACACACACATACACACACACATAAACACATACAGACGCACACAGACACACACACATTCACATACAGACACACACATACATGCACAGACAGACACACACACACATAGGCACTAAGGCAGGGAGCCACACTCGTACGGACGGAGCCTTGCAGGTCCCTGAGGGCTGTCTGGCTTACAGCTACATGCAGCCATCTTGGATGAAATGGCTCCATGGATCCCGGGGGGGGTTCGATTAGCAGGAAGAGTGGCCTTCGGGCGCCTGAAATAGCCACGCTCCTCTTCACAAAAAGCACGGCAAGATCGATGGGATGGGAATCTGGGTGCAGAGCCATCTGCAAAAGCCTGCTGAGGCATGATCGCTCGCTCTAAGGCGCCCATGAGAGGAAATCCTTACAGCTTCCCTGCTCTTTGCCTCTGAATCCCATCTATATGATCCTTTACTATTTACACAGCTACCACATTCACATTCTATATGTTTTTATATTGCTTGCTTATATTCATTCTGAATGAAGATTTAAACACACAGGCAGATGGTAAAACACTCTAGAATTCCGTAGCTTTTGGAACTGCCTCTAAAAACACATGACATTTGGCCCGAATGTGATTTTATGGCAAAATCCACGCCCCCCCCAGGTGCTGTTGCTGTATGGTGCTGGGGTGCCGGTGGGATGTCAGCCACACTGCAGCTGGAGCAGCAAACCACACTGGTATTGCCGTGAAATAGACCCTCGCATAATATCACATTATAGCCATATGTATCATGCATTATGAACACCCCACGAAGCTCTCATCTATAATGCACTATAGATGCCTTCATAATGCATTATGATGGTCAGTATAAACATTAAGGATGCTTTGTACTGCAAAGGTGTCTGTAGTACATTACAGATGAGAGCTTATTAAGACAGTCATAACGCATAATACGCAACCTTAATATGATGTGCCTTTTCATAAATATTTATAGTTATGTTTATAATGCACCTCACACCTCTGGGACCAGGGTTCGAGTCTCCGCCTGGGTTACTTGTGTGTGGAGTTTTCATGTTCTCCCCATGTCGTTGTGGGGTTTCCTCCAGTTACTCCGGTCTCCCCCCACAGTCCAAAGACGGGGCTGACGGGGCTGTGCGGAGTACAACACAGCTAATGGAGGAGGGGGGGTTTGTGCGGAGTACAACACGGCTAATGGAGGAGGGGGGGTCTGTGCAGAGTGCGACTAATCTGTGTGACACTGAAGGGGCTCCATGACAATATGAGTGTGTTCTGCTCTTCGCTGACCCTCCTCTTGGTTTCCTGTTATTCTTCTTCCTTAGTCGCCTGACCAGAAATGTAGCCTTGGCAAGCAGAATTGGCAAAAATGCTCAGTTCATTGGACTCTTTCTGCTGTTGAAGCACAGGACATGCATTTCTGTGGTCACGTTCAAATTCCCTTGTATTTCAGATGGTTTATTTTTCTTTCTTGGTTTGTTTTTATGGACTTTGGGATGCTGTTTCTCATTTTTCCCCAGGGCTTTGAGTAGCTACTGTGATTGTTCACTTTTTTAACTCCCCGCCCCCCTCTTTGCTTTTGTTGTACCCACAATGCACTTCTCCCCTACTCAGAGCACATCATACTCTTCATGGTGAGCATCTCCCCTTTACTGTTGCATAAGGTCCAGAGTTTCCCAGCAGTCAAGAACAGTCTCATACCAGAATCAGTTACCTGAATGAAAACGTGAGGACCTATTTAGTGAAATTAACAGGCAGGGGGATAATCATGCCGTCTTGGCTCTTCTGTCCGATTCGATTCCAATTCGATATCAATGTGACAGGAACGCAGCATGAAATAATATATAGCAGCTTTACATATTTGGAGCTCAAAATGGTACACAAATTTACAAATGCGGAGTCACTGCAAACAAATTCTGAAACCCACTAAACAGAAGGTCAAAGCGTGGAATTCCTTCTTTGAGGGATGTGAGGGTGAAGCTCCTTGAAAACCAAACCTCTTTCAAAGCACAAAAAGATGACTTCTGACTAAGAATGGCTGAAATAAAGAAAAACATAAATAAGTAACCCACATGCCATATGTGAGAACGAATGTTAACTTACATATATTTGCCAAAACATAAATTAAAATCTTTTTATTTGAGGAACATGCGGGTGTTTACGGCTGGGAATCGATTCACAGGTGCCAGATTGGATTCGATTTTTGCTGTTTAATCTATATTTAAGACACATTTACTAATGAGCAATCAAACCAATGACGATTAACACCGTAACATTAAAATTGCAAAGCAGTGTAATCATTTGTTACCCTTACCATTGCGCAATGAAAATAAGATAACAAAAAACACAATATAATAATAAACACGCACAAATACACTGAAAAACTATCCCTCTGCTGTTCTTGTACCTTGCCAGAGACAAATAAAGAGAATTTTCCAACAGTGACAAATAAAAAAGTACAAAGTATTACACCTGCAGAATTTTAGTCACTTTCATTTGCTTCTTTGTTACTCATGACGATCGAAAACACACATAATTACCAATAGGCACTGATAGCAGGTACTGTGACATCCAATGATATCCATTTGCTCTTTACATTGTTACCTTTTATTTCCCCGCTCTGGAGACCCAGCTGACTGAGGAGCACCGCAAGCCATAACACCTCGATGACACTGGATTGTCCTGTGAGACATGGTTCAAGAGGCGGAGAGAAGTCATGTTTTCAGCACTCGAATGAAAGATTATTCAGTGACAAAAACTGCTTTTCATCGCAGAACAAATAACATTTCTGGGAATAGTTCCTTTGAAGGTGGATGGTTTGACCTACCGCCCTAATTTCCCCAAGAGTAAACACTTAACTAATTAGTCAAAAGTTCCAGTTTGGCAGTGAGAGTGAAAGCCGTGGGCATGCTGCTGAGGTCAGGATGGGTACTTGAGAAGACCCATTTATGCCAGATCCTGTGATCCCCAAAGTCGCTTTAGTGGTAAGTAGCTGATACGACTACTAAAGAAATGCAGCAGCCTGGAATGCAGGTACTCCCTAAGAGACCGTACCTCACTGCGCAGGACCCCATCTAGTGTTTCCCCAGGGAATTACGGCTCGTTCTGCAGCTGGGGTTTCCCCTAATGCCACAGGGCAGCAAGGGAATCCCCCGGCACACCAGACAACTTATACTGCTTCCGCAACCCCACAGCCCATCATTAATTTTTGGCTGACATGTGTGAGCCAACGTGTGGCGCAAATACTGTGCCGCAAATAATATGTTTCCAAATACGTACATATACACATTTTCCATAGTCACTTATTAGTGCACAATCACACTGAGCCTGGAGTCAATGACAGAGCACACACTCATATTATAGATAATCAGGAGACATCAATAACCCTCAGGTCTGAGCCTCTCTGTGCACTGTGGTGATGTCCCAGTTATGTCTGGGCTCCAGGAGTGCCTGACATATGCATCAATAACCGATTCAGGAAGTGTGGAGCTTCCCCTCATGCTGAATAAGCCACGGCTCATGATGCCGGTGATGGACTGGTGCTCCAGCAAGACTAACAGACAGCATCCCGACTTTACTGGTTCCAGAAGCAACAGGCAGAGCACTGGGGATAGGAACGGCCAACACTCAGTGTGGAGGTGGGTAAGCAGGCCTATGTATGGGTAGGCAGGCCTATGTGTGAGTAAGCAAGCCTATGTGTGGGTAGGCAGGCATATTTGTGGGTAAGCAGGCCTATGTATGGGTAACCAGGCCTATGTGTGAGTAAGCAAGCCCATGTGTGAGTAGGCAGGCCTATGTGTGAGTAAGCAGGCCTATGTATGGGTAAGCAGGCCTATGTTTGAGTAATCAAGCCAATGCGTGGGTTAGCAGAGTGAACTTGCATGGAGCATGGAGTGACGGTTCTTAATTCGTATGAAAGGTCATTGTAAACCTGAAATGTACATTTTCTTATTTTCTGCTCATTTCCCGCTATGGAAGCTGACACTCTTGTACTTGCATTTAAAATTAATTCACAGAACATTGATTTAATTTTCACATACAATTATTTACCAAGTACATGTCTGTCAGTGATGATTTAATGGTTTAATTCTGTGATGTGCTCATATAAGCCAATGTTATTAAACAGTATTGCTCATTTGAAATGAGTTTGCTATCTGTGTAAGGTGAGCACAAGTTTTGCCAGTCACGCTTTTCATTATGTTTCAAAAATAATTCTGTGTTTTTCTCATATTCACCTTTCTGGTTTGGTTATTGTTTGGCTGCTCAGCCGCCAGCATGGCTGCACTCGATAATCATTTTGTCATGATGTCATTAAGTCTCCAGTCACCTGCTTCCCAGGCGGGGTCAGATTGTCCTTGGGTGTGAGCACGACCTCATACCTAACTGAAAGAGCCTTCTCTACCTCATGCCAATCCCCCTTCCCTGAAACTTGCCGTCTTCTGAAACTCATTACCCAGATCATCGGGTCCAAGTTCAATCCAGCATGCTTTTTGCCTTTTCATTTACGCTGCTCACCCAGCATTGTGCTCTTTCACACATTCAGATGCTCTGTGAACAGGATTTAACTGTCAGCCCTACATACAGCTTCTCTGTAGCACCTCCTGACACCTGAGGGTTAGGCTTAGATCCAGCACTGAGATTTGTCTGCCAAGGATGGCCTGCCTCCCCATCCGTAACGGCCTATCAGCGCGATCAGTGTATATAAAGGTTTGCGTTCTTTCTGCCTGGTATCGTATTTAATCGTCCCTTTCCTGCAGTCTTCCTTAATGTATATAATTCTTCATCTTCTTTATTCATCACTCTTGTTTTTCCAGTACAGCTCTTGCCTTACAGGCTTGTGTGTCCTTTTATCTATTTGTTTTTATAGAATCGCTCATTTACCTTTTTCCTTTCGGTGTAGCCTGGAGAGAGGCAAAGCGGAAAGCCCAAGACAGAGACAGTGAAGGCCCGACATTCAGACAGGAAAGAAGACAGATAACTAGCTTGTGTCCCCTCTGCACTCCCTCTCAGACATTTAGACCCCGCATATGTTCCATTTTAAGTAGCAGGAGGATTCCTCCCTGAGTCCTGAACACACTCTATAAGATGAGTATAGATTGTGCTGTGGTTGCATTTAGCAATTCTAAGCTCCTCTAGCGTTTTTATGCCGTATTTCACAGATTCAAATTCCTGATTTGAATTTGGGATTAATGACCACCGCAAACCACCACCTTGAAGGGAAGGATGGTCCTGCTCACACTGGGCAGATGAAGGATGGTCTTGCTCACACTGGGCAGATGTCAGCTGTCCATTCTTTGTCTGGATCTGTGGCGTCTGCCGGGGCGGCTCTGAACAGCGAAATGCTAAACCTCTGGCCTCTGGAGTTTGCCAACGTTCTGGCATAGCTGACACGGGCGCGTCCGGGTCTCTTTTGCCCTTGAGAACCATATCTGTCTTAGATCGAAGCAGACAGGCCCAAAGTGGACCTAGAACGGGAAGGTTGTAAAAGGCAGGGCTGCTGTGATGCCTGCTTGAGGTTTAAAATAAAGCAAAAAGCTGGGACAACAGCCCTGCTCCTCATGCTGCTGTCCTGAAGCAGGCTTCCTCCCTGAAGCAAGCTTCCTCCCTGAAGCAGGCCTCCCCCCTGAAGCAGGCCTCCCCCCTGAAGCAGGCTTCCTCCCTGAAGCAGGCCTCCTCCCTGAAGCAGGCCTCCCCCCTGAAGCAGGCTTCCTCCCAGAACACGTGCTGCGGATGCCAAGCTCAGTAAAGCCTCTCTTTTATTGTTTTGTCTCCATCTAGGCGGCAGCATAACAGCTTGTCTGACTTAAAATCATCTCTAGGCATCTGCACTGCATTAAGCAAATCCATCTCACATGTTCTTCTATCAGCTACAGCTTTATGTCATAGCATCCATTTGTGGTCAGATGATGACAGTCTTTGATGGGCAGGCTGGTATCTCAGGAAGGCAATCTGCTGAGGTACGCTTCCCGGGCACCATGGTCACGTGGCCTGGCGGAGGCATGCAGCCACTGAGCAGCTTCCGATCATGTCTAAAAATGCCGGACCTCGTGTTGCCCATCAAGTTAAAAGTTCTAGCTGAATATTTACGAATGCTTGCCGAAAATGATGGGGATTTTAGCATGATAGTATAGGTGTACCATGTCTAACTGAAGTCATTCTCATGCAAGAGGAGATTCATTTAAGGAAACTACTTCCTTAGCTGCTGCAAAGGTATTAAATCCTGAAATTAACTGAACTTAACAGCCAACCTACTGGAAAATGTAGGTTATGCAAAGAATCTACTCGTTTGTCTTTAAATCACCCTGACCTGTAGGTTACTCTATAGTGATCTGGGAAATTCGGCCTGCAGTGCATGTGAAAGTACCCAAAGACTTATTTCACTTTCCTGTGGTTAGTATGTTAGTGTAGTTTGTTGAGCCAGTCAGCGACTGATAGTACACAGTGATCACCCTCACAGAGTCAGCGACTGACAGTACACAGTAATCACCCTCACAGAGTCAGCGACTGACAGTATACAGTAATCACCCTCACAGAGTCAGCGACTGACAGTACACAGTAATCACCCTCACAGAGTCAGCGACTGACAGTATACAGTAATCACCCTCACAGAGTCAGCGACTGACAGTATACAATAACCACTCTCACAGAGTCAGCGACTGACAATATACAGTAATCACCCTCACCGAGTCAGTGACTGACAATATACAGTAATCACCCTCACCGAGTCAGTGACTGACAGTATACAGTAATCACCCTCACAGAGTCAGCGACTGATGGTATACAGTAACCACCTTCACCGACTCAGCGACTGACAGTACACAGTAATCACCTTCATCGAGTCAGCGACTGACAGTATACAGTAATCACCTTCATCGAGTCAGCGACTGACAGTATACAGTAATCACCTTCACAGAGTCAGTGACTGACAGTATACAGTAATCACCTTCACAGAGTCAGTGACTGACAGTATACAGTAATCACCTTCACAGAGTCAGCGACTGACAGTACACAGTAATCACCCTCACCAACTCAGCGACTGACAGTATACAGTAATCACCTTCACAGAGTCAGCGACTGACAGTACACAGTAATCACCCTCACCAACTCAGCAACTGACAGTATACAGTAATCACCCTCACCGAGTCAACGACTGACAGTACACAGTAATCACCCTCACAGAGTCTGTGACTGACAGTATACAGTAATCACCCTCACCAACTCAGCAACTGACAGTATACAATAATTACCCTCACAGAGTCTGTGACTGACAGTATACAGTAATCACCTTCACAGAGTCAGTGACTGACAGTATACAGTAATCACCCTCACCAACTCAGCAACTGACAGTATACAGTAATCACCCTCACCAACTCAGCAACTGACAGTATACAGTAATCACCCTCACCAACTCAGCAACTGACAGTATACAGTAATTACCCTCACAGAGTCTGTGACTGACAGTATACAGTAATTACCCTCACAGAGTCTGTGACTGACAGTATACAGTAATCACCCTCACCGAGTCAGCGACTGACAGTATACAGTAATTACCCTCACAGAGTCTGTGACTGACAGTATACAGTAATCACCCTCACCAAAGCTGTTTTCTCCAAGCACTACAGCGCTCTGTAATACTAGCACCTCTCAGGCTCATATCATTTACATTTATTTATTCAGCAGACGCTTGTCCAAAGCGATGTACAAGCCATGCAGACAGCACATAACAAACATGCAGAATCACTGAGCCAGCAGTCTAAAGGACTGACCCCGGCGTGGGATCCATCATGTCACTGGACCAAATCTTGTAGGTTAACTGTGAAACAGTGATTATCTCAGTCTCATGCTTGTTATTCGATGGCTGCTGTCCATCGGGGCATCTCGCTGTTACAAAAGCTGCCAAACAAGATGGCGCTGCATTGGTCTAGACGTGTCACTGTGGGTGAGTAAGTATTTTTAGAGCTGAGCGTTTCTGCATTGCGCCTTAAACAGATGAGGGGTTAATGTTTTTTGCCCTGTGAATTCAGCACACAGACAAATGAAAATCTCAAATGACGACATCAGGCTTGTGGAATATCAGTTTGCTTTCGGTACAAAGCTGAGTCAGATATCTAATTTCAGTTCTCTGTGTGGAGAATTTATGAATTCATAAGCATTTGAAGAGTTATACAGCTGCAGTTAACATAAATCTATTTTTATTAAACACGCTGTTTCATTGCAGGTCTAGAAGGCCAAACGAGAATAAGTGCTGCGCCGCTTCACCTTGGAGCAACACGATCAGGAGCCGCTCAGCACTGAGAGGCCGAGATTCGGGGCTAAGATTAATGTCACAGCAGATGCCACCCAGGACTGGACAATCTCATCGTCTGCCATAACACCTACTGTAGCTGCCAACTGGGGGTCGCGGTCTTCACTGAGGAGATGGGGGCAGGTGCCGTCCTCACAGTCAAACATGTAGACAGCCAGACACCACCCCCTTTGGAACCCTCAAACACCCCTTCAAGCCCATGTCCACAGCAATCCATGCTTTTAGTAAAAAATGGCTGATTCATGGCAAACCAATGGCACTGCTACTCAACGTCTCATTTGAACAGGCAGGCTCTGACCATTTGAAGGTACATAATGTATGTAATTATTTATGGTCAGTGAGTAAAACCCATTACATAAAGCACATAAATGACTGAGATCCAGTTCAGCGTGGATATTTTTGGGCCATCTGGAGGCGATAAGGTTTAGAGCAGAACTGGCAGAGCTGTTCCCTGCTGCTCCCGCTGGGGGGGATACAGGCTCAGACGTGTTGGGCAGTTGGTTGGTTAGCAGGGTGTGGGTAGGTGGGGGGCACTGGTAGCTTCTCATGTGCTTGTCTTGCTCCTGATGCTGTGTAGTTGTTAATGTTTGGCTGACATTACTAACATTGAGAGCTCATGGTCAGTGTTGACAGAGGTGGACGGTTCAGGTCCAGAGAGTAAAAGTCCAGACCATGACTTTGTTTCAACCAACCAGGTGAGTTCTCTGTGATTGCGCATTTTTATACTCAACCGGTTGGTTGAAACAAAATCTTGGTCTGGACTTTTATGCTGTAGACCTGAAGGACCCAACTCTGAATGCTGACCACTTAGGAAGTGGAGCCTTGGCTGCAGGACTCTTTTCTCTCTAGCAGGTAGTGTGTCTACCAAACTGGTGACAGGATGACCCATGACCCCGTGAGACCAAAGGGGAATAGATTTCCAATATCTCAATTTCCCAGAGTTCCTCAAAAAAGACAACTGTTGACATGCAGAATATTAAGACTAGAGGTTGGGGGCCTCGAGTCACATAAATATTTACAAGCACGTCTTTTCCAAGGAAGCCGCAAGGCACCCTGACTCCACCCTCACGCTGACAGTGATATTAAGACGTTTCTAATGAATTTTCATGGGACGCACAGCAGTGACAATAGAAGTTTGTCTTCAAGAGGCTCCTAAATCTACTTCATGTGGCTTCATGATGTTCCTTTATGTCAGCAGAGTGACTCAGTCGTTTCTGTTGGTTCTTCACACCCCAGGGCAGCTGCTGCCCTGATTCTCCTGCCACAGGACAGGTCACACTTCACACCCCAGGGCAGCTGCTGCCCTGATTCT
>JAODKE010000041.1:938144-952866 GCA_026779605.1 Mormyrus hasselquistii
CCCAATCTGACGCGACCCCCAATCTGACGCGCCCCCCAATCTGACGCGGCCCCCAATCTGACGCGACCCCCAATCTGACGCGACCCCCAATCTGACGCGGCCCCCAATCTGACGCGACCCCCAATCTGACGCGACATGCAGGCCAGGAAGCCACCAATACACCAGACTGGCTCATCCTTGTCAGGAGGTGCTGTGCTTTATGGACAGTTCCTGAGATTACAGCTCCACTCTTAACTACAAATCATTTTAGCTGCAACTGACACTGGGCTTCCATGCAAGTAAACATCACATGATTGATGTCACGGCCCTGCGAGGTCTTTACCTCTGACACCCACGGGCAAAGGGCCCTCATGGTCACGCCAAAAAATGATTTGGCTGTAATGATATTAAAATTGATCCATCCACTGCAAGCCAATCCGAAAAAGCACAAGGCAGATACCTCCCCAGGAGGGATGTCAGTCGAATTAAATTAATCAGGGAAAATCTGTTTAGTATAGCATTTTTAATTAAGTAGAATAAAGTATAGAGTCTCAATCCCAAACAGAAACAGATTCTGCTACCATTTGTGTCTTTGATGTATGCTGCAAGGTAATCAGCACCTGAGCAACCAAAGTAATCAAGCTAGTGTGGGGAAGAAATAGATTGCTAAGATAAGTTTAAGCATTAAAGGTAACTAGTGTTTATAAATTCTATCTAATGCTGACAGGTAGCCAGCATGTGGAGGGAAGTGTTTCAGCTCCAGTGTGATCATTTATGGAATCATCCGGACAGTTAGACAGAAGTAAAAGTATTTTTTCTAAACTATGACTGCATTCACTAGCTCTTTATAGAGTTGTACACAATAATATCTCCATAACTTTGACTATATTTGACAAATGAAAAACAGCAGCATGAGATACATTTATAATACGATTTATAATATAACTCTGGCTGTCGCTCTGGAAAAGAGCGTATGCTAAATACTATAAATGTAAACGTGATAATACACAAGCTGACTATATCATTTACAATAGCAAGACCTTCTAGGGTGTCTGTTCAGATACAACCTTGTGTGCACTGAGCATGTACTAAGTGTGACTAACAGAATGTGAACCACAGAGGGAGACGTGAAGCCAATATGGCTGAACTCACTCCACCTTCACGCCACACCCTGTCTGTTCAGCTTATTTACTCATAGATTTGTCACAGGCACACAGTGCCAAGTGACAACTAACCCTCACCGCCTTGGGCAGCTGGATGGACGATTTGACTTTTCCTGTACTTGGTGGCTACATATTATCACCTGTTAATAAAACATTTTCCCATCATTTGAAACTAGCAGGGGCAATCAGTGGCTCAGTACCTGTATGTGTGATCAGAAGGTCACCAGTGCAACTGTCAGGCACAGCAGAGTGACGCTGCCATTGGGCCCCTGAGCAGGGTCCCTGGCCCCAGAGATCCTGCTCGCTGGCAGACAGTGCAGTGTGACCTGCCCAAGCTTGCTGTGATTCATGTGTGTCTCATAGAGAGCAAGATGGTAGCAAAATTGTTTTGGTGGCTCGACCAATTACCTGTCACCAGAAATACCCATCATTTACAATTACTCCTAAATTTCCATCAGGATTCATAGAGTATCTATCTATCTATCTGAAGTATTTCAGAGGTTAGTAAACATATTAAGCAGCTAAATGACAACAGCAAAATGACGCCAGCAGTATGCAGTTGTACACCATTGTGTTGGACAATCAAAGTATTTAACCACATTTAAACATTTTAGTCAAAGATTTGTATATTAACGGAAAACACTGTTTCCTGATGCATAATGAGGAACTGAGCGGCGGTTCCGAGTCCGGTCACGCCGCATATCGGACTGTCCACATGGCCAGTATCATGGCAGCTGCGTGGTCCCCATCTTTCTCTATATAATCTGTAAAGAGATATTAGATCAATGGAGGACTTAGGACCGATCTAAGACCACCCCTTCGCTTTCAAAGCTAATAAATGGGTTTTCCTTTAATGAACATACATTAACATTTAGCCGTATGCTTTCATACTGAGGCTGGTAAATGTCACTACGATTTCAAATAAGTCAGAAGTACGAAATCACGTAAAACACTAAACTAATTAAAGTATATTCTGGCCTTTATTTACCAGGTATACCCTGTTTGCAGTACATACTGCTTCTTAAAAAAATCGACAGTCGTAAAAGTATTCAGTGCATCTATTTCTGCAGCGATTTTCATTAATTAAGCAATCATCTAAACAATCAAACATTTAAGTATACTCCCGTGCTTCCAACAGAAAAAAACATCAGATAGACCATTTGCTGCTACGTTACACTGGTTAAGCAGTAATATATAACATAGTAGATATAGTACTATATAGTACTGGACTAATTCACATAAATCGTACAAGAATTCAAGTATTTCTATGGGCCTACAGATAATTCTTTTCTGCCCTGAAAGCTGTTTCACTCTTGTTTTTTGGTGATATTGTCTTTTAGGATAAAGTCTAAAACTGACATTTCAGATACGAGACACAGGTCTATGAGCAATTAACATGGCCAGTATTACAAAAGCAAAAAAAATATAGCACTTAAAAATTCGGTGACTAGTTTTAAAACAGCTCCCAGGATCACTCAGGTAAATACTTAAGCATGAGAACTTCTGAACATAACACCGAGTCGCATGACGAAACCTCAAGCGCATCCTTGAACAAAAATGCACGTGATTGGCTGCGCACTCCCGAGGAGGGGCGGGGCCTGGGAGGCAGGTCTCTTGTCACACGACGATCACGCGTCAGTCGGTAGCGCGGCGCTGGGGACACGTTGTACTGGCGAAGGACAAAACTGCTGGGGGAGCCTTAAGCAGCCGCTTGGGCTGTTTTGTCTTTATCGTACCGTAGAGTTGGTCTTGCGATATACCACTAGTCAGGAGAGATCAAAGTAAATAATTGCAGTCTTTGATTTGATTTATTTCCTTCTTTTTTCCGTGGGATTAGTTGATTACGCAAGGTCCGGACTCGGGCCTGGGGGAAGCTCTGTTTCTGAGTCTGGGGCTGGGATCACCTAGCACGCAGACCGCCTTTTCCTCCCAGAAATGGATGTAGGAGTTCTCCCTGAAAGGAAAAGGTAGGCTGCGCCTGCTTTTCTCCCAGTGTCTTACATCATTGTTTATGCGCTTTGCAACGCCAGTCGACTGCCAGTTGACAGCTGGCTGGTGTGTTATTAATTAGAGTGTCGTTGTCTTTAATTTAATTTAAGTCCTTGAGTACTTTAACCCCTGTCCGGCTCTGATAGCTGATTTTTCTCAGGCGTCGCCATTTTCTTATACAGCAGATGTGCTTGACTTGCCAGCACATTCTAATCGCCCATATCCGCTGTAATGTACTTCATGCTGCCTGGGTAACGCTCCAGGGAAAATCTTTTCGGGTAGAAATGCCGGCTGTTTCGCCAAGAGCCCGGCGCGCGAAACACTTCACATTCCCGGCTACTCAAACTGGCGCTCCTGGTGAATCCTGTAAAATGTTACATAATAAACACTACATTAACTACGTGTGTCTCTTAGCGGTGGCCACATGGAGCGTTCGCGTGAATTTTGTCTGGCTTCTTAATTGTAAGAAACTTTTCCCAGCTGATGGTAGATACTGGTACCAGTTAGATGACAGAGTGAACAGGCCGCCTCGTGCCAGCGTACCATTCACGTGACAAGACTGCATAACTTGTCAGGGTTCTGATATTAGAAATATTATGTTTAGACAGCTTACTATCACCGCTATAATTTGCGTATCTCTTTCACAAATAAGCCTTGATTGGTGTGCCGGTATCCTAAAGCGGATAGCCTTGGTCAGTGTGGCGTCTCTCAAGTCATTATATTTCATAACCCGCCTTTTGAAAAAGCCACAAGCATAAAATTAAAAATTTCTGCTCTCAGCTGTTGTTTTGATATCGTGTTAAAAATTTCCTGTTTACATTTCAATGACAACTGTAGTGACTGATGGGTATAGGTAGGTCTTTCTGCTGTACAATTTAAGGGGTTAATTAATATGGAACAAGAACAATATGTCTGTCGTAGAAATTTACATAAAACAAAACAACAAAAAATGCATTATCTGTATGAAATTGTTTATAGAATCTCAGATATTTTATGGTCCATGTGCCCTGAATCAGAATAGTTGCTCTGTTACGTATTTACTACAGGCAAACGTTAGCTGTTCAACTTCACTAATGAACAGTGAACTAGCAAGCTAAATTTCTGAAGCTTCTTTTTTGGTATTTTTTTTAAAAATCAGCATTTTTTTTTTTAACCGATCCATTGAATGCTTGAAGCACGAGGCACACTTTCTGATATTGGCTGACCTAACACAGTCCTTGGGTTTCCAGTAACTATCCAGCCAGGCACATTGTGATCCAAGGGTCCCTGCAGGTGTGTCCAGAGTAACTCGGCCGTCTCTCTCAGTGCCACACTCCTGCATACATGCGCATTCATACGAGAGAGCCAGTTTGTGATAGTTGAGCGCCTGGCTGTGTGAGACACTGCAGAATCACAGGAGCGAGGGGGAATCCACGCTAACAGAGCTGTCCTCCGGCCCTCAGCCAGAGCCTTAAACCCTAAACCAGGCCTCCGTCCAAAATGAAATCCGTTCTGATGTGGCCTCTCCGCATCTCATCCGGCTCGGATGGCTTCATTGGTACATTTCACGATGAAAGTTACCCAGCATATCTACAGGGCCTGGCTGCCTGTTCTGATGGGCTGCCTTCCCAGGGCAGTTCATCAACGCATCAGCTAACATCATTTACATGTTTTGGTTGATGGAACAAATAGGTATTGTTTTTCATCAGTGAAAGGCAGGACAGCATATAACAAGTACTGTGTGTGTGTGTGTGTGTGTGAGTGTTGCTTTCAGAAAGACGTCTGGTCATATGATTTCTTATTTTTTACCGTTGGTGTGTCTCTGCTCAGGTGCCTGGTCATATTGTGTTATTTGAGCAAATCATGGTACTTTTACCCTGTTGGGCAGTTGCCAATTTTTCATAATTAGCATCCCTAACCTTCCTTCCACTCAACATCAGGCTGGTATCATCAGTGCAAGTCAGGGGTTGCTATTCGATTTCACCTTTTGCATGAAGTTGTATTACACCATCTTAACACAATTGCTATTGCTATAAACAGTCTCTATGTTGTCAATTAAGTCAAAAAATGTTACACCAGGCAAACAGAAATATTTCCTGTCCTTAATGTCAAGGTGCCAAAAACACCCGTGATTCTGATTTTCTATTTTGACTCCTTCCTCTAGCCACAGGCTTGACGTCATGAGACCCTGGTTGCTATGCAGCAACTTAGCAGAATCAGTCAACAGGGATGTTGATCCTTAGGCATGCGTTTGCTGTGTTGCTCAATTTGACAAATGCACTGGCAGTAGTCACTGTTGATTGACTGTGTCTGTGCCAAGCAGCCTAGCCAAAGGTGATTTAGTTTTGACTTGATTGACAAATATCTAAGCGTTGAGTTATGTGTGAAGTGGGCCATTGTGCTCCAGACATGATCAAGCATGCAGTAGATGTGGCGTAAAAACATTTTCTCTTTCAGTCTACATGCTTAATCCTTAGTGAAGGTGTGTTTGTTAATTTGAATTGATGTCTGTTTTGGAGAGAGGGCCTGTTCATCTTTGAAATTAATAGATGAGATTTCCTCAGGCTTTTAACAATATTCTCCAGAACTCGGGCACCAAGACAGCAGCTTATGCCACAGAAGAAAGAGTCACAGACCGTAAAAAATTGAGGTTTGGAGGGGGAACAAATCCCCAAGCAGAATGATTAGGATTAGGAAGTAAAGCCAGGGTTAGTTCCAGAATGCTTAGATGTATGTAGTGTTGGTGGAAGCTACACAGGTGGAAAATTCAGGGCCAGGAAGTTCAAATCCAGACCAAAGTTTTGTTTCAACCACCCAGTTGAGCTTAAAGACACACATACAGTCACAGAGTACTCAACTGGTCTGATTGTGTGCTTTCTGGGCCTGAACTTTCTACCTCTGTCTATAATGGATTACTTTTGTGAGTAACTTCCCCTGCACTGGTTGTATCTTAGGGGCTACGGCCAGGGCTAGTGCATTTCTCCAGATGAAATGGCTCCATTTTCTTGTAATGTTACAGCAGCTGTTTTTCTTCCCCGAGAATCTCTGGGAAAACATGTTGGACAATGCCCTCTCTGGGGGTTTTATTACTTCAGAGCCCTTTGACCTCTGGGAGCCTCTCCGAACGCCTGCCCAAACAGTCACAGGTCTTGTGAAGAAGAAGGGAGGCTTTGATGCTGTAGTTTGTTAAAGTTCACCATGTGACCTCTTATGCCGGAAGCACATATGTGGCCAGGTTGCTGTTTGAAGTTTCGCTAGTTATGGATTTGGGTGCATCTGTCTACATTTGTATTTTGCAAAAGGTTTTTTCTTGCGTGCAGTTTGTCCTTTTTGAGAGGCTGTAGTATCTCTAGGTTTTATGCATCATTGTGTCTCTGCTGAAGATTCTGCATTTCAGTTACAGTCCTTAGCATTGACCTGTTCTGGAGTGACTGCTGAATGCCAGTTGGTTACTCGGACTGCCACGTCCATTACACATTCAGAAGCTCGTCATATTTAAAGGTTGGCTTACCATGATTGATTATTACTTTGTCTCAGTAATTTCTGTGGTTTTGTATTCGGTGTGAAGAACCGTCCAGATTACTTCAAAACTCTTGGCGTGAGCCTGAAGACCTGTGATGGAAATATTTAGCACTCAAGAATCAGAGTTTGTCTTCTGTTTGTTTCAGTGGCATTTCCCAATATGCTTTTGATTGTATTATTATGCTTCTTGATCTTCCTGTTTTCATGCTCGACGGCTGCTTTGTTATCAGAGGAATACCCTGCAGAGGACAGCCCTTCACCCAGGCTCTGCCCTCTGACCTTGTCTTTCCTTCCTGGGCTTCTTCCCCATCCCCTTTTCCCAGCCTGGGTTGCCATATATATACTCCGATTCCTCTGCTGCCGGCAGACACGTCAGACAGAGAGCTTTTGCCAAAAATAAGAGGTATTGATTCAGTTTGCCTTTCCCCAAAGCTCTTCAGCTAGCTTAGCACTTTGGAAATGACCACTTGCTGTCCAGAGGGACCTCGATGTTGGATGGGCTCACAGATGAGCTCACAGATGAGCTCACAGATGAGCAGCAGGTAGGGCACCGGTGGTTCTTTGTAGCCGCAGTCACTCTGCTCTTCCACTCCTGAATGGTCGTCATTTTTTTTAATACCTAGCTAATTTGTGCCAACATACGAGTTTCCTTTTGCCATGCAGATTAGACAGAACAGAAGCATGATGACCTGATTTGCCTTCGGAAATACACAACAACAAACTTGCACATTTTGACAAAAAAAGGTGACACATTGGTAGTGATCACGTTTTAAATGTTTAACCTAAGTTTGAAATGCAAAAAAGCTCATTTTCCCATGTGTAGACGCGGTCATATTCGGCTCTTAAGGGATTTCAAATGCAGCTGAATAGTGAGTAGATGGAAAATACCACGGGAACAGGGATGAAATTCATCCTTCTGCAGGTCTGTAACCTTTAGACGTGGGGCCTCCTTGCCTTTGGGCAGCAGTGCTGATGGGCCGTGCATCCTCTTCCCCCAGGGTAAGCTCAGAGCGCCGGAAGGAGAAGTCCCGCGACGCGGCACGATGTCGCCGTGGCAAGGAGTCTGAGGTGTTTTACGAGCTGGCGCACCAGCTGCCGCTCCCGCATAGCGTCACCTCCAACCTGGACAAGGCCTCCATCATGAGGCTTACCATCAGCTACCTGCGAATGCGGAGGCTGCTGAGCTCAGGTCGGTCCCTTTTGGAATGGGAGGCTTCTGTGGGGAGTGGTACTCCTATGAGCGTGGCTCCTTGAGGGTGGTAGTCTGTCGCTAGTAAAAGCCATCTGCCTCTTTCAGATGAGCCTGTGGAGGAGTCTGAGCTGGACAGCCAGCTGAACACTTTCTACCTGAAAGCTTTGGAGGGTTTCCTTATGGTGCTGTCCGAGGATGGTGACATGGTTTACATCTCGGAGAACGTCAACAAATGCATGGGTCTCACCCAGGTAGCTGCCCTCTCTGCACTGCCTTTTAGCCTTTTAAGCCGCTGCTGAGCCCGTCAGCTTGGCAGGCTTGAGGAAACGCTGCATTTCTCCTCACCGGCAACCTCTCTCCCCTTCCCAGTTTGACCTCACGGGCCACAGCATTTTTGACTTTGCTCACCCCTGCGACCATGAGGAAGTGAGGGAGATCCTCATACACAGAACAGGTGAGATCTGCACCTTGCTGGAGCTTTGCTGCTGCGGCACTAGGTGAGGCCAGCCAGAGATGGTCTCATCACTCACATCTCCTAACCACCAGTGACTGTCGCTGGGGAGCCTTGAGTCTGTCTTACGAAGTATAAAGCACTGAGCTGGGGCACACCCTGGATGGGATGTGATTCCTTCATAGGGCATGTACACACAGGCACACACACACATTGTTTTTATATCTTTGTGGGGACTTTCCATTAATTTCTGATGGGAAAACTCTAATCCCAACATAACGACTTTAACCCCCACCTGACCAACCTGATCCATAAGTAACCAGATAAAATACCAGACTTTTGGCATGTTTAGTTTTTTGATTGCATTTGTTTTTAAAAAATCGTGTTTCCTCTTGTGGGTCCCATTGTGTCAAAATAACAGGTTAAGTCATTAAGTCCCCACAATGTAATATACACATACACACCCAGTAGAAATCCAAATAGCATTCAATGGACGCGCATCAAGTGAAAACTAGCAAAGTGGGTCTTCAGAGCCAGTGCCTGGTGGGAGAGCTGCACTCTGTCTGCTTAAGCAGTTTAATCCACTTTCTGAACGCTAATTAATTGGGTGAAACAAGCACTGAGTGCCAGTGCAGGGTCATCCCATCTACTGTGGCTTATGCAAGGTTTCAACCATTATTGCTGAAAATAAATCCCACCCCTCATTAGGGTGACTAGTGTCGTTCTCCCATCGGATGTCTGCTCTGTGGCCTAAAGAAGGGCTTCTTCTGTCCTGCTTCCCAGGTTCACCCAGAAAAGCTAAGGAGCAGAACACAGAGAGACACTTCTTCCTGCGCATGAAATGCACACTCACCAGCAGGGGGCGAACTGTCAACATAAAGTCAGCCACCTGGAAGGTGGGGCTCTGCCTTTGTGTCTGGATTTGACGTCTGTGAGCCCAGGCTTATTCAGCTGGTGACGCACGCAGACACGGACACTCATACAGACACTTTCACAGATGTTTCCTGAACTAGGAACTTTTTAATACAAGTTTTATTATGAAAGTACTGAAAAGAGGAACAGAATTTCTAAGAAGTGTACTAGTCAATTTCCTTGTTTTGCTAGGCTAAGAATCCGTGTGATTCTTGGCCTAGCATGCTAGCATGCTAAGGCTGCACTAGTGCGGTCAGCTGACGGCGCCCCCTGCTGCCCTCCAGGTACTGCACTGCATGGGACACGTCCGCTTGCCGGATAGAGAGGAAGAGCAGAGTGACTGCGGCTACAAAGAGCCACCAATGCCCTACCTGGTGCTCATCTGTGAGCCCATCCCTCACCCCTCCAACATCGAGGTCCCTCTGGACAGCAAGACTTTCCTGAGCCGGCACAACCTGGACATGAAGTTCTCCTACTGCGATGAGAGGTGGGCCTGGGGGTCAGAACGCAACAGTGCCGGCTGGAAACCGGGTCTAGAACAGTTGGCTAATAAGAAAAAGAGTGCAATTTCTCCTCAGCTCTTGCTTGCACCAGCACCAGGCAGTTGGCATTACACCAGAGGGAAAACGTTATTTCCCAATGACTCATGGGTAGTAATTTCCAGTATTGCTCTATCTGGCTTTACCCCTTTAGGATCACAGAGCTGCTGGGTTACAAACCAGAGGAGTTGCTGAAGCGCTCTGTATACGAGTACTACCACGCTCTCGACTCGGACCACCTCACAAAGACGTATCTCCACCGTAAGCATGAGCGAGTTGGCTGAGCCCATCTGCCGCTGTGTTCGGTTGGTCCCTGGTAGAAGGTGGAAGGGGGTCTGATGCTGACTTCGGCTACTGGTCTCTGTTTCTCCTCAGTATTTACCAAGGGCCAGGTCACCACTGGACAGTACCGGATGCTGGCCAAGAAGGGTGGCTTTGTGTGGGTAGATACCCAGGCCACCGTCATCTACAACACCAAGAACTCACAGCCGCAGTGCATCGTATGTGTGAACTACGTGCTCAGGTAACTGCCGTGACCCTTCAACACCCCAGAGGAAGTTCATTATAAATCTTTCAGTGACATTAGCTAATTCTACTGCTTAGAGGTTGGATCGACAATATACTTTAAGTGACAGCAGATACTGATAACTAAAACACCAGAAGAGGTGATTGCCAGTTCCAGTAAAGATCTTCCTCCTTTATACTTTGGCAACTGGGGAGTCGATCACATCTTATGCCTGTGGTGAGATCCGTTTTTGACTGCCTGCCATTGAGGTCACTTGGTAAGTGTGCTTTGTGGTCCCTGCAGTGGGGTGGAAGAGAAGGATCTGGTGCTCTCTCTGCGACAGACAGAAGGTGAGAAGGAAATTGAGGAGGTGGAGGAACTGGAGAGTCCGGAGGCAGATACAGTGAAGCACTTCATCAGCTATGAGAAGGCAGCCATGTTGAAGGACAGCCTGTATGAGCAGCTGAAGAGCGAACCAGAGCACCTGACCCAGCTGGCGCCTGCGGCCGGCGATACCATCATCCAGCTGGACTTCAGCGTGTCTGGTTAGTCACCCGTCTCACCATAATCTACCTGTACTCTTGCAAACAGGCTGGTGATCAATGAGACCATCAGTGCATCTTTCAAGCCACTCACGTGGTTTTAGAAGAGTGATATTTGGTTACTTCCTAGTAGAGCTCATCCGTCGGATCTCTGACATTCTCAGCATCTCTATCCTGATGATCCTTCTCTTTGCAGAACCCATCCTGCAGGGTTTGGACCAAGTTGCAGTCTACAACGATGTCATGCTGCCTTCTTCCAATGAGAAGTTGCCTCTGTCTCCGCTCTGCCCTAGTGATTCGCCACAACCTCTGGGGGTCAGCCTGGACCCCACCCTCAACGAGGGGGACATGGCTAAGCTAGAGTCAAGTCCTGAAGACTTGTCCCTCCCTCTGTCCTGTGCTCTGGTTACTCCTAGGCTGGAGTCGTCAGGCCTCAGCTCTAACACCAGCTCAGAGGTACGGGAACACAAAGCTCTCTTCTCTCACGGCCGCTATTTTTCCATTGCTGCTCAGAGATATTTAAAGTCGCCTTTTGTCGAGCCACTATGTCTGACCATCTCTCTGCACCCTCCCACAGCCCAGCAGCCCACTGCAGTTCTGCTTCTCGGTGGACTCAGACATCGACGTCGAGTTCAAATTTGACGTGGTAGAGAAACTGTTTGCCAAAGACCCCCAAGCCGCCCCCCCAGTCACTACACAGGTACCTACAAACGATTTACACATGAGTTGACTTTCATATCTACATAATCAGTTCAGAGCAGAGTGATGCATCGTCCAGCAGATCCTCCGGTCTGGATCAAGTGGCTCTACACACCTATTTTTCTTCCCTAGACGGAGGACTTGGACCTGGAGATGTTGGCCCCCTACATCCCCATGGATGACGACTTCCAGCTGCGCGTGCTGCCCTCCACTGAGCAGCCGCCCTCCCACGCCCCGGACCTGGCCGACATGAGCGTCTTCTTCCAGCCATATCCGCCTGTCGTCCAGCAGGAGCCGCGGCCTTCCACGCCGCTCAGTCTGCCGCCGGCTGAGCCACGCGGCGCCCCCCACCCCCGGCATGGCACCGGCCCGCTCGGCAAGAGGTGAGTGCCGGGGTCCGCCTCGACCCCGCTGCCTGGATGCGGCACAGACTCCGCCACAGGCTCTGGAGCAGCTCTTCTTAGCCATGTCTCGTGTTCCAGGGCACCGCTGCCGGACAGGGAGCGCTCCCCCAAAACGCTCACCCTCCACAACAGCCAGCGCAAGAGGAAGCTGCACGAGGCGACAGATCTACCCCAGCCCGTCTCACTGGTGAGCAGGTCCTGCCGCCGATCGGCTTGTCCGCCCGCGTGTGCGATCTCGCCGTGCAGTTTTCCTCTCGCGGTTCTGATGAACGTGACCTGGGTTTGTTTACTTCTTTGTCATCTCTTTTCTCCAGGAAACGCTGGTCGGTGGAGAGTCGGGGAAGAAGGTGCGGGGCCTGCAAACCGCCGCGGCGCTTCCCCTGCACAAGACGGTACTGCTCCTGCCGTCAGGTGGGTCACGCGGCCCCGCGCCCCCCCCTGCGCCCCCGGCTGCAGTGCAGCTTGCTGACCGGCGCATCACTTCGCTTCCCTCCGCAGACGTGGCGGGCCACTTCCTGAGCTGCGGGCTGCCTGAGCTGACACGCTACGACTGCGAAGTCAACGTGCCGGTGCTCAGCCGCCAGCATCTGCTGCAAGGCGAGGAACTCCTGCGGGCGCTGGACCACGGCGACTGAGTGCTGCCCTCACCCCCGACACCGCCTCTGGCTCCCTCTGCCCATATTTATATTTTAATATCCTGTTATTTTTTTAAAACCGGATTCTCGCACCTTAAGTGGGTCCTTTCTGTCCAGCTGCCATGGCAACCGTGCGGCTGGGGGGGGGGGGGCTTACCCTGAGCGCTGGGAGATGATGAGGGGTGTGGGGTATCACTGCTGTCGATAGCTGCTGTGAGCTTGGTTTTCTTCTTCCAGAGACATCCGTGGCTAGTGACAGAACCAAACTGTTGAATACAGTCACATGTTCTGTATTTTCCTTAAATCAGAATACCAGCAATATCATGCAGCATACGAGCGTTTTTAAGCATACTTTTAATAGTGGATTAAAACACTTATTTCCACCTTTTTCTATGTAGTAGTGCAATAGGACATATATCAGCCTGGATTTGTGTCATGTGCCTCACAAGTGTCCACTGGGAACGGTCTGTGTGTCTCTTCGCCACAACACTGACTTGGGGTGCTCACCTATAAAACAACATCAGTATGAATCAGTAATAGATGTTACTGGGTTGTCAGGTTATTTCATGTGACAGATTTTTTGTTTAATTATGAAACTATTTTTAAGAATTGTAGCCTGACTAAAACTCATCAATACTTTCAGTCTTTGCAGCTGAGGATTGCAGACGTCTGTCAGACCTGTACGCTGTACCTCGTACCCGGCCGCTCTTTCCATTTCTCTTGTCTGGTTTTTGCAACGGCGCTTACATTATCACAGCAAAATATACTGTTTCTACTCAACCTTTGTACACTGTCAGACAGAAAATAACTTTGGTACCTTAGAGGGTATAATTACTTGTCACTGGTGCTGTACTCTCAAGAGCAGAGGTGGGCAATGTATATGCAAGGTCTTGGGGTAACCTGTAGGTCAGCTGTTCAAACGTAGGTGTGAGGACTCTTCAGCCAATCAGTCCTCTAATTAGTGATCTAATTAGGGAGTTAAAGTGAAAACTGGCATACACACTGACCTTTTGCGGATAAGATTCCCCCCCCTGCTCAAGTGTCTGTCAACTATGTCCCAGCTGTAGGTAAATGTATCTTTTATTCATTTTATTGAACAAAACTGTATCAGGGGCTCTACCTTTTTTTCTGACAGTGTATGTAAAGTCTTCTGTACAAAGCTGTTGTCTTGGTTAATTCTGTCAGCTGCATCTCCTTCCAAACTAAATGTACAGTTTCATTTACATCAGTAAACATCTGAGTGCAGACCAGCCTGCTGGGAGTTTTTTTTTCTATCAATGTAAGGCCCGTGGCGGAGTCTCGCTCTAGATCCCCTTTCCGTCTCCACTCGCGATTGGCTACGTGCAAGGCGCGCAGCGTCAGCCGTCGTTAAAATAAACACCCTCCCGCGCCCTGTTACAGGCGGTTTCTTGTTTATCAGTGACTCATTCGCCAGAAGGCCTGCCTGCCTCGGCAGGTCTGAACTGCCCTTCATGTTTCCAGTTCCTTCCCGATGAGCCTGGCTTTCGCGAAGATGCCTGGCGTTAAGCAACTCCTGCTGCGTCAGCGCCACACGTGCCTGCCTCTTCTTCCTGCCATCAGTAAAGTACATTTGTCCATCCATTTTATGCTTAGCAGCCTTCCTGTTACCTGGTAGATTGATTTAATCACGCTCTATTACATACAACACTAAAGTAAGAGTTTTGGCTGATTTAGGTGTAGTGGCTTATGCTGTAGCAATCCTCTGCGCGTGTGTAAGAGAGAGAGACAGATTGCTGGATCTTGGCGGATTCATGGATGTGAGGTGCATTTACCTCGTATAACATTTACTCACTAATGAATCTGTGCCCGAGTTCATTGTATACCATTGTATGTTGATTTACGGTGTAGTGTGCGATTACAAAAATCAAAGTCAGCAGGTCCTTTAGAGAAATTTTCCTTTTATCCACAAGATGGCACTGTAAGCTTATACAGTAATCATTGCCCATTTTACATTCAACTGTGACAATAACGCAATGTGTTGCCTTTTAGGAGGATTCAAACTTTTTTGTATTTAAAGTAATTGTTATTGAAACGGTAGACAAGCTGTTGATATCTCACTGGTTGGTCATGGCGAAAAGATGCAGACCACATGAAATTGCAGAATATGGCCCCGTTTATCACGTTTATACCGGCCGGAGACACTCCATCACAAATCGCTGGTGTCCTATGCATGAATGAAATCCATTCTAT
>JAODKE010000041.1:965399-976446 GCA_026779605.1 Mormyrus hasselquistii
GACATAAACACCCTGACATAAACACCCAGACAGGACATAAACACCCTCACATAAATACCCTGACATGACATGAACACTCTGACATGACATAAACACCCTGACATAAACACCCAGACAGGACATAAACACCCTCACATAAATACCCTGACATGACATGAACACCCCGATATGACATAAACACCCTCACATAAATACCCTGACATGACATAAACACCCTGACAGGACATAAACACCCTCACATAAATACCCTGACATGACATGAACATCCCGACATGACATGAACACCCTATCAGGACATGAACACCCTGACATAAACACCCTGACAGGACATGAACACCCTGACAGGACATAAACACCCTGACATAAATACCCTGACATGACATGAACACCCAGACATGACATAAACACCCAGACATGACATAAACACCCAGACAGGACATAAACACCCTGACAGGACATAAACACCCTCACATAAATACCCTGACATGACATGAACATCCCGACATGACATGAACACCCTATCAGGACATGAACACTCTGACATAAACAAGCTTTTCTTTGGCAACCTGGGTGTTTCCACATAATGCCATTATAAAGTGACAGTTGCAATAATGGGAGAAAAAATATAAGTAATTTATCTCACACGAGTGTTTGGTTTCATGGTGCTCGATGTGGGGTGGGTCTGGCTCCGTGGGTCACCATACAGTCAGTGTCATCAGAAGGTTGCTGGTTTAAATTCCACGACTGGCAGAGAAATGTCTCTCTCTTGGGCCTCTCTCTCTCTCTGCTGGTCCTCTCTCTCTGCTGGGCCTCTCTCTCTCTGCTGGTCCTCTCTCTCTTGGGCCTCTCTCTCTGCTGGTCCTCTCTCTCTTGGGCCTCTTTCTCTCTGCTGGTCCTCTCTCTCTCTGCTGGTCCTCTCTCTCTGCTGGTCCTCTCTCTCTCTGCTGGTCCTTTCTTTCTCCAGCGGCCGGCTGGCCCTAAACATCATGTCGCTTTGGATACAAGCCTCTGCTAATCAAACACATGTAACGTAAAATGTCCTCCACACATGAACTGAGATTTTAACCAGGGTTTTTTTGTATGCACTTTTGCGTTTGGCATGGGAGACGTATTAGGACACTTCACTTATATGCTTACATATCCTGTAGTAACTGGCCAAATGAGCAGGCCTTTCCGTCACTGCAGACAAAGGAATGGCCTTTCAGAATCTCCTTTGAAATAAGCCCATAATGCTTTGCGCTTTGTGACATGTTAATGATCTTTTAACGGCCATAAAACACACATTACAGTCATTTCAAAGTGTCTGATTCCTAACTACATTCAAAGAGCACTAATCACTAATAACTCTAATATTCAATTATGAATTCAGTTGTGATTCTGCCTTCAAAGCTGTGAATCTCTTGCTTGACACCCCTTGAGTGGGGGGGGGAACACGCACCCTTCTGCTCAATGGAGCGGCCAGAGACAGGCTGGTCCGTCTCTCCCGTTCACCTGCCGTGTTTTTATGGCTCCTCGCTTCGCCACACGCCCCGTCTTGTGCGTGACAGCAGGCTCCCACTCTCCCCTGAAAGCCCCTTCCTTTGTCTCTGTCTTTCCGGGTCCTGATGTGCAGTGGACAGCTTCGGGGAGGACGACGACCTCACCACTTCGTCGGACAGCGGCGACGAGGTCATGAAGCAGTTTGAGATCTCGGTACCACGCTCTCAGAGTTCACACACGGGTTTGACTGAGACCTGTCCTATGGCCACCATCGAAGCCTGTCCCAAGGATTCCCGCCCACCAGCCGAGCAGAGACGGGGTGGCAGAGAACCCTCCGACAGTCGAGGTACCCCCACAGGGAGCCCGCTGCCCTGGCTCCAGCCGAGTGGGCCAGTTAGAGGAGGAGCCTTTGTTAGGCTGCGCTGCTGATGAGAGCTCAGCCTGTGCTCTTTCCTAGCCTGTGCTCTTTCCCAGCCTGTGCTCTTCCTCAGCCTGTGCTCTTTCCCAGCCTGTGCTCTTCCTCAGCCTGTGCTCTTTCCCAGCCTGTGCTCTTCCTCAGCTTGTGCTCCCCAGCCTGTGATCTTCAGCCTGTGATCGTCCTCAGCACAGGTGCCCATGTACTGATTTACCAGCCTTTTAATAAAGTAACAGCAAGACATGCAGCAATATCATCAGTGGACCCTAAACAGGGTAGCGGGTCTGAATGCAGAGATTCTTTTCTAACTTGATTTTATTGCAAAATCACTTACAAATGTTTTTTTTATTGATAGGAAAAAAATGGATACTTCAGCTTTTACAAGCAGAGTAAATGTGAGTTTTTGGGAGTTTAAACATAGCGTGCATATAAAGGCAGTTTAAAGATGGCATATATAGTGTAAAATAAGTGGTATGTGTTTGATAGCTACCACATGCTGCATAAGGGTGTATGTGTCTGTGCACAGGGTGCAGGATAGGGCTGATTAATCCTTCACATGGACAGTGAGCCATGAGCTGTTATGTCTTTCTAATCCTTCAGAGGGTGCCAGAGGCAGACTGAGGCCCCCAGATGGAGAATCCTGCCCAGACAATGAGCAGGGCCCCCTGTGGGCACAGGACCCCGCCGATGGGCTGGAGCTGGAGGTACGTGGAACCTCGGTGAGGAACCCGGATAGCGGACCTGAATGGCGAGCCTCAGAGGTCGGTCTAGAGATGGAGACGTCTGTGGACAACCTAGGCTACGATCACCAGGAGGTTCCCTGCCTACAGAATGCCTACATTTGGAATGAGGTACGGCAGTCATGAAGCATGATTTTACATTGGGTTTGTCCAAAATTGAATACTTGGTTGCTATGTAGTAGGCAAATGACATATTACGTGAAATTCCTAGGTGTGCAATCATTGGACGCTATGCTATCCCACAAGGTCTTGGAGAAGGAAGTGCCGTCTCTGTAGAAATTTTAGTAGAAAACGGTATTGTTACATAAGTTACATAAGTTGACTCGAATGTGTATTTTATTTTGTAATTTTTAACTTTTAATTTTTGCATAGACTAAGCTACGTCCAGGTCAGATAATATATATAATAATATATAACAAGGGCTGCTTACAAACAGCTGGTTCCTGTTCTTCAGAGGCATGATGTCCAGAGGGTGCGGTACAAGCCGCCACACGATCAGCGAACCGTCTCTACCTGCGGTGAGGTCATCACGCTGCTGGAGTATAAAGGGCGAGCTCAGAGGCTGCTGGTGACGGTGATGGAGGTGCAGGGTGTGGAGAACCTGGAGGCTGAGGCCTGGCTGGTACGCCTGGTCCTGCTGCCGAGCCGCCGGAGGCGTCACAAGACCGGCGCCCAGCGGGGGCCCGCGCCTTGCTTCGGGGAGACCTTCCGCTTCTCGCACGTGGAACCCACAGAGCTGGAGCGCTCCGCCCTGCGCCTCCGCCTGTACGCCGTGGGCGGGGCGGCCCGGGAGCGCCTGGTCGGCCAGGGGCTCATGCACCTTTGTGGACTCCAACTGGAAGGGAAGATGGAGGTGTCCCTCACACTGGAGGCCCGCAGCCACATGGAGGTCAGAGGTCATTTTGCGCAACTGCTGTTATAACAACAAGACTTAGTAAATAGTGGCTTGTGGTTTACATGACACACATTACACACCGAATTTATGGACTGGGCACAGCCATTAAAGGGGGTGTGGCTAATATAATATGGGATGGAGACTAATTTCAGGGGGTGGGGCTAATAGACATGATCATCGCAGCACGCAAGGGACATGACTGACAGTGAAAGGCATAGGGGTTACAAAAGATTCGTATGAGTGACAGTAAAACAGCTCTAACTGTAAGCTCCTTTTTCTCAGAGTGTGCCGACCAGGCAGAGCCCATCGGCCGCCTCCCAGAGCGACAGCGCCTCGTCCTCCCAGTCCCTTTCCCACAGCGCGGGGCCTGAGCTGCTCCTGGGGCTGGCTTACAATGCCGTCACTGGCCGCCTCTCTGTGGAGCTCATCAAGGGAAGCCACTTTGGCAGCCTGGGCATCAACAGGCCACCCGGTGAGGCAGCTCCGTGTGTATACACATACTCTCAAGTATACACTCTTAAGTATACACTCTGAAGTATACCCTTTTAAGTATACACTCTTATGTGTGCTCTCTTAAGTATACAATATCAAGTATACCCTTTTTTCAACATCATCTTTCCCGACCTTCTACTGGATAAATTGTAGCAGCTCAATATCCCTCCATCTGTCCCCTACTGGATCCACACATTTTTTTGTCCAACAGAAAGCAGTATCCCACAATTGTGACACCCTCTTCCTCAGCACCTGTGCTCTTCAGGGCTCTGTGCTCTCTCCCATGACTCCCTCTTCAGCAATGACTGTCCTTCTGTTAAGCTTTTTAAGTTTGCAGATGACACCACCCTGGTCCCTCTCATCTTAGTTAACATACCAGGAAGTAACAGGGCTGATGTTGTGGTGCGGAGCTAACAACCTGCAGCTAAACACACGCAAAACCGTGTAGTTAATCATTGACTTCAGGGAGAAACTCGCCTCATTGCCTTCACTGGAAATACGCAGCTCCTCTGTCAGCATAGCAGAGTCTCACAAATTCTAGGGCACTATCATTCTCAGACAGGTTCTCAGATAGGACAGACACAGTACTGCAGGTATGAAGAAGGCCTGTCAGCGCTTGTCAACTCAAGAAATTTGTCCTGCGCAAGGCACAGCTGATCCAGTTCTTCACTGACATTACAGAGTCCATCACCACATCCTCCATTACCATCTAGTATGGTTCTATGTCATCACACATCATGCTAAAGCTGCGGTAAATGGTGCCATGAGAGGTGAAAATCATTGGCTGTCTGCACTACACAGCTGAAGACCTCTACTCATTATTCAGCATGAATCCTAAGCACTCGGACCAACACCTCCACAGCTTCTTCCTCCATCATCCATCCAAAGAAGGACTCTTTCACACGCACACTTCCATACAGAGATATTTATTTGTGCATTTAGCATAATAGCTAAATGCAAAGGTGCACACACATGCATATGAACATGCTGCACGCATCTACAAACATGCAAGTAAAGGCATAGTTAGAGGTGCAGTCATAAGCACACAGGTATACGGATATGGTTTATAAGCAGATATATACTGAGACACAAACCTACATAAAAAACACGTAGTTGGGCCTCTGAATCTGGTTTATTTACCTCCCCCCTCCCCATCCCCCCCCCCCCCACACAGATACCTATGGCAAACTGACTCTGCTAGACACTGTGGGCCAGGAACTCTCCCGCTGTAAGACCTCCCTTCGCCGGGGCCAGCCGCACCCAGTCTATAAGGAGACCTTCGTGTTCCAGGTGGCGCTCTTCCAGCTGTCCGACGTCACGCTGCTGGTCTCCATCTACAGCCGGCGCAGCATCAAGCGCAAGGAGTTGCTAGGCTGGGTGTCACTGGGGCACAATTCCAGTGGCCGGGAGGAGTGGCTGCACTGGCAGGACATGCGCCAGTCTCAGGGGCAGCAGGTGTGCCGCTGGCATGGCCTGCAGGAGGCGTAGGCCACACACCCCCCCCAGCCAGGGCACACAGAAGAGCCCCGCACGTACGATGATGCTCCCAGTCTCTCGGTCTGTTCTGTATTGGACCGATTTCACATATGACTGCATTCCTATTGGCTGCACCAATATCTGCGACACCCAGAACCAGCACCAGGGGGCAGTGTAACCCAGGGTTCAAGATGGATAGGACTCTGAACCATTCAGTATGCTGGGTTGTCATCAATCGCTGTGCAAGATAGACAGACTGGCTGTCAGGAACAAGTAACAAGACATTTTTCAGTCATGTGCATCATGTCCTGACTTCATTGGCTGCTGTGGCACGATGGCCCGGGGATTGTGGGTAGGTGGATCAGGCACAGGATATGAGCTGCTGTATGAGTGAATAAAAGCCAAGGACCTTATTTTACTTCATGTTCTGCTTTTCTCATATAGATTCACACAGTCAAGGGACAGTTTTTGTCTACCATTAATGGTCAAACTACTCATGTGTAACATTGGGCACTTAGGGGAATGGAGTGCATAGTTACTTGGTAAAACTGAAGAGCCCAGATCTCTGGCAGATGTGTCCCTTACAGCTGGATGAATGACATAAAATGCACTTCAGGAAATTCACATATAAGCAATGGTCAACACCACAAGTCATTTGTGCCGAGTCAGAGATGGAAAGATGGCTCTCATTTGTGCCGTTTTGGAGTTTTTCCAGTGCCGCCTTCTGCCTGGGTGGGCCTGTACACCAGCGCTCATGGGAGCTCTCAGTGTGACCTCTGAACCACGCCGGGCATTTTCAGGCACTGCATATGCATGTCAAAATGCATTTGTGTTCGTTTATGCATATTTCTGTAGAAATAGAGGAGGAGGAAGTTTCCCAGAAGCCTCCTCACCCCGTCGCATGTATGCTTGCAGCGGGGCCTCGATCGTGCCTGTGCCATGCTTATGAAGAGGTGCACCATGGGTATTGGCTGCTGCATGGACAGTTTGGCCCCTGACACACCGTGGCAGTGCGAATGTCTTCTGCAGATACTTCCTGCTATATCAGTAAATCAGCCCATGGATTCTGCTGATGCCTCCTGTTTCATTCTTTATGATGATTATTTTTATCATCTGTATCGTATTTGCACAGGTGCTCTTTTTACATGTAGATACTCCTTATTTGAAATTGCAATTTAACGCTGTCCTCCTCTAGTTCCAAGGAAATCGTTTGATCTTATCAGATAAGCGGGACCAAATGGGAAGGAGTGCTTCCTCACTGTGGGTCATCTTCCATAGCTACTGATCCAGCACATGTTCATGCTGATAACCTAGAGCAAATTCCAAGGAGCACAGAACACAAGATGCAAGACCCAGCATGTCCCGGTGCCTAGTTTGAAATGTAAGAGCCCCTTCGCATTGCAGAAGGAAACCAGCGGTTCATGTTCTGAAAACCTCTCTCTTCCAAACGTTGATTATTTCTCTCAGTAGCATAGAGGTAGCCTGCAGTCACACTTACCATCACCATTGATGTTCTTACATCAGAAGGTCATCACAGGAAAGAGGCCATTCAGGATTAGTTTAATTCAGCTTTTTTCTGAAATCTCTTGACGCCTACAACCTGAAATACTAAACATTATCCATAGACATTTTATGCGGTTTTTACATTATTCAGATTCATGTAAAATGTCATATTTATGCTGTGACATATTTAACTTTGCGCTGTGTGAGTCTTCATCACGTTTGGATTCACATTGTTTATTCTTTAAGCATGTATACGCACTTTGGGGGGCAGTTCTAGGTTAAAAAAATCATTTCGTTACAGTATTAGCTGGAGGCATCGGAGGGCCACAGATACCCTGGCAGATCCGGGGGGGCTGCTCTTTACAGGGGCCCTTAAATATGTAAAATTGGGCAGAGGGGAGCCTAAAGTGACACTTTGCCAGGGGGCCAAGAATTTCCAGATTCGCCTCTGGCTTGACATTACAGTAACACCTGCACTGTACCTGCACTGTACCTGCACTGTACCTGCTGCTGTGGCTCAGAGTATTTAATCAGACCCATTAACATACAGAGAGCCACAGCCTTCAGGGACGGTGCGGATACATGTCCACTAACCGGGCAGAATCTGGCTGTGCTTCATAATTTTACTTAAGGCAGTAGAAAGTAATGCAGTTGTGTTTCACATTGAATCCTGCCACTGCCGTCTCGCATTGCACTGTGTATGTTACAGTTTTTATCGTTGCTTAGATTTTTTCCATAATACATATTGTGTTATGTTACACAAACAACAATTTCTTGGATGGATCTTATTTTAATAAATACATGATTTCATTTACTCATTATTCAAGTTTGATTTTGCTTATTGTGCATTGAAAAAAAAATTGTGAATGAGAAAGGCATTAAATGGCATGAAAGTGAAAGTGTTTCCATATACACATTAAAATCCAGGGGGGCAGCTAAATCCTGCACTGGAAAAGAGAGATGGATGGACAGACGGACGGATGGATGGATGGATGGCAATGAAGAGTAACAGCATGACCGTAGTTTCCTCTTTTCTGCTGTGTAAATGAGGCACCGACTACTACAAAAACCTTGGCCTGAAGAGGGGGGCCATTGCGCGTCCAGAATCATTGTGAAGAGGCTGCCAGTGTAGAGATTATTATGAACTGCGTCAATGATCACTAACTCAACACAGATCTTAATATTATCTGAGTCCACATGTGTAACTCTGGCTACAAATGGTATACCTTATATGATATTTTCCATAGGAACAGTGGGTATAGGCGTTTTATGTATGAAATATAAACTTTTAAATAAGTAACAGCGTGACATGCATGTTAATATACAGTTGGGTATGTAATATTGTTACCGCTTATTGCTGTTTTGTATAGAACATCTTAGAAATTGATTGCGTTTTTTTGTAACTTTTGGGGTGACCTATTTGCTTGAATAAAATGCATGGACTATATGAACATACGCCCTTCGGTGATTCTTGTTAAACACATGCTGCATCGGAGCTTCTTTTATTTCAGATCACGTATAGGGTAATCCCCAGGTCCGACTCTGACAGGTCATGTAACTAGCAGTGCGCTATTCCTCGTCACAGTCAGCGGCGTTTAGGGCTGTACGGATCCCGACTGAGCCAGTGAGAACCGTTCCTAGATCAGCTTCTGTGAAGCCGTATAGCGGTACGATCCCGGCCAGCTGAACCCGAATCAGCGGCTGGGCGAAGCTCATCCGCAGTGTGTCCGAAACGCTACGTCACCGTCCGTGGGCGTCACCAGAGCCCGGCTTCCCTCACACGACCCGCGCTTGTCGGAATCGGCAGGACGGTATCGCCGAAGCCTGATGGGACCGATGAATCCTCATCGATGGCCTAGAAATCGGGCACTTCTGCAGCGATTATGCTCTCCATGCCCTTATGAAGACACCAGCTTTATTTCAATACGCGCTGTTCTTTAACGCCGTTACAGTCTTACTGTTTTATGGGTATTTGGTAAAATAGGGTCACCGCATTATTCTGGTGATATTATATATTGCAGATTACGACATTGCATGGTTCGTGTGGTGCGCCCCAGGTTTAAAACATAACGATGGCGAGCCATCTACAGGGATTTATCCGGCTGTGTCAGTACCTGCAGGACCCGCACCTTGTTGCAAAATTTCAGCAGATGTGCGGCGTTAAAGGAACCTTCCCCGGGAAGTCAACCGAAATAGCTGGACAGGAGGAGGAAAAGCTGCAAAACGGCGACTGCATCCTCCACTCCGCGGTCTTAGAAACGGATGGTCTTCGCAAGAGAAAAGACACGACAGGCTCTGGGAAGACGGCCCTTATGAACCAGGTGAACCCGGTGCCTGACGCGGAGGAGGCAGCGATGCAAAGCGGGCACTGGCGGCTCTCTGCTGCACCGGGCAGCGGGGAAGAAGAGGGGAAGCAGGCGGGTTCTGAGCTGTCAGAGCAGAAGCATGAATCCCGAAGCACGGTTAAGCCGCTGCGCAAAAACTCTCTGACCGGAGATGTGGGACAGGAGTTCATCATCGAGAATAAGTTTCTCTTCTACCTGTTCACGTTTGGGACTGAACTGGGCAATGAAATGTTCTTCATCATTTTCTTCCCTTTCTTATTTTGGAACATCGACGCCTATGTGAGCCGGCGCCTGATTGTGGTCTGGGTCTTGATCCTATACCTGGGTCAGTGCGCCAAAGACCTCATCCGGTGGACGAGGCCGGCCTCTCCGCCGGTGGTCAAGGTGGAGGTGTTTTACAACACGGAGTACAGCATGCCATCCACCCACGCCATGACGGGGACCGCCCTGCCCCTCTCCCTCTTCCTGCTCACCTACGGCCGATGGGAGGTATGCTGTTTATTGCAGATTGTAATTTAAACCTTTTTTTTTCCACGAAACGCCGCTAAGTGACAGATTATCAGTGTTTAGATAATGCCACAAACCGTTTACTGTCACATGATTTTCACTTTTATACACAAACACGTGCTCTCTCGCAATCGGTACCAGTGTAATGATTAATTCACTTGTCGCATCTCACACCTGTGATTTCTGCGCACAGGATTCTTTTATACACAGCAAATTACAGTATAGCAGTAAATTGATTGATAAAAAAATTGGTGTAACTCAGACACATTCATGAGGCGTTTTGCACATATAGTTCTAGTGAAAGGTTTGCACGCATACACACACGCACATACCCACCCACCCATACAGAGGTTTATTTGTACTAGTCTCTACATTTTAGAATAATTGTGAACACATCAGAACTATAAATAACATACGGAATTAAGCACTGGGTGGCAGCTCTGTGTGTTGTGACTCAGAAGGTCGCTGGTTCAAATCTCATGGTCAGCAGAGTGATGTGACCATCAGGTCATTGAGCAGGGCTCTTAACCGCAGTCGCTCCAGGGACTGGCTGCCCCTGCTGTCTCCTGTACTCCTGTACACCGGTTCCATCAGGTGGCCCCCTGGATGCTTCTCCTGCCGTCCTGAAGGAGCTCAATCACTCAAGAATATGGTCAAACATATTCTGCTGTGTTTAGGTCTGGTTGCCAGGTCATGTGACACGACACTCTGTCCCTCTTCATTGTAGGCAGCTTGGTATGTACAAGCTTTTGACTGGTACTGTATATTTTAATTGTTGCTGATATCTGTAAGCATTGAGCTTTCTGCAGCTGCGCAGAGACTTTTTGAGGAACCTGTTTGCTTTCAGCTTTGTTGGGGACCAAATCAGCCCCGAACCCCCCGCCCAGTAAAAACACATGGGCACTTCCACAAAAATGATACAGATCGGTAATCCCATATGCAAATCCACACCTTTGTCAGAGCAGCAGACCACATGTATCTAACCAGCTGACACACTTATGCAGTAAACAATTTCCTTTAAACCTTATGCACTGCAGTTATACATCAGCTTCACCTCATTAGTGAGGACTCTTCCCGAGAGCTCTGTCGTTATCCAATAGCGAATGTGGGTCAAGGTCATAACTCTGGGGCCTCTCAGTCGTTCCTGTAGATTAGAAGATCCGCATCCCCTTTGTGGAAACTGAGAACCTGCCCG